>OY744522.1:97610199-98185199 GCA_963556195.1 Sepiola atlantica | reverse complement strand
TTTGTTTGAAATTACTGTTACTGCGTTCAATTTAACTGTTAATTGAATTAATTACTCGCTCTTTTCTTTCTTTCTTTCTTTCTTCGTATCAGCGGTCATTTATTTTTAAAAATTTAATTCTCTAAAAAAAAAAAACGTTTATTTAACTTTCTATTTATTAAGATTAGCGTCTAATAATAATAATAAAAATATATATATATATATATATAAAACAAATATATATGAAAATTCAAATAAATAAATATAATACTAATGAAGATAATAAATTAAATAATCTAAATAATATAAATAAATAAGTCAGTAGATAAATGATCAATATTTAAATATATAAATAAATAAATAAATAAATAACTATAATAAATATTAGATAATAAAACCTACATACATACAACGAAATAAATAGATGTAATAAAAACTGTTAAAAGTTAAGAGTTAAGATCCCACCGTGACACACGCAAGACTTCGCCCGTAGGAAAATGGCATAGGTTAGTTACCCTGTTTGTGGAAAGTGTATTTGTTGAGTAGTCCCAGGTCCAAATTAAGTCCAGCGTTGTGTGTGTTGAGTTTGAGGATGAGTTTGGTTTCATATTTTCGTCTGTGTTGTTGTGATCTGAATTTGGAGGCTATGAGGATGCATTTCATGTCATCTGTGGAATGGCTTGATAGATTGAAGTGCTCGGCCACTGGGAATCGTGTGGATTTGTCTCTAATGGTTTGTTTATGGTTATTGAAGCGTTTGCGGAACTCCAGGCTTGTTTCCCCGACATAGTTACCTTTCGTGCATCTAGTACAGTATAATAAGTAAACTACGTCGGGGCTGTCGCAGATAAGAGGGGGGGATTAAGTTGGATGTTGGTGCCTGGAGGTGTGAATGTGTGGTTGGTGTTGATGCATTGACATATTTGGCATCTGGGTTTGTTACATGTTTTGTTTCCCTGTGGTGCGGGAATGTTGCGTGTTTTGGTCGATGTCAGCAAAGAGTGTAGGTTTGGAAGCTGTCGTCTGGCGCAGATGGGTGGTTTGTTGTATATAGTGCTGATGTTGGGGTCGTGTTGTAATTGTTTAAATATGTTTTTGAGAGGGTCTTGTAGTTTGTTGGTGTAAGGGTTGAAGTCAAATACCATTGGTATTTGTGAGGATAGAGTTTTGTTTTTGTTGTTTGTTAGAAGAGTTAGTCTGCTTTTTGTTGATGCTTTCTTTATTGATTGTTTAATTATTTTGAAGGGGTAGTGTCTGTGGAGGAAGTGGTTGGCTGTGATGCCTACCTGTGTGTTATATTCAGTGGAATCCGAGCAGATTCTTTTGATGCGTAGGCATTGACTGTAAATAATTGATTTTTTTGTGGTGATCGGGTGGCAGCTCTTAAAGTTGAGGTAACCGTGTTCGTCGGTGGGTTTAGTGTAGAGTGATGTGGTGATCTGTCTGTTGGTGATGTTGACGAGAACGTCTAGAAATGGGATGTGTGTGGTTGAATGCTCTGTAGTGAATTTTATGCTGTTGTGGCAGTTATTAAGGTGTCTGTAGAAGTCCATTAGTGACTCTTCTCCATGTTGCCAGATCAGGAAAATGTCGTCTATGTATCTGTGGTAGTGTAGCGGTTTGAGGTGGTAGTTGTGTATGTGTTTCTGTTCAAATATATGCATGAAGATGTTGGCGTAGCTGGGGGCCATTTTAGTACCCATGGCTGTGCCTTTGACTTGTAGGAAGTGCTGGTTGTTGAATGTGAAGTTGTTGTGTGTCAAAATGAATAGTATGATGTTGCATATGTCGTTGATGTGCGTATTTTGTAGGTGCTGGGTGTGTAGGAAACTCCTGCATGCGGATATTCCCTCTTCGTGTGGAATGTTGGTGTAGAGAGCGGATACGTCCATTTTGACGAGAATTGAGTTACTGGGTAAATTATTTATCCTGTTTAGAATCTGTAGGAAGTGTGTGGTGTCCTTGAGGTAGCTGGGGATGTTTGTCAACAGGGGGTTGAGGATACTGTCTATGTGTCCCGAGATGTGTTCAGTGAGGGTTCCGATGCCCGAAACAATAGGTCGTCCGGGTGGTGTTGATTTTAGAGCCTTAGCGATATGATATAATCTTGAGGGATCATTAATGGATATTTCGGTATTTGTGGTATTGTCGGGTGGGAGGTGTTTAGTATGTTTTAGTATATATATAAAGTATGAAACTAAAAATATACTTTTAGAGAATTTAAATTATAGTGAAATGATTAATTTTCAATATACGGGATAGAGTAATTAAGTATATACATGAAGGAAGAAAGACAACAAATGTGAGAATAACAAATCTATTTCATATTCGGTTGTGCAATGCAAGGTGTAGTCGATAAAAAACATGTTTTTTTTTCTTTAATCCAGACTTTTGAAAGATGAACATTTTATCATCAAAGGAATTACATTAATGGATAAGTTGGCAGGGAAATACCCAAAATAAAAAAATTGAAACATTTAAAGAAATAATAGAAAGTAATTGAAAGTAAATGTACGTGTGTAAAAAAGTTGTCAAAATACACTTTCAAAAACAATAACGACAATACCACTGGTACATCTCTCTCTAATTTAATCAAGCACGTTAATCGTAAAAACACACACTACTCCCTACATTGGTCAATATTAAAAATGTCCAAGTCCTACCCTCCAGGATCTGCTTGCTGACAACTATACACATTAGAAACATTTATGATAGTTACGCAGCTAAAAGCAAAAGTATCATTAACTCTAAAAACGAACTTATTTCACATTGAAATACAATAAATGTCTCAATAATTACTTTTTAAGCACGTACATTCCAGATCTCCAACCGTCTGAGCCCTAATTCTCACTATAGAACAATGTTTAACCTTTTGAATTATATATAATGCTGTCGTAATAAATACCGTTAAATACGGGGATATTCTCCCCCGAACTGTTTACTTACTTGTTTATTTATTTACAGTTTTTATCTCCCTTTCTCATCTATCTATCTATCTATCTATCTATCTATCTATCTATCTATCTATCTCCTTCTCTCTCTCTCTCTCTCTCTCTCTCTCTATATATATATATATATATATATATATATATATATATATATATATATATATATATATATATATGTGTGTGTGTGTGTGTGTGTGTGTACGATAATCTATGGATGAATCACTCTGGTTGGCGAAATGATGGTTTCAACTTATGTAGACGTACAATTATTTGTAAAAGTAAGTGAATCATACAGATGATCAATATCGTAAAATATAAACAAAACAATGCAAACAATATTTTTAAAGCGTCCGAATGTCATAATAGCTAGTTATTGGTTGTCGGGAATCGAATCATCGCGTGGGTGCACTCACTGTATCTAACGACATAGATAAGTCTTTACAAGACAAAACTTGTGTCTGTAGATTATATATATATATATATATATATATATATATATATATATATATATATATATATATATATATATATATACCGTATTTCTTAATTGGGAGAGTTTCCCAGCAGAGTGCTCAATTATTAATGCAAAAGTAAAATTAACTAGATAATTAATAAGAGCATGATATTTATTAATATTAAATAAAGTGTTACAACAACATCCGGACCAAGGTTTCAGATCCGAGAAAATCGGACCTTCATCAGCGGAGTCGTAAAGCTTATTGAGTGAGAACAACCGCCAGGAATTTCAAAATATTGTCCGTTGGAAAGATGGAACACTTTCAGATTTAAAATTGTCACGTGCGTGGAATATACGTAGTCAGTTATGGAATGGTTTCAGATCAAGACAACAGCGACGCTGTACATCGAAAAAGCAAGAAATTAAATGGGAATAACGTTAACAGTTGGACAGATGGGAACCTAGCAGGTTTAAATTGTCACGTATATATATATATATATATATATATATATATATATATATATATATATATATATATATATATATATATATATATATATATATATATACTCTGACAAACAGACATACAAATACCCATATATCGTATGGTTGTAAAAGGTAGTATGGGTCTGATTGTTAGTTTTTACAACCAATGTTTGGTTGCTGGATGTTTTAGATTTGCTTTCCCGGGAAAGTGTTTTGCCTGAAAAGATCCATGCCTTAATTTTTCTAGGGGAGTTATCGTGTGAGACTGTTAGGATTCTACTATTTTGTAGACTATGTTCATGTGTTTGCAGTCCTTGATGTTGGTGTAGTCTGGGCTTGTTTTCCTTTGTTGTAGATAGCCTATATAGTCTACTTATGTGTGTGTGTATTGTTGTTACATATGTCGTGGCTGTGGGTTACAGTTTGCGACGGGGTTTGACGTGCGTGTGCTCGCAAATGCGAACTTCTGCGACTGTAGACAGTTTTCCTCAAGTTCAATCGAAGATGGACTTTTTATGTGGACGTTGTGAAGATCTCCGACTTACTGTTGAGCTAAGCTGTCGATTCTGCTGTTACTGCTTTTAGGATTCGCAGCTTCTTCGCAATTCTGTGGTCACATTTCCCCGATGCTGGGGCGTATGGTTTCCGTTGTTCGTTCGTCTACGCACAATATATTAAATATGACGAACATATATAGGCTATCAATAGAGCGTAACTTGCTTGAAAATGGTTTGTAAACACCTATAAAAATTCATTATGAGCCCTGTTTAAAAATACACCACTTGTAGTATGTTTTAATACCTCGAGGGCATCTGTGTTAATTTAATAAGACACATATACATATGGCTGATTATATTCACAGTCTATTAATATTAGGTAAATCATTTTTGTTTAAAGAGGAATAACAATTATTCCAAATGTTCATTTTGTATTATGTAACTTTCGACTAACATAAAATATCATCGTGGAATGGATTATATTTTGCTTGCAGACCTGTATGGTTTGGAGGTCTAAACCATTTATGTGTTGCCTTAGTTTCAAATGTGAACGCCAATAAACACAAAAATAGATGTTAAGTTAATAAAACAACAAAATACCAAGTATTCTTTTAATTGTGTTTACTTAAATAAATAGTTTTATTCATCGAGTGTCTAAAGCAGTATTATAGAAGTAATCGGCACTCTTCATATCATCGAGTGAGAGTATCGACGTAAAAAATGAATATCATTAAAACGGAATATTATTTATCAATTAACATTTCGACGAGAACACTGTCACAGACGAAGAAGACATTCACAAGTATTGACTGTTACCAGCTTTACAGAATAGAAGCACGTATCGATTTGTGTATTGGCAATAAGTTTGAAAGAAGACAAACAGTGATTTATGTCCCGAACATCTCTAAAAATGATGACTTTTATTATTTGCTTTGTTATATATTGTCTATGCAATTCATACATTTAATATATTTTGTTTTTGTATGTTGCATTTTAATAATGAAACCTGGACTATATTAACTAAGCATCCAATAGCAAGGAATTTAACTCAGAGATAAAGCTGTTACTAGTTTACATCAAATTTGATAATATATTCATGCTCATGATATTTATATAATAAAAAGCAAGGCAAATGAAAAATATCGATGGATTTCTACTAAACTGTTAAGCAATATTTTAATATTTATCATTATAAAGAGGACTAGAATATATATATATATATATATATATATATATATATATATATATATATATATATATATATATATATTAGACATGAAAGATCAGAATCAAAAATTAAAAAGATTAAATATTTATTAGAACATCAAACGTTCAGAGCAAGGAACTTCATATCCTTAATCCATGGAGTTTCAAAGATAAACTCTTCTCATCAGAGGATAGGGAAAAGGCGACAATGTAATTGTGAATATTATCGGCAACATTTAACTTTGAAAATTTTATATAAAAAAAAAAAAATAAAAAAATAAAGGCCAAAAGGTGAAGAGTCTTATGTTGAGATGATATCGTAAAGTCAAGGTTGATGATATAAAAAAAACACGTCAAAACAAAATAAAACACCTGTTATTTTGGAAATGAATGTTGGAAAAAGGAACAATACTCAAATTGTTTAGGAATCCAAATATTTTTGTAAGAGTTTAGTGGTTCGACGGCACTTGGTAACATCCATTTTATCCTGTCTGCGCATTAGTTTGGTGCTGAAATTATCCGTTTGATCTTCTAATAGATATTCTATCTTTACAATTTTTTATTCTCATCTCTAAAATTGATTGGTCTATTCAATATATTGAGCTTTATATTATCACGATAGATAATTATTAATCGATAATTCAATTATCGGTAATTTAATTCAACATTTAAATATTATATATATATATATATATATATATATATATATATATATATATATATATATATATATATATATATATATATATATATAACTTCACAACACTAGGTAGCCAAATGGCTTGCCACTATTTTAGAACCAGTTTTGGAACACTACAGTTCATTTTGAATTAAAGATTCTTTTACATGTTCAAACTTTATGCAAAATTATTCAGATACTGATAAATGTATGTGTTCTTTTGACATATCTAGCCTGTTTACCTGTGTTCCCATTCTTGAAACGATTAATATATGTGCCGATGCCTTATAAAGCAGTACACTGCCCATTCCTCCTGTTCCTGAAAATATTTTCGTAGAGTTGATGTAATTTGCTACGATGTCGGTAGAATTCAGTTTTGACGACATTATGTACAGACATAAATATATATATATATATATATATATATATATATATATATATATATATATATACCTTTTTAAAGAGGGTGCTATGAATTCCAGCATAGTGGTCGATTATCTAAGAATCACAATTAAGAACGAAATATCTATTTATTTTTTGTACCGAAAATTAGTACAACATCAGTACCATTGGTTTCAAGCTCATAAGGTGTTAACCTTCCGGCTCTCTTCAGCTTCTGTTGTCGCCTGGTAAAGAAATGGGAACTCACGTATCACTCTTGTTTCGATACGTTGTTCGTTATGGAGTGTTAAAGATAGTTGTTTAAAATTCTGTGTTAGGGAAAGAAATATGAGATTAAAAAGTTTAATAAAGTCCGAAAAGAGGGTAGGTAAAATATAACAATTAAGATTTAATAAAATTTAAAAATATTTTAAAATACAAGTCCCGTGATTCAATGTTTATTAAGAGCGTATATTCGGCCGTTATTGTTTTGAAGGGTTAACTTAGTATCGTTTCGAAAGTGCTAAGGACAGAATGTGAGTTTAAGAAAAAGATATCAAATATCAATTCAAAGCCTAAATATGACTTTAAACATTTAATAATTCCAAATTAAGATTTAAATTAAAATTAAAATGTAAACCAAATCGAAACTCGTAAGCTGGCACTAAATCTAAGGGAAGCAACTGTTAATTATTCTGTATTCGAAATCTAACATGTATAACTAAGGTCTAATGGACATGTCAACTTATAATGGAAACACTACTAATAATGATATATTGATTAAGTCTTATGTAGAGATAAGAACAAGGATTAGGTCGTGAATTGATACTATTTAGGAGATTTTTAAACCCTGCTATTTTATCATCATGGGATGGGGGTATTTTCCTCTATATAACAAGAAGAATTATTTTCCATATTTTCGGTTTTAAGTTTCGGTATAGAGATGAGCCAATTAATATATTCATAGGGGTGGTGGTAGAAGGATTTTCAGGGATAGAAGTAGGTATTATGTGGAATTATAATGGGGGTATGTATTAGGCAGGGGGTATTATTGGTAGTTTTTATGTGTACCGATGAGTCCAGTTTATAAGTAGTGCTTTTCTCCTATGGATACAGCCTTTAAATATTCTGTCTCCAACATTTAAATAGTTTTTGTTTAAATCAATGATGGCCCTTAATATGTGATACTTTCTGCATCACACATTATATCACGAAAATATGGAAAATAATTTATATATATATATATATATATATATATTTATATATATATATATATATATATATATATATATATATATAAATATGTCTGCGTCTCAAAACTTACTTATTCAAAAAAAACGCTTTCAAAGACGAACGCTTGTTAATTCATTAAACGCGTGCCCGCGCGCTGATCTCGTTCCTAAGAGGTTTTAAACAAAGGCTTGACCGTTGCAACATCTACAGATTTTTCTAGTGACAAAATGTCACGAAAAAAAAAACAACAGAAAGTAAAAGTTACTATTTCCTGAGGAAGACTTGTTACAGTCGGAACTAATTTGAATTTAAATAAATAAATATTTATTTTAAAGAAAACTATTTGCGCGTTGTCTAGGTCTCAAAATGTACTTATAGTAGGGATGTCCAAAAAAAACAAATGTTTTAAATAATTATACTAAATATACTTATTTCTAACTAAATTATAAAATTAAGTTAGTTACAATTTCTTGTTATTGCTTTTAGGCAAATAACAAAGATAATTATTTTTTTACATTCAGCGGATAAGAAGTAATAAATTCAGGTCTAATTCCCCAGTTACTAATATTTCCACCAACTAAAAGTCTAAGTTAGTCAGGGTGAACCTGGTACCTGATGCTTTGGGGTCTTGTTATTTGTTCCTTTTTTTAAATTATAATAAAAAAAATATATTGTAAATTCTGAAACTACAATGCCTTAAAAAGGGGACTAGACTGAGAAATGCGGACGCATGTGTATAAATATTCTCATATATAAACTTGGAAATGTACAGGGCAAGTGGAATTAACTTGAATTGAAGCTGGAATTAAGGTTTGAAGAATTAAATGTAGAGTAAAATTAGCAATGTAAAGAGAATAATAAACACTAATGAATTAGGTGATTCATTAAATAAAGTTTAATTCGCTTAAAGCATCATTCAAAATATAATTAATATACATGCGTCCGTATTTTTCAGTCTAGTATACATATATACATATATATATATATATTGTTATTTATTCTATACGTACATAAAAGTAATCCATGGACACGTGTATCTGGCTCACAGCCGTCATCAGCATGGCTGACTTACACAGAGATTGAACCTTTGATATTGATGTCTATAGTCCCACGTTCTACCACTGAACTAAGACGCTCTTTATAGAAATATGCACGATTTTTATCACCTAAATATTTAATGTGTTATTATGTAATTATTTTTATAGGTGATTGCAGCGTTCGTTGTAATTTTGCTTACTATTATTTCGATTGTCTCACTTACTAAGTCATTAAGATGCAGAAAATTGCATTACTAGTCGCCCTTAACTTCATAGGACGTATTTTTCGTTAATATATATATATATATATATATATATTTATTTATTTCATACGTACATAAAAGTAATCCATGGACACGTGTTTCTGGCTCACAGCCGTCATCAGCATGGCTAACTTTGATATTGATGTCTATAGTCCCGCGTTCTACCACTGGACCAAGACGCTCTGTATAGAAATATGTACGATTTTTATCACCTAAATATTTAATGTATTTTTAAGTAATTATTTTTATTGGTGATTTCAGCATTCGTTGTTATATATATATATGATATAAACATATATATATATATATATACATAGTATAAATTCCTTTATTTAAACAAACAATATTTGTTACATATGTGCATACATGTTTCAGCTACGATCTTGTTTGAAGTCCAGCTTAAACACTGAACTAAGACTGGTAGAAAAACATACCTGCAAATTGTTTGGTTTATTAGACAAACAAGATCGCAGCTGAAACATGTATGTACATATGTAGCCAATAATGGGTGTATAAATAAAGGAAGTTATACTGTAATACAGCTCTACCTGTTATTAAGCTCTATTTTCGAAACACTGGAGTTGCATATAAGAAACAACAATGATACAATTAGTTCTATATATATATATATATATATATATATATATATATATATATATATATATATGTATTGATATATATATATATTGATATATATATATATATATATATATATATATATATATATATATTAAGAGAGAGAGAAATCGAGACATGTGAGAAAATATATGTTTTTGCATATACTCTCTATTTTTATAGACCAAACTTTTCAAAGTAAAAACTCGATGTATACATATAACCACAGAGCATATGATTAGTAAAATTGATAAAACCTTGGTAACTGGAATGTAGCCTAATATTGCTTATATATATATATATATATATATATATATATATATATATATATAATCTTTGAATAAAATGTAATAAACATTTTCGCTGCTGGTTTTCTTAATATTTTATCATCATTGTTTAGTTTTTACTAATTTTTAAAATGTCGTTCGACATTCGAGAATTTTTCGTTAAGCATGCTAATAGCATTCGACTGAAGGCCTGTTTAGAAATTTACATGAGAAAATAAAGGATTCTGATATATATTAATCAATACTTAAGTATATATTTCAGAGGAAATCATAATGATATTGTATGATCTATTGGCACAGAGAGTTAGATAAAAAAATCATAATGATATTGTATGATCTATTGGCACAGAGAGTTAGATAAAAAAACCTGTGCGTCAAAGAATCTATCAATTTATTCATAATAACATGTAAGCATGTGTCGGCGTGCATAACTCGAGTTAAATTAATGCCCATCGACATAAATATGTTGATTAATAATGTACCAACAATTTCTGATATTCGAATCCAGAGAGACTGAACACCCCGTCACGAAACCTTTCTGCTTTATGCGTAAAAAGACTAGGAATGGATGGTTGGGTGGCTCTCATAGAATGAAAGGGACCTTGTTCTGCATCATTAGTAGAGTCTTTCGAAATATAAACGCTATGCAATCAAAAGTTTCAATATCTCTTTTCAGGAAATTGCAGGATATTACATTAAGTGGTCTGCGCTACGTCTATGCTTAGTTATACCAGCCCACAACATAAAGTATCTACCCTTTTTTGACATTAAAAATGTTGATGACACTCATCTCCGAACAGAAGCGAGACATTTAACCATCTGTTATGAATAACCATGAATGCTTTGAACTAGTCAATCAACATTACACAACTCTTGTGAAATACGCCATTGATGCCTCATATATGTCTAACAGGTTATGTAATGTGTAATTATCAGAGGGATTCGAATGGAAAAAATAGTTACGAAGACGCGACTTTGCTCGTTTTATGTACGTTTCAGGAAAGTAAATACTTCTTTGTCAGAGTTTACAGCGGAAATTTTGAGATATAATCCTTTAATCCCTCCATCCCCCTCTCACTTCCTTTCTTTATCTCTTTCCTCTCTCTCTCTCTCTCTCTCTCTTTCTCTCTCTCTCTCTTTCTTGGAGGTTATACATCTGGAATTCATCTCCTTTGGCAACTAATCTCTGTGGGAATCGTCTATCCCTGCACACATGACGACGTAACTTCTCAATAATGATATATAGAGATGTGCATTTATCACCTCCATTGTTTATGACGTACACTTCTTCATTGTTGAGAGTTGTTCTACGCTCTATTGACAGTACAGACGCTATTGGTATGGTTCTCCAAAATTTCTCGAGTCTTAAATAACAAATAAATGACGTTATACTGATAAAGATCAACTAAATTATGTTGATATATTTAGCAGAGCAGCTGGGAAAGGTTGTTTCAAAGTCGCCACTTTCCGAACCAAAAAGCTCCACGAGAATGAGGGATACTGAGATTGTCAGTTGTATGATGAACAATACCATAAAAAGACTTGAAAATATCGGGTACGAAAGGCACCATTTTGGCGTGTTCTCGGGACTTCTCCGACGTTGTGTTCATTGATCTGAAGTCAGGAACCGGTGCTGATAAGAGAAATGGACGTCAACTGCTGGATCAGAAATACAGTTAAAAATAAGCGAGGTATAGATGACTCGACGAAATATTCGTAATATAAAAATAAAAATACATGTTTGTGAAACTTGTGGTTAAAAACAAAAACAACACGCTTTCAAGAATTAGAATCATTACTACTTGTGTTTCTCGACTGGGTTTAAGTTTTAACTTCGTCTCGCCAAGTTACTTGACAGTGGGCGGATACGTGTTTTGTTGTATGCGGCTTTAACTCGTCTCCAAACTGATTCCAAACTGAATAAAATCGACATTGACACACATTATATTAATTTCAATTTTTCACTTTGAAACGCTTGAGCCAAATGTCACCTACCTAGCCCTGATCCGTTTCCATTAGTTCTTTTACCCTAGAGAATATCCCCCTGGTGGTTTCTCCTGTCAATCACAACCATCCGGTCGTCTGAAAGCCTAACCGCAACGTTCTGAGTGATCGGCCAGGACGTAACTCTCTAATCATTTCTAATCAGCTTTCACGGCTTCATTCGTTAAGGCCAGACTTTTCCAGCTTAGTGTAATCCCACCTTAACCAGGAACAATAATAGAAAATGACAGTTAGTGACTTCTTACCCCAGACCGTCTCTCGTGCTCTCGGTCAAACATGCAAGATGAAATAACCATATTTGTTTGAAAATAAAAAAAACACTGTTTTTTAGTGCATTTAGAACCTACAACAGGCTTATTCTTTTTGACGTACCCTGCGTGAGTGACACAATATATACTAGTGTCATGATCTTTTGCTATTCTCTCCTTGTATCGCTACTTTGTCTGATATAATATTACACGTCTTTTATATAGAACATTTCTCATTCAATTTCTCGTTTAAATTATAAAAATTGTTTTTTAGGCATAATGTTTAATACAGAGTTGGTTACTTTGTTCAAAATAAAAACTATGCTAATTCTTTTTGACATCTATCGAATCTTCTCTATAGATTCAATATTTCTTGACAGATAGTGAAAGTCACCTGAAATCTTTCTCGATTCGTCAAAATTATCCGAATACATTTCATTAAATATTGCTTGCCATCAAAACTTTTATGTTGTGACACGTTGATTGCGATGTTATTCAATGTTTACATTGAGATCCAGATAGGTGAACATGGCAACATTGTAGATGGCGTCCATTGATCGTAAATATTATTCGTAAACGTGACATCAGCAGAGCCTGAAAGAGGCATAGCAAACCGATCGGTAATATAAAGAAGGCGGTACATAACAGATATGGCGAAAGAATTATGATGGGAAATTAATATTACATAACACTGAGCAGATTGTAACAGAACGATTTGGGCAATAATTTTGAGGAAGTTCGTGAATTTATTTGTTGACGTTTCGTTGAATTATGAACTGTATCAATACTTACAGAAAATAAAATGTGATATATAAGTGAAAATGACGAGAAATCAATTTATTTTACGAACCATATTCGGTTTGCTTTTAAATATTTATGTTTCTGAAAACAATTCAATGTTATTTAAAAAAAAAAAGAAGAAGAATATAAAAAGTATGCATATGCAGAGGCCTTTAATATTGTGAGGAAACATCTGCAAACGAACTAATAAATGTTTAGACTTTATTTTTTTTTGTATTTTCTTCATCAAAACTTTGACGTTGCGGAAGGACGTCATAATAAAAAATGGCATGTCCTCAGACGATAGCAAGGAATACACGCTAGAATATGAAGTAGTCTCTCGACGATCTTTCTGCAAAGTTCTATCATCCGTCCAATGTCTTGTATGAATATTGCAGCATCGGAACCGACGACACTTGAAGTTTCAACTGAGATAAACTACAAACGGAAACAGTCGTGTGTAAAGCTGTATTTGTCGTTTTAAAACCAGATATATAATATTGCTTTGCTTTTTACGGATCCACGGGACTAATAATAAAATGAATTGATAAACATAAAAAATGTTCATGTACATAACTTTAAAAATATATTTTTATGATGATATTATTATAATCATTTGTTCGGTGAGTGTTCTTACAAGATCATGAGTAGTGACCGACCACTCGTACCAACTGTTAACTACAGATTCCCAGATGATAACGGCTGTCAACTTTCTCTGACATTTTAGTTGCAATACGTCTCGAAACGAGTTTAGTACACCTTGTATCCTTCTAGTGCAAGTCTTTGCATAGCTCTTCTTTTGAAGTATTTCAATCCTCTTTAACGTACACGACCACGTTTTGAGACATCAACCGATACTACTAACGCAACGTGTTGTCTGTTTCTTGGGAACTCGCTCAAATTATGATTGTTCTAAGAACTGACTTAGTAGTTTCAGTTCTCTTGATTTGTGTAATATTATTCCTATGTTTATATCTGCGTGTACACAGAGTTAATCTATTTGAGTTTATCGGTGATGCGTTAGTGAAATTTGGTAATGTTGGTTGGCTTACATACTCAAATATTATTTTAATATTTCAGTTGTTTTACTCAATGCTACGCTGTGTATTGTGCCAATCTTCCCATTAAGTACAAGTTCTCTTAGTTATTAGATAAACACAACCTTGTTGCCCACATCGTATTTAAAATTGTCAATGTTGTTCAAAATCGTGGCTGTACCAATTTACCATCCATTTCATAATTCGAATAATTGGTTTTGTTGCTTTTGAGTCAAAATCAACACATCCGCTAATTTGTATTTTTATCCAGCTGTAATTACAATTTTTAGCTTCGATTTACTTCGATAAAATACCTGTTCTTTCTGTAATTGACATTTCTTTTGGTAAGATACCTATAGATTCTGGTGTCTCTGAAAATCTCCTGAATTGCGTTTTTGAAATCCTCCATTTTTATTCTGTCAATTGAAATAACTGGCTTCCCTGTATATATATATATATATATATATATATATATATATGTATATATATATATTAAAATATTAAAAATATAATTCTATTTTAGTATGTAAAATATTAAAAATATGATTTAATATGATAAATATATATATATATATATATATATATATATATATATATATATATACATTATAATTTACACGGTTCCTTTTTTACCTTACTGTGATAGAAGTTCGTAACCTCGCAGTGGAAAGAAAAAAGATAAGTTAGTACAATACTTATTTACTTTGTTTCTGAGTAAAATTGACAGACGCTTTTCTTGGTTTCTCTCGCTTTTATTCTTGAGGTTAAACGACTCGACTTTTCGAAACGTTGTTTTGGAACTAATTTGTTCTACAGTGACTTTCGCATCATTCGAGCTTTTACTTTTTCAGAATTGACAGACTGTGGTTGTTAAAAGTCAATATGATTTTTATGTCGTGTTCTATTGTTATAACATAACTAGGGCATACCACTAAAGTTTTTTTTATCAAATGGAACAGGGGCTTGAGCTTGGATAGTGAGGGACCTATTAGATTAGATACTCTTTTTTAACCTTGTCTAATAGTGTGTGAGAGAGAGAGAGAGAGAGAGAGAGATAGTGAGGGACCTATTAGATTAGATACTCTTTTTTAACCTTGTCTAATAGTGTGTGTGAGAGAGAGAGAGAGAGAGAGAGAGACTATATGCTGGTACACCAGCCCAGATGTGAAAACAATACTCCATGCATTGGCGGATAGTGGTTTTGTGGGAATATAGGGTACTGTCAGGTGTGAGATTTTTTTTAGCACGGTAGAAGGAGCCCACATTCTTTGCAGCAGCCTTGGCAATGTATTCTATGTATTTGTCCAAATTCATGTTTCCTGTGAATGTTAGGCTAAGGAGTTTGTAGAAATAACTCCGAGTGTTCGGTTGTCAGTGTTTGTTTAACTTAAGTCTAGTTTATTTTCGAGTTTGAATAAATCCGAATTTCTTGTCGTCAAAGTTGTGCGACATACGTTTGAAGAAAAATGTTGGATCGAATAAGTCAGAGTACCTTCTCTCAATTGTTGTGGGATTTAGGTTTCGAATCTTTGCTTCTAGTGTTGTGCGACACAGGTTTAGGTAATGTTAGAATAACTCTTCAACTCCAGTGTTCTGAGATGTAGGTATTGAATCCTTGCCGCTATGTTGTGGCGATGTAAGTGTTGTGGCCTTACAGGTCCAGTAATAATCAAGACAAACTCAGCAGCATAATTAATAAAAGTGTATCAACAAAAGTATCATACATAACTATGCGTCATGATTCTGTGACCTTAACTGCTACTAATAAAGGTATTTACTCTCTTTCCCACGGCAGGAAGATGTTGCACAAGGCTGAAAAGTAGATTGAATAAAACCAACGCCTTTAACGAAAGAGCAGTCTAGCCTCCTAAAAATGGCCTGGGCAACACCATCGGCTTTCCCAGTTCGGGGCGCCTTAGGCAGAAATAAACAAACTTTATACCAAAGACGGGAGGCAAGACCTGGGACGGTGCACATCCTAGGACTACCCAGGATGAATACCTCAGCCCGACAGATAAAAGCCGACCGAAATGGCCTAATGTCTGCCAGAGTGATTGTCGAGATCGGAACCTCGACTGGTATGTTCTTCAACCTCACCGGACGAAAAATGAGTGGCACAAATGAGTGCCACGACACTTCGTCCTAACTGTCTTTAATTGTCTGGGTAAGTCCATTTATTTCTCAAATAAGTAGAACCGCTTACATTATAACAAATGTCAACAAGAAAATGAATATAAATATATATTAAATTGCAAAATACATGTCTTGGTAAAAAAAAAAATCAAGAAATAAGTCACCAAATATGTCTCTTCTTACAACTACAAAAATGGAATACATTATAAGGTTTGGTTAATTAATCCCGTAAATACGTTTTCAAATATCTGGAAATAATTAACGCGTTTACCAAAATACGTAAATGTCACAACGGCAAACACTATTTGACAATCTAAAAAGACGTAAGACACTTCAAGTTATTCAACATTTAATATCGCACGTCATGTGTTTGGAAGAGCACTAAATGGTGTATCTTTCTAGAGCTAAAAAGGCGATTTTTATGATGCAAAAAGAACACAAAACAGCATTAATAATAAAAAGAACTTCCATTTCCTTGCCCATTGTACTGATTAAGTTATATACAAGTACACTATATAGAAAATTGAATCGAGTCCAGCTCTGACCCTGCAGAAATACAGAAAATGGATAATAATGATGATGACGAAATATGAGAGGAAAACAGCGTAGACGATTAAAGCATTGATAGTTGAAAAATAGAATGCGACAAAATGAGTTAACTTGGTCTCCCAAAGATAAAAGTAAAGAGCAAACTATAGAAACGGGTTAGGGTACAGGTTAAAAGAAATTCAGAGAATTAATAGACAGACCAAGAAAGTTGAGTTCGACAATCAGTTCGAAAGTGGCTTTGTTGCCGTCCGGCTAAGGTATGATTCGGTTTAGTCCTAGGTGATCCATCTTCCCAGGCTTTACCTTTCTCACAAGGGTTAGTTTATTGCTAATCGCCTGAGGCGCCCCTTCAGTTGAATGCCAACGGCTCTGCTCAAGCATTTCTGTAGACTGCGCTTCACCTAGTGCGCTGGCTTATCAAATCTTTACCTCAAATTGTATCTGACCGCCGCTATTAGGTATGTCGTCTTGAACTAATTCTATATTGATTCCATGATAAATGCCAGTATACTGAAATCATATGCTCTTTATAGGGTTAAGATAAAAAAAAATCATATACACTAAATGTAAAAAAGCAAGGAAATTCCCAAATTTTTACACTTTTATTGTCATTAAGGGTATGCGAGCACAACAGGGCTATGTATTTTACTGGTAGAAATTTTTCTTCAGCGCACCTCACACACTTCATCCACTCATGTATAGAGATTTATACTGTAGTGATGTGATAATGAAATGGTTTGGTTGATATGTAGTCATACCCTTAATTAATGACAATAAAAGTGTAAACATTTAGGAATTTCCTTGCTTTTGTACATTTAGTGTATATGAATTTTTATCTTTACCCTATTAAGGTCATCTGATTTCCGTATACTGACATTTATCATGGAATCAATATAGAATTAGTTCAAGACGACATACCTAATATCAGGAGTAGCATATTATTTTTAGATCCTAATACATATGGAATATATGTCAAATATTAATAAAAGAGCAATTAAGCAAATAAATGTGGTTAAGACTTGTCTTACAACAACAGAATAACGGATAGTTGCATCCAATGTTACTAAGACAAGGCGCATTTCTTTAACAATTATGAGAAAACTTTCCAACCACCGATTGTCATAGCTAACAGAACCATTACTGTGAGTCCAACGTTCAATCACTTCAGCCTAACATTCATAGATAACATAAATTGGAACAAATACATAGAAGACACTGTTAAGTCTGCTGCAAAGAAGGTGGGCTCCCTCTACTGAGCTAGAAATCTTCTCACACCTTCCAGTATCCTATCTCTCTATAAAACCACTATTCGCCCATTCATAAAGAAGTGTGGCCACACCTGGGCTGGTGCACTTACTACTAGGCTCTCCCTCTTGGACAGGGTGCTAAAAACAGGATCTAACTTAATAGCTTTCGTGCGGTCTATCAAGCACCAGCCCTGTACCATCACCGCAATGCTGAATCATTGTGCTTGTTTTACAAGTACTTTCACGGAATGTACTCAGACGAATTTACTGCACGTGTTGCCCCTCAACGATAATATCCCATATCAATCTAACTAGCAACAGACCTTCACTGTAAAAGTCTCCAAATACCCGAAAACTTGCTATTCTTATAGTTTCTTTTCTCGAACCGCTTGCTTTCGGAATTCCCTCCCTGCTACCGATTACCCCGACTGTACCAACATGTAGAAATGTAAACAAACATCTTGCTGCACAATTACCCAATTAAGACGCACCTTACACAACTGGCTTTAATCACAGTAGCCCCTTATGTATCAGTGGCAATATGCCTAGTTTAGGGTGAATACCAGTAAATAAATATGTAATATCAGGAGTAACATATTGTTTTGTTTTGTTTTTTATTTTAATATGTGGAATATATGTCAAATATCAACCAACCGCCAAATAAGGCTGAATAAATAACATGCATCCAATAGGAATAAATTAGTATTTTGTCTATAAACAGGCTGAATTAATAAAATACATCCAACAGGAATGAATTAGTATTTTGTCTATAAAAAGGCTGAATTAATAAAATACATCCAATAGGAATAAATTAGTATTTTGTCTATAAAAATGTTGAATTAATAAAATACATCGCGTAGGAATTAATTAGTATTTTGTCTATAAAAAAGCTGAATTAATAAAATACATCCAATAGGAATAAATTAGTATTTTGTCTATAAAAAGGCTGAATTAATTAAATACATCCAATAGGAATAAATTAGTATTTTGTCTATAAAAAGGCTGAATTAATTAAATACATCCAATAGGAATAAATTAGTATTTTGTCTATAAAAACGCTGAATTAATTAAATACATCCAATAGTAATAAATTAGTATTTTGTCTATAAAAAGGCTGAATTAATAAAATACATCCAATAGGAATAAATTAGTATTTTGTCTATAAAAACGCTGAATTAATAAAATACATCCAATAGGAATAAATTAGTATTTTGTCTATAAAAACGCTGAATTAATAAAATACATCGAATAGTAATAAATTAGTATTGTGTCTATAAAAAGGCTGAATTAATTAAATACATCCAATAGGAATAAATTAGTATTTTGTCTATAAAAATGTTGAATTAATAAAATACATCGAATAGTAATAAATTAGTATTGTGTCTATAAAAAGGCTGAATTAATAAAATACATCCAATAGGAAAAAATTAGTATTTTGTCTACAAAAAGGCTGAATTAATTAAATACATCCAATAGGAATAAATTAGTATTTTGTCTATAAAAACGCTGAATTAATAAAAATACATCCAATAAGAATAAATTAGTATTTCGTCTATAAAAACGCTGAATTAATTAAATACATCCACTTGGAATAAATTAGTATTTCGTCTATAAAAACGCTGAATTAATAAAATACATCCAATTGGAATAAATTTTTATTTCGTTCCCAAACGTTTATTCGTTTTTCGATTCATTTAAAAAAAAAATCGTTGTGTGTCTTCTTATTCCTCCTAATAGTAGGGTTAAAATAGTTTAGAAAATTGTACAGTGGATGAAACGTGTAGCATTCGGATTATTCGGACATTGTTCTCAGCTTGGATGTTATTCTCACAACGTTTAGATCTAACTTCCGACCTTATTTCGGGTGCATCTTGCTGAACTTGGGAATTTGTAAGTAATTTTGAACGGAACCTTTTATTTAATTCACAATAGAAGCTTCCCGTACATATTCGACAATACGCACCTAAAGAAGGTTGGTGGTTACATAGGTGGGAATGTTATCAGAACAACATCCAAAATGAAAACAGTAGTCCGAATAATACAAATTATCAATCCTCATCTAAAAAAATCTGAAACATTGATGAAATCCATATAAATTTCTTAAATAAAACAAGTTATTTCCAAACTTAAGGAAGATACGCGGATATAAATAATTATCAGTTTGAAGTCATACAGGTAAAAACATAAAATCAGTGATGGGCTATATTTTTTTATATGTAAATAGTTTTTTAATGTATTACTTTATTACAAAGCACGTACTACGAGGCGAACATGTGCAGATATCAAATAAGGGTAAGTCTATGTAGGCATAACAATATAAGGGAAGTAACTCATGTGATTGTTCATGGTGTGATGAATGTTATACGTAAATATGTCACATACAACATAAGTTAAGCGACGTTAAGCCTGGTCAGTACCAGATCGGAGTAACAGACAGTGTATATAAGAGGATGGCGACTGCGGGCTGATAATCATAAAATAATGGGTATCCTCCATGTAATGTCTACGATTCTCATTTGGAGAAACATGAAGATGTAGCAGGACCGGGGGACAGTTATAAAAGTGGGGAGGCTCTCCTAAAAAGTGTGTGGGGGGCGGTTAAACACATGCATATATAACTTCATTATTGATTACAGTAAAGTGCGGGGGGGGGGGTCAAGTCAAAAAGTGTGTGTGGGGGGGGGGGGGGCTTGAGCCCCCCTGCCCACCCCCCGGTGCCGCCGTCCATGTGTAGTGCACAACGTATATGTAGAAAAAATCATAAAAATAAAGAATAATACATAATTGTCAGATATATAATAAATTATCTTTTTATTATCCATGATCCAACATTCTACAAAATGTATATTTCCATCAACGAAAAAAGTTTGTTTATTTGCATGTAATGATATATGGTCTACTCAACCCCTTTCCCCAAAATGAGATTCTACATTTTTATATTGATTCCATGTAAATAGCTTGAAAGAATTAATAAAACTCTCATGACAAAAAACAGTTTTTTAAATATGTCTTTATGAAGGCTATTTGATCATTTTTCGTTAAATGTGTATGCAAAACTCATCCCTCATAAAATATAAACGATTTTCTTTTGTTTTATTTATTTTACCGCTATTTTACCGCTGTTTAGATGCAATTGCTTAAAAAGAAAAACACCATTTTCCTTTTGGAATAAACTAGCATGGGATGCAAAGATAGGCTAATATCAAATATACTAATCATTAATATTGGCGACAAAAAATTATTTTAAAGGGAATAGAGTGGGGAATATAATCAAAATTTACTTTGGTTTACCTATCATCTGTAACCTATTTGCGTTAAGAAATAATATTGAGTATTAAAAAGAAGTGTTTACCATTTTCAAAGAGACTGTGATTTAAATAATCCGGTTATGAATTTCTTACTGTAATAATTGAACGCGGATATTTTATTTGCTCACTCTTTACGACAAATTAAATTGTTTTAAACTTAAAAAATGCATGTCGCTAATAGTACTGGTGTAGCGCTCATAAACATAAACCGATTTTCGCCCTTCGAAAAATGGCCCCATTGAGCGAGCTGGTCACACACTGACCAATCAACCTGCATGACGAATGGATTCCTTCTGTCGGCTGAAGAACTACTTCGGCCCCCTTTGGGAATCACGAGCGGTCAGAGAGAGACCTCTGCAAGCAACGTGGAAACACTTCTTTCTCCTTTTCCTGTCCACTGGACGTTCCAGCAACTACTACCTTCGCATAGAGGTAACTGCTCAGACTTTCGACAGCCCTAAGAACTCCTTATTTTTCCTCTTCCTTACTCGGGCACTGCCCAACTTTCTTTCTACATTTATCAAACAGTATACGTAACTTTAAAGAATAAACCCATTTCGTTGGTATTGTAGAAAGGTTTTGTTATTTCATTTCGTGTCCTTAAGATATAATAGGGACAACGTCCCCTTCTTTACAATAAGTATTCAGATTAATTAAACATTGCAAGCCCTCTCAAATTTTGTTAGCAGATAATAGCAATGGTGAAATCATTTCCTACGTACCGGTCAGCATAAATTACAAAGTCTGTACCATGAATTCACTAAAATCTGCTTAAGGAATCACCTAATAAAAAGCAAACAAACAGCAAAAAAAAAATGGATGAATGGTTACATATAATTGGCAATACCATTAACTGGGATTTGTAGCATTTTTTTAATCATTTAGGTTAATGCGTACGATCATAGTACCCAAATGCGTCGGCTGTAAACCGGAGATCACGTGATATTAATTACACTGTTTTTACGTTCCTTACAAAAAATGACCGGGAAATGGTTAAACTAAAGGGTTGCGTCCAATTCATTCTCGGTAGAAAATATCGCGTACGGATGGACAAAATAACACAACTTATTTTGTATTTTATTTTTTTCATTTATTATAAGAAAGTATTTCACAAGTTTTTTTTGTGTTTTATTTTTTTCATTTAATCTAAAATAAGTATTTCACGAGTTTTTTTTCTTGTATTTTATTTTTCATTTATTATAAAAAAGTATTTCACAATTTTCCCCCAAGAAAAGGACTTCGGTAAACTGAAATGAAACTAGCACTAGTCCTTTTCCAAGAATAATATTCTAATAATGGCCACAGCGAACATGTATCGTAAATGAAGTATATGACAATGATTTCATACGAACTGAAGACATATCATTACTCCAACTTGACAGAAACCTTGCTGACGAATTGGAAACGATTGAATGACTTGCAAAGCGTCGTTTGTTAGCAAATGTTTGTAGTTGTGCAATCTGCCATGTAAGTTGCTCCTTGACACGGCATTTGAGATCCAGTGATGGTTTGAGATGGGGTTGTCCAAGACACAATACGAAAAAACTCTTCTTTTTTTTAGAACAGCAACCGCCCGTTAAGAACAATTGTTTGGTGATTTATCTGTCGAGTAAAGATTTTCCGCACAAAAACATTATGGAAGAAACTGGTTTGAGCCACGCAACCATCATCAGTTAGTGCAATTTTTTTAGTGAGGCATGCACGCAATTTCTGGACAGAAACCCTCAAAGATTGGAGGGTATTTCAGATGATGGAACTCCGATAGAAGTGAAAATAGACGAAAGCAAGTTCTATCATCGGAAATACCATAGAGGACATTGGCGAATAAAACAGTGGGTGGATGGCGCGGTCGAGAGACAATCGGATCGCTGTTACTTTAGGGAAGTGGACGATTATTTCCATAATCAATAAGTGGATACTGCCTGGCAGTAGAATAATTAGCGATGGTTTTGTCTGCAATTGCCAATTTATCACAGGTAGACAGTGGCGTATACAACCACGATGTAGTGGTCAATGAAAGAAATTTCGTGAATCCTAATGATTCTACAGTCAATACACAATTAATTGAGAATACGTGGATGAGGGCCAAACGCAAACTCGCCGACAGTTTGGTACCTCAGATACGTTCTTTAGCTCATATTTGTCGTAATTTCTTTCGAGAGTCAGAGTCGGTTAGCACAAATTCAGCAAGATTTCTGTTGCATTCATTTCATTTATTCCTTCCAAAAAAACTTTATTTAAAACTTAAATTTATTGTAAAATTATTATTTTTTTATCAGTTACTTCAAGTTACTTATCAAAATATTTCGGTCAGACGAAATGCAGCGATATGCTTTGTTGCATTATTGTTTTAATTTAATGTTTAATGCTGGTTTCATTTCACCTAAGTAATACAAATCTTGTGAAATATTTATTTTTTTACATAAATGACAAAAAAATCTTGTCAAATACTTTTTTTATAATAAATGAAAAAAATATATAAACAAATCTTGTGACACAACAAACAGACTTTTACAAGTCTCAAATTAATACGGATAAAAGGTGTCATTTTGGCCATCCGTACACGATACTTTCTACCGATTTTGAATTGGACGGGAAACCTAGCTTAATGTGAGAGAAGCGGTATTTTGAAGATACCCGAAAAAGACCTTTTTTTTGTATTTTCGTTTCTTTTTTGTTTTTTTTATTGGTGCCTTTATTTTTAAAAATAATAAACATTTGTTCATTTTTGAAACTCAAAAGGAATAAAATCACATTTGTTAAATCTTTCGTTGCAACAAAAACATTCTGTTTATTTTCTAAAGACAAATAAATAATTTGTTGTTTGAAAAACAGATCCTTCCATATTTTTGTAATACATTTATTGAATTTGGAAACTCAAAGAGAAAACAAAATCACATTTGTTACATTTTTCGTTTCAGGAAACTTCCTGTTTATTTTCTTTAATAAATTAATTGTTTTTGGCAATCACTTGTTTGTTTGTATTTCAAATTCAGCAATTGAAATTTCGAAAAACGAACCGCCTGACATGTTTTTTGATGAGGCGTAAAAACGGTGCGATTAATATAACGGTGTTTCTGCTTTACATCCGACGCATTTGGGTACTATGGTCGTACACATTCACCATAATGTGATATGTTTTGTTTGTTTTTTGCTGATGTTTAATTCGTTATAGCTGGGTTTTTAAATTAGTTTACAGTTAAACACTCTTCCGTTAAATAATGTCAGCTATAAATTATTAAAAAAATAATAATAAATAAATATAAAAAAGTATTTAACAGAATTTTCGAAAATATTACGTGGGATGATTTAAAAAAAAACATAATGAACGAATAATTTCATATTTACTAAATGGTTTATAATATGAACTTGTGGTTTTCAGTGAACATCACTGTTCCTTGTTCTTTTCTTCTTCCTCATCTCCATCCTTTTGCGTATTTTTATTCCCCACCCCATCGGGCAACGTTCCCTTCTTACATCCAATGCGTGACAAAACAGCAGAATCAATTAATATCAAAAATATATACAATGCAAGGGAAACAACCCTCATTTTTCGCATAGGTTATCTCCCCTTTATGTTACAATTATTTAGCATTAAAGTTTACAGAGTGAAGAAGATAAATTCAGAGAAATATTATGAATTTTCGTTAAGATTCATAATAAATAAATCAGAAATATTATGAATTTTCATTAAAATTCATAATATTTCTCTGAATTTATTTTCTTCACTCTGTAAACTTTAACCCTGATCTAAATAATTGTAATATAAAAGGGAGATAACCTAAGCGAAAAGATTAGGGTTATGTCCTCCCTTGCATTGTATATATTTTTGATATTAATATGATAAAACTATTCTGAAAATTATATGGGTAATCATTACTATTTGCAACATAAATTAATTTAAAAGAAATACGGTTATGAAATTAGTCAAACACAATTTATTTTTGTTTTGGTTTACGTACTGATTTGTGACCTATTTGCGTCAAAAATGTTTAATATCAGATATAAGCATTTCAAATTATCGTAAATACAGTTTTTTAGTTTCTAAAGTAATCATTTTGCATCGTTACAGGAAGTAAGGTCCGTAACGTTAACAAGAGGCTAAACAAACTGGTAAATTTTCTTTGGAACCGATATTTACGACAAATTAAAATGCGTTTATTTTATATTAAATATTAAATGGGCCACAAATGAGTAGTTAAAGCAACAAATTTTTTTTTACTTATTCCCCAACATTTTGCCCTTTTAAATAATTTATGTCGCCAATAGTAATGATTATTTTTATTTGAACATATGAAGGGAAAGAATGCACATACTGTAAAATTGTGTTGGCGAATAAAACTGATGAGCAAATCCTGTACATACGAGTTGGGCTACGACCTTGAAGGCCACGGTTGGGTGGGTTGAATTATAAAGTATATGAAATAAATATACTAAAATCCGCCGGCGTTTTGTCAAAAAGGTGTTAAATGCAAGGAGATAAGTACGTTAAACTAAGCGAAATAAGCATATATTGAAGAGACAATTTGGGACGCTGAAAATGTATGCAACTTATTTCACGTTAGTTGTTCATTTTGTTGAAACTTATTAGACGGCACTTGTTGTAATACATTATGGACGATTTAGTCGATTCGCAACCAAAATAGCAGACAATGTACAGTCTGCTAATTTCTGAATATTTTCGACCTCACAAATGTGTAAGTAAACCTTAATAAATTGTTTGGGACTAATTTCAAAGTTACCTTAAATTAGTTTAAAAGAATTACAGTTGGGAAATTAGCCCAAAACACTTTATTTGGGTGTACTTACACATTTGTGAGATCGGAAAAAATCAGAAATTAGCAGATGGTTCATTGTTCACTATTTTGACTGCGAATCGACTAAATCGCCGTCTGCGTACTAATACACAAGAAGTATTTAGAGGTCAAGTGCCTTCATAACGTCAGCCAATAACACCTATGTAAAATATCTCCTTATCCAAGACTTTGTTATTCTTTACTAAATAATATTTCATGGTGTGAGCGTTAAAAGAAAACCCAATAACAACGAGAGGTCGTTTTCCGTAACCAAGACAAACCCGTACGAATTCTACACAAAAAGGAAAAGCAACATTTTTCAACGGTACATGTGAGCCTGAATGAATACCAGCGCCAGTGTTGTTACGTTCTCAGACGGAAACAGCCAGTCTGCGATATCGGTCTTTAGTACAAAATATAAGAAAAACATTATTTGTAACTACATCGTCATATCAAACTTCAATCCGAAAATTTAATTGTCTGAGAATTTCCTGTCAAAGATATCGGTCTTTAGTACAAACGTATAAGAAAACATTTCTTTGTAACTACATCGTCATATCAAACTTCAATCCGAAAATGTAATTGTCTGATAATTTCCTGTCAAAGATATGGACTATAAAAAAATTCGTAAAACTTGAAAACAAGTTACAAAAAAGAACTATTTTTCTACACTTAAAAACCGGACCGCTACACCAACCACCAGGCGGTTTTGAAAAAACAACAACTTTTACCTGTAACTACCCGTTGACGAAACAGCCCTAACGGCATAGCTTCTCATTTCCCCAAAATGAACTCGTCTGACCTTAATGAAACGATGTCATTATTTAAGCAAAATAATGACGTTATATCTGGAAGATGAGGAGATCGTAGACCAAAACAAATAAGCCAGAAAAATCTGCTGTGGCATAATGGATTAAGGACTAAAACACCTGAACGCGAGTGGTCTGACTGTTGAAGAAAACACGTCACCACAAAATCAATTGATTTTTTACGAAGCACATACGTGCATTCCAGCATACATAGGCTGCATTTAATGCAATACAGGCAAAAACTAAATGAAAGCCTAGACGATTGTGTGACCAGTGCCAGAACACTAGCACTAAAATGTGACTTCTCGGTAAAAGAACTACACAAGGGCTTCATTGAATTGATCATCGTCCCAACACCGTACGATATATTTCGGAACGAGCTATACAGCAAACCCAAAGGTCACAAAATAAGTGATGCACTTACTGAAGGCAGGAAATACTAATCCTTTTCAGTGGAAAATGAACAACTACAAGTCTTTGGTATGTCCCAATACGAGAAGATCCACAGCATCAACCGAGGCAGAAAATGCAAAAATTGTGACACAAGTCACAACCGCGACAATGTCCTGCTTTTCATGACAAATGTTCTGCATGCGAGAACAAGGTTCACTGGTCTAGATGCTGCAGAATAAAACGAAAACAAGAACATCGGCCCCAAAGCAGAGGTCACAGAAGCAAGGCACGTAACACCCAGCATCATAGTCAGAAGAGGAAACCAGACTATAGAAAAAGAAAACAAAACATTGACTACATAGAATCTGGAAGTGACAGTGAAAACTACCACACGCAATTCTACTCAATCACGATAAGCGTCCAGTGCATGAACAGCATCACTAAACAAGCGAGAGATGTGGCATATACAACCCTAAATATTCAACAACTTCGTATTCCGAATTCACCATACACATTCCGCTTTAAAATTGATTCAGTAGCATAAGACAACACATTCCCATTAAACACATTCTGACAAATGTACTAAACAGACATAACTTCACTCAACATCCTACGACCAGCTGAGCAAGTAAAACTCACCTCATACAGTGGCGACACAATAACCTGCAAGAGAACTATCAATAACCCATGCCAGTATAAAGCGTCGAAATGGGTACATGCAACAGATTATGTTGTAGATGTCACTAAACCAAGCGTTGTAAGTCTGTCTACAAGTAAACAACTAAAACTTACCATGATATATGTTGACGCTATTTTTCAAAACAAACATGAAATTACAAAATAAAACAAACAAACCTAAACCAGACACCCAACAAAAACATCTTCACCTCCGCCCTTGAGGTTCGCATTCACAAATATCCGGGGACTTAGAACCAACATTAACGACGTGGAAACTTTTCTCTTGACAAACTCCCCGGATATCTTAGCTCTAAGAGAAACGAACCTTCAATCCTCAATTCCCTCTCATCACTTTGACACGACTGATTACCTTCCACTCTACCGTAAGGACTCTGAAAAACATATGCATGGGCTAGAGGTTTATGTTCGGAACACCCTCCCCTTGACTTGAGAACATAGGTTAGAATCAGATGACCAAGCCTACATGTGCTTTAAATTGACCTTACATCACAGAGTTAGTTACTTATATTTCTTATATCGTTCTCCTTCGACCCAGGACTGTTCAACGCTTGACTCTGTCTCCTAAAGCATAGATAGAGCTCTCTCACTTGACGCAAATGCCCAAACACATGTATTTGGGGATTTTAATGCACACCACCGTGACTGGTTGTGATTCTCCAACGTTACAGATGCAGTTGGGACCTCTACCCTTAATTTCTCCTCAGCTCACAACCTCTCACAGGCTGTCACTTTTCCTACCCGGCTTCCGGATCGATCGGACCAGCAAGCCTCACTTCTCGACCTGTTTTTGACCTCGCCACCTGAGGCTTGTGTGGCGAATGACCATAGCCCGCTCGGAAACTCTGATCACGTTGTGGTAATGATAGACCAACACCTTGAAGGTTTAGATGGTGTTGACGATGTAGCAGTATACGGGGGAAATGATGCAGAACACGACAAGAATCTGCACAACTTAATGGTTCCAGCAGACAAAACTGGTCATGTATTTACCAGTGAAAGTGTGTTATCCAACCACCCACTATAACGTTCTTAGGCAATGTATACATATCTACTGGCATCAAGCAAGACCCAGCAAAAAAAACGCGAAATACAAAGATGCAACATTCACAAAAAATGAGTTACAGCGTTTCCTGGGAATTCTGACCACCCTATCCCAGTATATACCAAACTTCGCAAAGAAAAGACACCCCCATCACCATAGATGTGAAACCTAGATCACCAAAACTGCTACAACGATATAAAAGATAGGATCACTGCTGATGCTCTCCTATCTTACTATGATCAGACGAAACTGGTATCACAGCAAGTAGACGCCTCACAGTGGGGTTTGGGAGTAGCACTGATACAGGAAGGCAACCCAGTTGCATCTGGTTCCAAAACGCTGAGTTACTGTCAATCCAGATATAGCAATATCGAATGAGAAATGCTAGCAATCGTTCATGGAATACAGCGTTACCACATATACCTGTATGCAAACACATTCATAGTGATCACTGACCACACACCACTAGTCACTATATGAGCAAAACCACTGAACTAGGCACCACCTTGTCTACAACACATGTTAAAAATACAAGACTCTGACTTCAGAGTAATTAGCCTTGGCAAATACATGATGTTTGCACAGACTAAGCCGACCCCAGAAAACAACAACATAGTTGAATTAGACGAAAGAATCGATGGAATTGATACAGAAGCTAATGATGAGCACCACATCATTGCAATCATCAACTTCTCAACAGAAAAGAGAAATCTGTTATACAGTGAGAAAACAAGGGACAATACCTTGAGCCTTGACAAAGAAATTATGTTTCAGGGATGGCAAAAGACTATCTTAGATGTATCAACTGACATTCGGTCATACTGGTCGTTTCGTGATCAACTAGCAGTTGAAGCAAGAATACTCTAATAATCTAATTCCATAATCTAGTAGAGATGACATTCTGCAACAGCTCCATCACGGAGATCAAGGTATTGAAAGAACTGGCCGTCTTGCAATATATCAATTAGGACATTGAAAAGATGTGGCAATCATGCCTACTTTGCCAGGAACATTAATAACAATACAATACAATGAGCAACCCAACACAGATGACGGCAGGAAACAAATCACGACTTCCCACAAAGAAAGAGAAACAGCACCAAATGAAGTGCAGATCCAACGTAACTCAACCCGCACTAGATCTGGACAATTTATATGCTGGCCAGATTCAAGGAATTCATATAAACAACAAATATCGCAGAGTATATGACTATTTAACAAATACAAACACTACCTGACATATACAAAACAGACACTACTACATAAAAAATAAACAATCTATAACAATCTACTAACCAATAAAGAAAACAAAAAAGTAATCACTCAATACCCCCCTACATCTATCCCAAGTAATGAATTAGTTCAGACTTCCATACACCAATATGAACACAACTTAACACAGATGATGTTGTACTATATCATGTACTACCAATCTGCGTACAATTACACAAGAACTACTTAGAGGTCGAGCGACTCAATAACATCAGCTGATAAAACGTATGTAAAATCTTCTCTCATCCAAGTCTTTGTTATTCTTTATCAAATAATACTTCATTAATCCTGCTACAATAAAAATAGTAATACTTATAAAGCCAATAAAAAAGTGTTTTACTTAATTTAAATAAGAACAAAACATGTTATGATAAAAAATGTATTTTTCCGAATTTAATTTTAAAAAGTTTTCCTAATTAAATCACAAAAAAAAATAAAAGTACCTAATTAAAATAAAAACAAAATGTTTTAATTATCATTTTTTATATACAACTGATAAGTTTTTAAACTTTAAAAAATCATGTTTTTAATTATTAAAGATTAAAATACATTTACATATAATTAACATTTTCATTTTCCTGTTTGGTATAATCCTAGAGACCAGGTCGTAAAACTACAGGTAATTGACAAAAAAAGTAGACATCTCCCAGAGAAAACACAAACAGAATGTATTTCACATAGGTTAAAAAAAAAACTTGATTCCTGGCCTAAAACGCTAGAATGATCCGGAAAATCGCCATAAAATAGTGGGGGTGGGAGATTCAGTTTAAGGTAGAAGATAAACATACGTTTAAAAATAGTTAACATACTTATTTTAAAAAAGTTCAACCCTACGTTCCGTTATAGTATTTTATTTTTTCTGAATTAAAAAAGATAAAAATCGCCATCTTTATCTGTTGTTGGTAGTATTAAAATGATAAGAAAACATTATTATGTTTCATTGTTCGATAGATTAATTGTAATAAGTATTCAGTTGTTTTTTTTTAATTGGTGAGTAATGAGTTTTAAACAAACTCCAGAACTATCGTTGAATAAGTTGCATACGTTTCAGCGTCACAAATTGTCTCTTCAATATATACTTATTTCATTTAGTCTAACAGAGTTATGCCCCTTACATTTTCGACAAAAGCGCCAATCCGCCTATAGCATTGCGGAATTTATTTATTGTTTTATTTTAATCATAGTTCACCTTAAACAAAGCAGGACGCCACTGTAGACATAAAGGGTTATTGAGAATTAGGGTAGAAGGTTTAAAGGGCATCCTAAATTGGGCGCTGTGCAGCGAGATGTCGGTAAACATTAGTTTTACATTTTTGCATATCGGTACAGTCTGGGAAACAGGGAGCAGGGAGGGGGTTCCAGAGGCCAGAAGTATGAAGAAATAAGCTATTGGAGTAGAAAGCTCTTCGGCATCTGTGAACCCCCACACTGAATGGATGAGCATACTTGATTGTCAGGTTGGTCTAGTGTATTTACGTCGAGGAGCACGAATCCAGCAATTTCATCGAAGCACAATCCATTGAAGTACTTGTAGAACAGGCACAAAGATTCCACATTGCGGCGATGAGACAGGGGGTGAATCTTGGTAGATAGTGAGGGACCTATTAAATTAGTGACTCTTTTTTAACATTGTCTAAGAGGGAGAGACTAGTGGATGGTGCACCAGCACAGATGTGGCAACAATACTCCATGTATGAGCGAATGGTGGCTTTGTAGAGATGTAGGATAATGTCATATGTGAGAAGTTTTCTAGAACGGTAGACGGGCCCACCATCTTTGCAGCAGCCATGGCAATGTCTTCAATGTATTTGTTCTAATTCATATTACCTGTGAATGTTAGGCCGAGGAGTTTGAACGTTGGACTTTTAGGTAGAGTGTTATTTGCCATGAAGAGGTTTCGTGTAGTTATTGAAGGAAAGGAGTTTTGTCTTTGCAGCATTAAATATTACCATTAAAAGAAACTAAAAATACTTTTCTACTCGAATGAAATTTACAATAAAAATAGCCGAGATTCGGGGTATTTGAAATATTGATCTATTCCTGACAACTGGGCCTATGCAGTGATATATACGGGCATTTTAAAAATCATCATTATCTATTTTTCAAAACTTTGCCTAACCAGTTCTCATCTGCTGATTTACTATTTCTACAATGTCCGATCACTCGTTTGTTTCTATTAAGACCAAACCTAAATTCAGGGTTACATATAACCTTCAATCCATCATATAATGTATCGATACCAATAAGCTGATCTAGATAGTTTTAGATCTTTTATCTCTGAAATTCTTATGCATTTCAGTTTCAGAAAGAATGTGTTTTGTGACTCCGCCGATACACCTGAGTGGTATTGTTAATTTTACACTCTCTTAGAGAATTCTAACAGATACCAAACAGCCAGCCATGGTTCACTGATTCTATTGCTAAAATAAACAATTATTTCAATTAGTATGTATGCTTTGAAACCAAACCCGGCGTTAGAATTACCGTCAACAGCTGTTGCTCGGTTATAGAAAAGGCGAAAGAGTCTTATACACAATCTATTAAATACACAGTTGCTGAAGAAGAGACTTGCTTCTCAAGAGATTTTGAGAATTCAAAACATGGTACTGAATAGATGTAAAACATTAAGTCCAACAATCATTAATGAACGTGAGAGGATTTCTTCAGCATCTCAAAAAGCTAAATTGTTTGCAAACTAATTTTCTACAAATTCTACATTTTGCAATGAGCGTCACACACTTCCTGCTTTATCCTATGACTAAAAACACATTAAGTGATATGCATGTATCTGTCAGACGGCAACTGGTCCTAACAATATTTTAATCAATTGTTTCCTAAAAAGGAAATTCTATCCATCTCCTTAGAAACGTTATCTGCTACGTCCAGTATTCAAAAATACTGGTAATTAGTTTTCTCTATCTCAGTACAGATCGATCACTTTTCTGAGCGTCAAGTTGTTTTAATCTGTTATAAATCAAAAAGTTGTTAATCACCTGAGAAAATCAATCTAATTAGTGACAAGATTTCGTTCTGGAAGATAATGTTAACTGTAATATCGCATATGATCAGTGAATCACTTAATGGGGGCTTTGTTTCTAGAGAAATAGATATTGGCATATAAAGTCTTTTAATAGGGTCAGGCACAAAGGATTGCTTTGCAAGCTTGCTACCTAGTGAATACTTGGGAATTTTTTTCGCGACCATCCAATTTATATCTCTGATAGTTCTACAAATGTAATTGCTTATGACAGAAGTATTAAGAACATAGTGTCAACGCTGACATGCCACAAGGATCAATTCTGCGCCCAAACCGCTTCTTGATCCTAATTACCGATTTTCCAAATATAAAGACGTGCACATCTTTCGCCCTCGTGTCTGTTTGTTCACGGAACATTTTCCTACCTAAAACACGAGTTGTATAAACTTTAGCAAATGAATATTTCTTCTCAAAAACTCACTTTTATATTCATGTAAAATTATGCTTTTATAAATGTTTTAATTGATAATATTTTCCTTGGTTCTTTTTCACAAAACTCTGTTTGTGTAAAGTTAGCACTTGGAACTTTATTTGATTTTTATTTAATATGCATGCACGCCCGGTGTGCGGACAGAATCCCACTGGACAAAAGTCTACCGGACAAAAGCCCACCTAAATAATTCAAAAACGGACAAAAGTCCACCAACGTAAAAATAAATTAATTAAAAACTTATTTTTGAATTTTTTGTATTTAATTTTTTTACAATTTTCAATAACTCTTCGTCAGTATTTTTTTTATTCTTCACAAAATTATTTTAAATTTCATTTTAAAACTTTTTCTGGTACTTTGTAAATACTGCAGTCTTTTAAAGATAACATCATTTAAAAAAATGCACCCTTTTTACTACTAACCCTAAGTTCGGGTGGTAAAACAACTTTTACTACTAACCCTAAGTTCGGGTGGTAACATAATTTTAACATAAAATGATCTACCATTTCCGGACCATTCTAACTATTAAGGTCATTAACCAATGGGAGATAAAATCTATGCATTGTTTTTCTGGCGGGGTAAGTCGCTTCTACTTTTTACAACAGTTACGTGTGATTTAACGACTTTGCCGGTCGGACTTAGGGTTTGTGGTAAAAAATGCTAGTTACATGCCCTTAAAAGGATGAATTGCCCGAAATGGGGGATTATTCCATGTTAAATTTATATGCGACCTAATCTCGTGCCTATAATTAAAAGAATATTTTTTGTCAGTGTGTTCACACGCCTGAAAAATGCGGAATCTCGTTTTATTTTTGTTGGTGTGGGGGGGGGGGTACTTTTATGTCTCCCTTTACGTATTGTATCCAAGATTTTGATAAAAATCCTCAAAAGTTTGATAAGAGGATAGGTGTAAGTGAACTTTGGAAACTGAAATTTGCCAATAAAATAAATAAAATTAGACGCGTAAAGTACTAAAAATAAACTTTTAAAGATCCAGATTTAAAAAAATAACATACAAAATTGAATCTACTAGAATGCATTTTTGTTTCATCGGAAACAAGTAAGTCATTTTAATTTTTTGTTAGTATTTGAATAAACAATGCATGAATTACTTCGTTACTCTTAGAAATCCGAAAGGAATTTAGAAGCATTTCAACTGTCGAAGAGAAAGAACATTAAACTGTTATGTGGGTTTGCTAAGAATTTTGATTGTGACTAAATACTTATGTATTAAAAGATTGCAAGTTTTGGAAGCTTTTTACGGCTAATAATTTTATGAATAGTGATTAAATTATGGGACTGCCATCACTTCAACAACAAACGCGCAAACTGGGGCCATAAAAATCAGCTCCCAGAGAAAGACGAACAAAAAGGCGCAAAAAGCCAAAAATATTGATCACGTGTGGTGCTCTGTACTACGTCCGCCAAACCATTCGTAAAACATATAAAAAGCATCACGTAGCGCCAAACTTTCTCTTTCCCCCTTTCCTTCCAATCAAGCGATTAAGACAGGCCGATCAACAGACTTTTCCCCCACGCAACGTATCAACGTTGTGTGGGGGAAAAAGTCTGTTGACCGGCCGGCTGCTGCTGTCTGACCTTCCTCCTCACGGACACAGGACAAATAGTAAGCTTATACCGTTTCTTTTTTTTCTTTTTAAGTACCGTCGAGCAAACACACCTCACACCCACAAAGGCTTACACTCCTATCATTCTTACACAGTAAAAAAGTGGTTGAGAGACGGCTCATTTTCTCTACTTACGCACATATCCAAACACGTGCGTTTTCCAAGAACAAACCTTAAAAGAGACATTTTATACAAACCGTTAAAAGGGGCATTCTGTATACAAAACTCACAGACTTTCATTGAGGAATGTATACAATTTGAATGAACCATGTTGAATAAATTGTTATTGTTCATATAAATGTTTGAGTACTGTGTTCTTACTTCTTATCATTGTTGTGTTGGATACTGACGTTTTTGCTCGTTTTCTTTCATATTTTAACTGAATAGAGTTCGTACCCCCACAAATTTGATGACCTCGACGTGATCAACATTTTTTGGCTTTCTGCACCTTTTTCGTTCGAATGTCTCTGGGAGCTGATTTTAAAAATCAACATTACCATAACAACCATTATTTATAGTTTCATACAATTTGGCTCAATTAATATAGTAAGACGAAATATAAATTTCGTAAAATGTATTTTTCGTTTACCACCCGGATATGGGGTAAGTAGTAAAAAAGGTGCGTGTTTTTTTATGATGTAATCTTTAACATAATTCAGTATTCACAAAGTACCGGAAAAATGTTAAAAAATGAAATAAAAAATGTTCGTCAAGAAAAAAATAATAGTTATTGATAATTTTTTTAAAAATTCAATATAATTTTATTTTTTAATTTTAAAAATTAGTTTATTTTACGTTGGTGGGCTTTATTTCCGTCTTTGAATTATTTTTGGTTGACTTCTCGGTATTTGTCCAGTGGACTTTTGTCCTACCACCGCACACCCGTATTTATACGTATTTCCTTCCCTCGCCATAAGGCAACGGAAAACAGTGTTTTTTTTACTAAATTCTCAAAATTATTTCCTTTAAAATAATTTATTTCGTTAATAATACAAACCATTCAAAACTCCGCAGATTTACTGCCCTTAGACCGCCCGGATGATATCTTTATTTACATTCCTTTGGGACTTTAGTCCTTTAATCCAGGATTTAAACACGAATTTAATTAGTGATTTTCCTTTTAACCTCTTTAATCTTTAAACCCATTTCCTCTTCCTAATTCCTTTAAAAGACGCATTATTAAACCCCAAAACAGTAACGGCCAAATATACGATGCTCATAATATTGGCTCACGGGATTTATATAAAAATATTTTTTATTTTTTTCAACTTTAATATCTCTTTAAATCTCCGGTTTAAATCTCAACTGTTATTTTTCAACCTTCGCCTTTTTTCTCAAACCTTATTAAACCTTCCTTACACTAAATTTAAATAAACATAGATCACACTCTAAGCAAATAACGCGTCCAAACGTGGCACGTGACTTCACATTTCCGAAACAGTACAACAGAAGCTGAAAAGAGCCTGATTGCTAAGTCCTTCTCTGCTTGAAACCGACTCTGCTGGGATTTTTCCTGCTATATAACAAAGAAGTTACACAGCCCCTACCGGAAATTACAATTAAACCCTGTTAGCTTGGTAGTCGAGCACTCTCGGGAAAGATACCAACACCACAGAAAATCCCCCAGTTAAACAGGGGTTTACCACATAAACCCTGGGAAAATGGAAATATACACTCTCGGATACTCAACCAAAAATATCCCAGCCCCTAACAACCAAACATAAACCCAGGAGTCTCCTGACTAAAATAGTTGACGTTATAGGAAAAATGAGGTGGAAAGTTTTGAATACAGAACGGAGACAGACAGAAAAAAACCACTACGGTCTAAAAATCTGGTAAAGTGGAAAGGGCTATGAGGGCAGATTCAATTATTCGACGTATTGACTTGTTGTGTATTATCTTGATTAAAGTGGATTTCTCAAAGTCAAAGTAATGTCCATACTCCATAGTATGAGCACATAAGGCGTTAAGTGTGTTGTTGGTTTTAATCGCTCTTTTATGTTCATAAATCCGCTTGTCCAAATAAAATTAAACAAAGAATGGGCTTCTACAATATCTCCCCCAACCTATCAAAAGCAATCATTAGTGAAAACAAGATAATTCTAGACACCGGATGATTCCCTGAGCTTTAAATTAAATATCCTTTGGACCCCTTTCTGCTCTTTAATTTCACCTCTTCTTTTCCAATGCTACTTCTACGTATATTTGATATATATGTATGTATATGTGTTATATATATGTTTCGATCACATTTATGTGGATATATATATATTTATTTCTATGTTTTTTTTTGTTTTTTTTTTGCATACCCTTCATCTCAACATGAACCCAACCACTATATATATTCCCCATAATTTACAGACTTTCTCGTCTTTTGTCATTTTTGTATTCTTCGTCCGCTCTTGACAAAGCCCACGTGAAATTTGGGCGAAACGTTGAGCGAAAAGGTCTTCCGCTTTTCCATTTTTAATTTCATACCGTCGGATTATTTTTATCCTTTCATATACTCATATATATATATATATATATATATATATATATATATATATATATATATATATATATATATATATATATATATATGTGTGTGTGTGTGTGTGTGTATGTATTTTTGTTCCAATGCAGATTGCGCCTCTGGAGTAGCTGGATTTTCACTAAAAACTGACATTGTAAATATAGTGCGACACTGGCATGTCGATGTTATCAGTCAGCAACTGTTAAAAAGCTAAGATCTCATAAGGCAGAATAATAAGTGTATCCGTCTCTTAGGTAATAATTTATTTCTAAAGTATGACCTAAGAAAAAGATTAGCGGTTGATCGATAACATCGACATGCCAGTGTCGCAGATTATGTACATGTATGTATAAATAAACATGATCATAAATATAAAACCTCTATTTGTTATTGATCACTTTTCATAAGCCCGGTTAAAATTCTTTGGATGTTTATCTAGTGGATGTTTACCTTACCTGGATTACTATATATATATATATATATATATATATATATATATATATATATATATATATATATATATATATTGGTACAGAAAAATTAGTACAAGATTCGGACCGTCGGTTTCAAGCACGGAAAGTCTTAGCCATCCGGCTCTCTTCAGCTTCTGTTATCATCTGTTTTGGAAATGTGAAGTCACATGACACTCTCGTTAGAACGGGTTATTTGTTCAGCGTGTTGTGTATGTTTGTTTGAATTTAAATTTAGTGTAATGAAACTGTTGAGATTTAAAACCGGAGGAGATTTGGAGAGATATAAGAATATCAAATTAAAGAGAATAAAAATAAAAATAAAAATAAAATTAAATATAAAAGAAGTTATGTATATATATATATATATATATATATATATATATATATATATATACATTGGCGGCGGCACCGGGGGAGGGGGTGTCAGGGGGCTCAAGCCCCCCCACCCACATTTTAACTTGGCCCCCCACTTTACGGTCATCAATAATGAAGTTATATATGCATGTGTTTAACCGCCCCCCCCTCACACTTTTTAGGAGAGCCCCCCCCACACTTTAATAACTATCCCGCCGGTCCTGATATATATATATATATATATATATATATATATATATATATATATATATATATATATATATATATATATATATAAGTCAGGTTCATATTATATTCCAATAACTATGTTTTTATTATATTATTTTTATTTTTATTTTTTCACATTTCAAAAAAACATAACATTTCTGTGAGATATATATTTTTACGGTCCGTCTCATTTGTCTTGTGTCAAACAACATTTGTATATGAATATCGTATCTGCAACATTACAAAATCATCAGAAAAAATTCACAAAGAGTAAAAAGTTCTTGGATTAAAGTGTCTTGAAAAAACCTACACTAAACCAAACAAAAAACAAAGAAAAGAGCAAATTCTCACGTGGGGGGACCCACTAATACGCGATGACCACATTGCGTGTTTTAGACGAAAAATGTATTAAAACGTCTTTTTTTCTTCCTCTGTACAACCCCAAAACGTTCCTCATTTAATATTTGTTAAATAAACAGCGTGATAAAACCATTTTCATCGCCTATACATTTTGTTTGTATCATTATGTTGGAAAACTTCAAACTCGACCAATATCATATATATATATATATATATATATATATATATATATATATATATATAGACAGTATATCTTTAATGTACAATCGAAAAAAAAAGCCCCATAAGTACGCGGTTTAAATGTTGCACTACACTAAAAATAACTCTCATCGTCTGACCAAAATATACACTAACATTTTGATATTATTTATTTTAATTCTAAAATGAAGAATGTTATATAGAGAATAAAAATGTTCAATTATTGATATTGTATAAGGTCTGTTCTGTTTCTGAAACACATTCAATCGCTTAAAAAAAAGCTGAACACGCTTAACATTAAATACTGTTAAAAATCAATACGAACATGATATTTATCAATTTTTAAGTCTAATTACTCTTAAAAATTACTTATCTGTAAACTCTTCATTCTGGTGTTTTTCTCTTTATTTTGTTTCATGTTTACATAAGAATCTATTTTTGAAAATATGTGAAAGGTTTCATGATGAATCATATCAATACAAGGGAAACAATTCTAGTAAGAGTTATCTCCCTTGAAATATTTTTACAGTCTTTTAAAACAGTAGATTTTCATTTGCAGATTAGAATCACCAACTTCTTACTGCTGTTACTGCTACTACCACTGTCTATACTACTACTACTACTACTACTACTACTACTACTACTACTACTACTACTACTACTACTACTACTCATAATAATAATTATAATAGATGGAAAGAGAAAAGAGGGATAGCACAATGTATACCTCCACTGTACAGTGCGAAATTTATTGGAATCTAGTAGAGACTTATTGCCACTCGAAGGCCAACGGTTAGTGCAAGCGATGAATTAATGGTAAATGGATATTGCGATAATGCACACTTATTTGCCATACTTATCAAAAGAACCAGAAAGACTGCTGACAATTTGGATAGAGGTGTTGTCACTCAGACTCCAGGGTTTACCATTTGTTATTGCCCAGAGCAATCATTATAAAGATAATAATAATACAAATTTGGAGATACTAGTTATCACTGAGACCTCAGAAGACACCACATGATTTTACCAGTGAGCAATCACTGATAATGACTCGTGTAAGAACTCCTAGACTTTAAATACAAATAAAAAAAAACACATATTTAAAATATAAGACACAGTTTTCAATGACATGGAGAACGCAACGGGTACTATTACTCCAACCAACAGCTGGTGGACAACTCCTTGAATAAATGAGGATACAAAGAACAATGTTCAAAAGTAGTTTCACTACGGTCTGTCATAGCCATATTAAGATGCAATTCCGGTTATAAATTTACAGAATTTACAGAAAAAAAGAATATATTAATCGCCTCGTGTACATATATTAACTGGAATTATTAGCAACAAAAGCTCGAAACAACTTAGTAAAACTCGACTATTTAGTCATAAATATGGACCTATTTTCTCCCTTCCAAAAAATGTCCTTATTACACACTCAGCAGCAAGGAAACTCGCCTACATTCTCTCTCCTGCCCCGGTCCACGGGACGCTACAGCACCTACTATCTTCGGCTCATGATATTTGCTGACAGACCTTCGGCGGCCCAAATAACTTTTATCACTTGGACACTGTTCAACTACCTTTACCTATACCACTTTGTTTAATGAACATATTATCTTATATATAAAGTAGAGACGTTTTTCCCCTGTACCTTCGCGTCGAATAGGAAAATAAACTCGCAATCAATAGGTCACTACAATCACTACAACATCAAGCTCATTCGCTTGAGCGTGTTCTTAGCAAACTCTAGACTCTTACATCCACCTCGGGCAAATTATTACTTTCGTTCCTCACTCAGTCACTCTCCCAAAACCAGACACCATACAGGTAGTAGCAAGAACATTTCTCTCTAACATTTTACTCCTCCCACTCCACCAGTCTACACCGGGACCAAATACACAACGGATACTTTCACACAATTTACAACTTATTATTTACGTTAAATATGCCTTCACCTCACCACACAGTAGCATAAGTTGCACAGAAATTATAACAGACGCTCCCTTCAATACACCTGACTACGTCACTTCCGCCAAAAAAGCTTTTAGCGCTTCTACTCTAAGCCTCAACCAGCAACTACAGATCACGTAACGCATGCCAGATTCACTACCCTTAAACAATTATACCGATCCCCCTTACCGATCAAACTTTTTTCCAGGTAATACACCGTTCCAGTTCTGCTATTCCCGTTATACATTCATCTACTTCACTTATTAAAATTGCTGCTACAATACTAACGTACTATGTTCAGAAACAAAAAAAAAAAACGATTAAGCGATTGACATTCCATTATTCTTGCTACGTATCATTTTCACGTTAGCGAATAGACAGATTACATTAGACTGAACACATTGACAATCGCAAACATGACGCTTTATTAACCTTCATTGTACTAATAAATACATTAGTACACTTCTGACAGAAAGTACAACATTTCTTATTCGTTTTTATATGTATTACTTACTTTTTCATTAGTTTACTTTTCGCAAGCCTCAATCAGATCAGTTTACATTAGTAACAAGTTACATATCATATTACATACTAAACAATATTCCAAATAACTTTTATGTTTCGGCCTGAGGGGGGGGGGACTCAGTTTACACGTATTTTTCAATTTCTTTCCGAATTTCACGTACCGAACACCGATTACATAATACAAAAATTAAAAACTTTCAACGCTAAAATATACGATAAAAACATTTAATTTTTCATTAGGTTACGAAATATACAACTCAAGAAGCAATATATACCAATAATTATACCTATCACTTACTTTATAAACAAACATGTGACTTCTACACTATTTGAACCGAACTGTTTTTTTTTTGTTTTTTTAATCGTTAATAAAATAAGCATATACTTTTTACAAATGGGATTTAAGCGTGCAAAAAAAACTTTTTGTTTACTTCTTGCAAAAAACTTTTTAAATAAAAACAAATGACTGTTTTCTTTACAATTTGATTTTTTAAAACACTATACAAATCTGGATACCGTAAAAGTAGTCATTAGGACTTTGGTACACCAGATTAATATTTTTCATAGTAAAGAACGTATTAAATTCGTAAAAACAACAACAAATAAACAACTAAAAACAAGCAGTAGTCGATATTGAATTCTGTGTGTTCCTATTTACTTATCTCCCCACGAGAACAGAGTTAGACACGAGATCGGTTCTACCGTGGAGAAAATCCAACTCCCAAAAAGTACACTGGATTTGGACAAAATAAAAATTGACTCAGTTTATAAGAATTTCTCCTCCACTGACCGAGGACAGAAAAGATGAAATGCAGTATCAGAACACATACTACACTTTTCTTTTAAAAAAATTAATATTGAATAAATTTCAGTCTTAATATGAATCGGATCGTGTTCCTTTCTTTAAGAAAAGTGCAATTTTTTTTAGTTTCTAAAACTTTTTTTTAAATCTAGCATTCCTTTTAGACTATTGCATGTGCTTTGTTTTTTTTTCGACGTTAATACTACGATAATATTGTCATTTACTATTTAAAAGATTAAACTAGCGTACCAAAACGTAAATCTTTCTTCTTCAACCTTAAGGGAACACCTGAAATAAATGTTTGTTTACGTTTTACGAAGATTCCCTCATCAGTGTTTTTTTAATGATGTAGTAGTTTCTAAAACTTGAATAATTCTGATATTTCATATTATAATAATTTCTAACTAAAATTCTACTCTAACAATTACTAAAAACATTTACGTTTTCCTTATTTACATAAAGTTAAAACAACTTCATTCCAACGGGTTAACCTGACATGCCAGACTGCATTTTTCACTTTACATTATAAATTTTCGTTTGATACGATCACTATTAAAAACAACATTCGTTTTAGTAGAATGGGATCGAACGCCAAAAACTGTAACGTCGTAACCACTAACCCACCGATGGATAATAAATTATTATTATGCAAATTAATATAGTTAAACGAAGCCTGTTCGATATATACTGAAACCAATTTACTTTTAGTTCACCAGAATTTTTATTTTTATTTTTTTTATAAACACCGGCTCTGTCTGTGATAACGGCCCTTGGAAAATTAAAGAGGCATACATAGCCCCATTAAAATCCACTGACACACACAAATATAATTAATGTAGGCTGTACAGCATTACAAATTGTATTCAGATGGGGGGGGGCACTAAAATTACAATTATATGCTTATTTTTAATAATGAAGACTATTCTATAAAATTTTTTTGCATGACTGCGATTGAGTAACGTGAGCAAAATGCCGATGGCGACCGTTTTATGTTACGATTCACCTTCTGGCGAGCAAATGTACGGTCCACCATGTGTAAGGGGGGGGGGCATAACAATAAGTAAAAAAAATCATTTTTGTTATAACATTACATGCAGACAATCCTCTTTACTTTTAATTGCTTGCTATTGTTTCATTTGAGTCGGGTAAACCAAATCCTTGATTGTGCTTGGTGGCAGTAAGTGGCGGCAACAAAAACTGCTGCCCTTATATGTCATAGCATACATGTACACTGTTGACTGGCAGAAAAGAGGATAAAAATTGAAATCCTATGACATAGATTCAGTTATCAGTGCGGAAATTCAAGATCCACTGGCAGATCCGGTTTTACATGATTTCATTAGGCACCATATGATTCATGGACCATGTGGAAACATAAACAGATGTTCACTCTGTATCAAAGATGGACACTGCAGTAAGAGATATCCAAGACAATTCTTGAGTGAAACTTAATCGGATACAAATGGCTACCCACAATATCGACGACTATCTCCTTTAGCTGGAGGTTTTGAGACGACAGTTACCCTACCTGGCAACATAACAGTTCCTGTAGATAACCGATGGGTTGTACCACATAATAAACTGCTTTGTAAGATTTTTGATGCACATATCAAGGTTGAATATTGCAACAGCATGTAATCACTAAAATACATTTGTAAATATGAAAATAAGGGTAGTGCTCAAGCTATCTTCACAATTGAAAGTAATGCTCATGGTGAACTTAAGAGATACGATACGGGACGTTACATATCAACCAATGAAGCCATTTGGAGAATACTTAACTTTCACATACATATACATCATCACCCAGTTATTCACCTATAAGTTCATCTAGAAAATGGACAGCGTATATACTTTACTGAAAGTACTGCAGCAGATAGCGTTGCAAATCCACCTTCAACCACTCTAACAACTTTCTTCAAATTGTGTCAAACAGATTTTTTTGCATGTACACTTTTGTACTGAGAAGTTCCACTTTATTATACCTGGGACACTAAAACTAAGGTCTTCAAGCGACGGTTACAGGGTCAGCCAGGCTATCCGTGCGTTAAAAGAACAGAAGTTTTGGGGCAGGGTATACACCGTGCATCCAAATCAATTTGACTCCTTCTGTTTGAGACTGCTTCTACATAATGTAGTGCACATGGACTACTTGCGGATGATAACCACTGGTATGCTACATTACAGGAAGCATCTATATCTGAATCTGTAGACAATTTGAGACATTTGTTTGTCATCATGTTGACATCATGTGCAGTGTCTCATCCAAAACGACTTTGGGATGCACACAAATAAGCTTTTAGTGAAGATTTCCTTCTTAGGAAACACAATCAACAGCCTGAAGTTGATATAACATTTTTAGACGACATCTTCAATATGGCTTTAGTTCATATCGAAGATATGACTTATAAGATCAATGGTAAACCACTGACAAAATTGGGTCTTACCTCACCTAATCGATCTAATGCACATCCGGTCATTACTGCATAGACGCGTGAAATTAGTTATCAAGCTCATGAGCAAGCATCAATTGTTCGAGATGGTATCGCACAACTAACTAATGAGCAAATTCATATTTTTCGTACTGTAGTTAATACTGAAGAAGATCAGCAAGGTGGCCTTATATTCCTTGATGCACCCGGAGGTAGTCCTGGTGGTAGGACAGCTCACTCCACATTTAACTTGCCATTATCTAACAAAAGATGCTGATCTAATTTGTCAAATAGAAAGAGGGTCAGATTCAGCCAAAGTCTTACAGAATTGTTCCTTGATCGTATGGGATGAATGCGCAATGGCACATAAACAAGCGTTCGAGGCTCTAGATAAAACATTGCGTGATCTCAAGAGACGTGATGCTTTTATGGGTGGAATAACACTATTATTATCACGTGACTTCCGACAAACGCTGCCTATTGTTCCACGTGGAAGTCCCCCTGATGAGCTTAATGCTTGCATTAAATGGTCATATTTGTGGAAGTACATTAAAACTGTAACGTTCACTTCTGTGGATTCTATTCTCGATCACGTCCAGGCTGTACAATACCCTACAGAATTTTTAGATTCATTACAATTGCCTGGTATGCCAACACACAGCTGAAAGCTGGATGCCTAATTATGTTACTCCAGAATCTTGATGCTCCAAGGCTATGTAATGGAACGAGACCGTGTTAAACGCATCCAACCTCATGTGATAGAAGCTGTAATACTAACTGGTGTGGCAAGGGGCAAACTGACATTCCTTCCCAGAATACCCATTATTTCGTCAGATTCTGCAATAAAATTTAAAAGGCTTCAGTTCCCAGTTAAATTGTGTTTTGCCATGACAATTAACAAGTCCCAAGGACAATCATTGGCAGTGGTTGGTCTAAACTTGACTTCACCTTGCTTTAGCCATGGGCAGTTTATGTAGGATCTTCAAGAGCTTTGTACGAATAACTTTTACCACTATAAAGGAGACATCTGTTGGAACAAACACAAGAACGCTAGGGCACAGCTCCGTGTTAAATCCAATTTTAATTACCAAAATTACTTCCAGTGAAATGATTTATTTTCTTAATCTATTCATTTAACTTAAAAATTAAAATCAGGCTGTTATATTTCCCCGGGCAACGCCGGGACACGGGTCCTGCTAGTTTGTTATAAAAAGGAGTTGTTTTTCCTTTCGTGAGAAGGTTTCGGGACGTCATGGCAGATCAATAAATCAATGAAACGAACGGGCATTTAGGGAGAGTGCTTGCTTAGTTCCATCTTTTCTTTCTAGGTTCGTTCGTCTTACTCTCTCATCTGCTTTCTTTTTCTTCTCTCTTCTTCGTCTTCCTTTTCTTTCTTTCTTTTTTCTTAAAGCGGAATTCACATTGCAACGAATTATAATAACACAAAAGAATATATATATATATATATATATATATATATATATATATATATATATATATATATAAGTATAATAATAATAGGGAAAAAGTAAGGAACTTACAAAAAACTAGGGTACTGCCTATCGATAAGTTCCGCTATACATTTTAGGGAGTTAGTTTGCTCACAACGACATCTAGGTTAGTTAACACCGGGTAGAAGTGTAGTAGCGTCTGGTCTGGGTCATCGGTGGCGGCAATGAAAAAATATGCTTCATCACTAGTTTGCTTGTCCCACATTATCAGCCCTGAATGAGTATCTAATTCACCTACAAAGCTGAAGGCTCTACAAGACCTTCAACCAGCCCATCTACATCGCCAACTGAGGAACTTCCTCGGTTTTTAAAACTCTTACAGACGCTTTATCCAACATCGTGCGTGTCTCCTGTCTCCTTTATCCGACCTGTTACGTAACAGGAAGAAGAAAAATGAGCAGATTTCACTGAAAGATTATCAGCTGATAGATTTAATGAAGTGAAGGAAAAACTATCGACGACATCCTTGCTTGCACACCCAGTGTCCAGAGCCCAGTTATCATTGCTCGTTGATGCCCCGGGCACAGCTGTAGGTGCAGCGTTACAACAGAAGCACCAAGGTCAATTAAAACATCTCGCATACTTTTCGAGACGACTCAAACGAACAGAACAACGTTACAGCACATTTGGACGTGAATTCTTGCCAATGTATCTAGCAATAAAATACTTTTAGCATGTGACAATGAAGAGGAACAATTGCAAGCAAAAAAGAGGATGAGGTGATTCGCATGTCGTGTCTGCAGGGTAAAGAAAGGTTTCTCAAAAAGCGTGCACATTTTTATAGTGAAGTATAATTGTCGTATGTGAAGATCAGCTGATATAAATAAAGAGGACAGCTGGGAAGCAACAGAAGCGATTTGGATTGCAGAGAGAAAGGCAGAGAGAAAGTGGTTGTAGTGAAGTTGAATAACCGTCAAAACTTTTTTGTTTTATTTTTCTGGCACAGTAAGTTAACACAGCATTCATAGATGGCCGTCAATTTGTGATCTACACTGATCACTGTCCGCTTACATACGCACTGTATTCCAAGCCGGATAAGCCGGATTTTTTTAGCAATTTGCCAACGATATCCGAAATATCTCTGGTGAATAGAATGCTGCAGCAGACACCTTGCCCTACGTTCCTAGTAATTCTTTGCTATCACCTTCGGATATTAACATACAACAGATGGCCGTAGACCAATCACGTCTAGACACTTTGGATCTGACGTCACCTAAGTTTGCACCTTGCAAAATCACATACCTGCCCGTTCCCACTTCGGACACGCAGATCATCTGTGACACCTCAACAGATTCACCTCGCCTTTATGTTCCATCGTTAGGTTGTCTTTGATACTCTTCATAACTTGGCACACCCCAGCCTCAAAGCCACAATGAAGCTGATTTTGCCAAAAGTCAAAGGTGCACAAGCATATCTATGCACTTTTGGGAACATTCAGCACTCCAGGCGCTCGGTTAAGCTATGCTCACATTTATCTGTTTTGACCATGACCAGTCAGTCAGCGATTTACTTATCACCTGACCAGTATAGACCACTTCACACGGTGGCCTGATGCTATTCCCTTAAACTACATTTCTACTGAATCCGTATCGCGAGCTCTTATATTAAGCTGGATATTGCCTTACGGAGTTCCTACAACGATTACCACCGACCGTAGTGGACAGTTTGAATCCCCCCTATTCCAGGAATTTTCCAGGATTTGTCTTCAATGTATTTGTTCCAATTTATGTCACCTGTGAATTTTAGGCCGGATAGTTTGAATGTTGAACTCTCAGGTAGGGTGCTATCTACCATGACAATCGGTGGGTGAATAAGTTTCTTGTAGTTGTTGAAGGAAAGTTACCAAGCATTTACCTATCTCAGACTCGATGTCCTCAGGGAGGTCTTTTATGAACATCAGGAACAATAAAAGTCCAAGGATTTATCTTTGGGGTACACCAGTATTTATGTCAGGTTGCTTGGATGAATGGCCATCGTTGATAATCTGCATATTTTCTTTTGTTAGGAAGAATCTAATTATATTAAATATTCGTACAGTCATAGCATATAAGTGAATTTTGGGTAGAATCGATTTATGCCATACCTTGTTGATGAATATTTCACATGCGTGCTTTTCACATATTTTACTTAATATATATGGTGTAGGAGTGTATGCAATTAGTTTGTCTTCCAGCCGTTTTTTCCTTCTTTTTGCGCGACCTGAAATGTATGTTAGAATACTAGTAGTTTTCAATCAGCGACAACTAAACTGCCCACATTTAAATAAGTGCGACATTTAATTTTTCCTTTATGTTTTCTCTTTCATCGCTGGGCTGAATATCGTGATTCGTCGTCTCTTTCATGACCATCATTTTCGCCGCGTTGATCTCTGCTTTCTCTCTTCTGCGTGACGTCGTAGCCGCGATGATGATGATGATCAATCTAATGGCCTCTTCAGTTTTGCTAGTGAAACAAAACCCCTCCTCGCGACGAAAAGAAGACTCAAGACTCATTTTCTTTGGAAATTCAAGATATTTATTTTTTGTTGAGATAAAACACGTGAGAGAGAAAGCATGTATCTTAACTAATTGTCGATTATATACAAAAACAAACCTAAGTATGTTGGGCAATGCAAATTCAGTCCTAAATTGGTTCCATAAAATACAGGAAAAACACAGATGCAAATTCACACAATTAGACATAGTAGACTATTACAAAAGACATCGATTCAGCAACAAACGTTTGATATTTTTAATTACGCCAGTTTTTAAAATAAATAAACACCTTTTAACGTTGACTAATTCGTTCATTTTAAAATAAGTATTAAAAAAAGTAAACACAACTAAAAAAATAAATGATTAAAATACAAAACATTTTTTGAAGCGGCTGTGTGTGTATTGTAAAACTTCATGTTTAGAATTATATATAAAGAATAATGGCGAATGTGCATTAAGCTTTGAATATTGTAAACAATAGTTTTAACAAAGAGTTTTAATTTCACGTCTTAAACATGTAATAATTAATTAGGTAATTGTAAAGCACTTATTTATTTATATTTCATGGAAAAGGTAAACATTACTCAACAAATGTAAATGCTTAAAATGTAATGAACACATTATTTTTATTCAGCCCTAAAGTTAAATTGAGATTCTACACTTTAGGTGATTACGTGTGAATACACTTACAACTTGGTAAAAAAAGAAAACACCTAAAAAATAGTTATTCTTGTATCTAGTACAGCATTAGTTTCATATATAAATTTTGATATTCATGTAATTTATTATGAGTTGTTAAACATAGTTATGCAAATTATGTAAAAAAAACACTTGTAATTATATATGCAGTATTTATACATATTATGTATTATTGATTACAATTAAAGTAACTAATTTTGATTGTAAGTGATAAATTAAACCAAATCTTATTCATTCATTTAGATATGTAATAATTTACATAATCTTACTCCTGTTAGGTAAAAATAAGAATAAATTATAATTGATAATAATAACTGAAAATTTATTTTTAATTAAAAAAAAACAATTTGAATCGAAAACGCGATAAACAGCATTCCCCAAGCCGTTCTCAATTCAATACTCTAACACAAACCTTACTCATTTTCTTATGCATTTTAGTATTTTTCCTATTTATTTTACTATCGAAAATCGGTTTTGTTGCAAGACGCGATTAGTACCATTATAGATTTACTGCGAAACTCGGTAAATCAATGACGAATTTAAATATAATTTAAAAACAAAATACCGTTTAAACCAAATCAGAAATATCCGGTTTTAACCTCCTATATTTAAAAAAAAATGAACATTTTATGGCTTTTCAATCACCAGAGAATGTATTTACAATACATTAACCGTTTAAAATGTTCTGTGAAATGCAGAAATTATGCTTCATGTAATGCGAATTTTAGTGATTAAATTCGATTAAAGAGAATATATGGTAGAGTGTAAAGAATTAGTTAATGTTGATAAAGATTTATAATCTAGTGTTAGAATTTTTAAAAATATACGGTGATATGATAATAATAATAATAATAATAATAATAAGAAGAAGAAGAAGAAGAAGAAGAAGAAAAGGAAGAATAACGATTCATGAGAATTATAGAAGAGACTCACGAAAACACATGGACATTACTACGAAAATGACATATAAACCGAGAAACTGAATCTCAAGCAAAAGCCGCACAAAACAACGTGATGAGAATTAACTTCATCAACGCTAATAAAGACCAAACCTAACAGCAGATGCAGACTCTGTGGACAAAGAGACAAAACGGTAAACCAGATAATAAGTGAATGCAGAAAACTTGCTCCAAAAGAATATAAGTAGACACACGATCAGGTGGAGATCGCGGTACACTGGGGACGATGCAAACAACTGCATTTCGAACACCCAGACAAATGGCGCAAATACAAACCTGTAAGAGTACTGGAAAACAAAAATCACAAAATCCTATGGATATGGAGGTACAAACGAATGTACTGATACAAGCAAAGAGATCGGATTTAATAATTTTTTAAAAAGTAGGTCAAAATCCTGCCAATTTGTAGATTTTGCCGTCCAAGCAGATAACAGAATAAATATAAAGAAAACAGAAAAACAGAGCAAATACATGGAACTAGCAAGAGAACTAAAAGTGATATGGTACTTGAAAAAAAGTCAATATAATACCAATAATCGTATGAGCACTAGGACCAATCCTGAAACACCTAGGCTGGACTAGAGGAAATAGGAATTAAACGAAGACTGAGACCATACAACGGACGGCGATTATGAAAACAGATTCAATCTTAAAGAAACTCCTTAAAAGTGAAAATTATCCCGCATAAACTATGAACATCAAGCAAATAGAAGTTTAGACAGTAAAAAAAACAAAAATAGAGGAAACACCACGTGAACTAAAAAGAACTTAATTTGCAATACATCTTATACACTGTCTCCTCCAAAGGAATCAGCTTCGGCTGATGTCACACGAAATCGCCATATAGAGTAAAGGAGGATTGAAGAACCGAGGAAGGTGAGCACTAACCAGACCGCCAGAAGAGCAATGCTCGCTGCAAGCGAGAAATCAATTGTAAGCGGCTGTTGCGACACCGAAAAGTCATTTACAAGGCTTAGCGAAAGAGGTGGAAAGTAATAGATATCAAGGGATACTTGTTGCCACTCAGACTTCAGGGAACACCAACAGTAATTATCAGTGAGAAATCAATGATTATGACTGTTGGTAGAACTCTTAGTGAGTTTAGATAATAATAATAATAATAATAATAATAATAATAATAACAACAATAATAATAATAATAACAATAATAATGACGACGACGACGACGACGACGACGATGACGACGATGACGACGATGACGACGATGACGATGATGATGATGAACCCCGACAGCTTCACTAATAAGATACTTTGAACCATTCATAGGCCTGATTAAAGAAGAACTTATTCGCCTTGGCCAGATGACTATAAAATTAATGACCATGCACAACGCACAATACCCAAACGACGATATGGACACACTCTGCATGAAACGAAACAATAGGGGGGGGGGAACTGGTAAGTATAGAAGACTGTGTGGAAGACAAAAAAAGCTGGAGAAACACATAACTCAGAACACGGAAAGGCTAATCACCACAACAAGAGACATCATTCAACGAAAACAAAATTAAGAAGACAAAAAAATAATTGGGAAGACAACTACATGAACGGTTCATAAGACTGACAAGAGAAGAAACCAACGAAAATAGCTGGGCCTGGCTAAGAAAAAGACACTTGAACATAGAAACGGAAACTTTACTGACGGCTGCACAGAACAATGGTATTAGGACAAAGTATATTAAAGCTACAATAATAGAATCCATGAAAACAGTAAATGCAGACTGTGTAGACAAAGATACGAAATAGTAAATCATATAGAAACGCAATGCAGCAAAAAGAATACAAGAACAGACATGACTGTGTGAGAAAAGCAGTATACTGGCAACTGTGTAAACGATTGCATTTCGAACACGCATACAAATGGTAGAAACTTAAACCAGAGACAGTCCCGGGAAACAAAAAAACACGAACACCTCCAGGATATGGATGTACAAACCGATAAGCTCATACAAGCAAAGAGACCGGATTTCATAATACTCGACAAGAATGGTATATTCTGCCAAATCGTAGACTTTTCAATTCCAGCAGCAGTGAAGAACAAAGAGACGGGAAAAAGTAAAAAAATACAGGAAACTTGCCAGAGAACTGAAAGGGATATAGAGCATGAAGAAAGTCAATGTAATACTAATATTCGTAAGAGCACCAAAACCAGTCGCCAAAAACAGGGACTGGCAGGAATTGGTATCAAATAATCACTAATACCATACAAAGATCGGCCATGATCTAAACAACTGCAATCTAAAGGAAACTCTTAGAATGCGGAAAGAAACCCGCATAAGGTACGAATGGTAAACAGTTACATGGAAGTTAGAATAGGAATAAAACAACGCGTAAATAACATCACCGCACTAACTAGGAACAGAAACTGCAAGAAATATCATGAGCTACACCCCCAGCAAAAATGGCACTGGCCTCGGCTAACATCACATAAACTAGCCGTAGAGGGTCAAGGAGGATAAGAAGAATAAGAAGAAGACGGAACTAACCAGACATCCACTGGAAGATTGGGAAAAGTGATGGGACCTTTGGGAGGCTTATTTTCACTCAAACCCAAGGGGAGGCTAATGGTCGTTGCAAGCGAGAAATCAATGGTAGGGGCTGTTGCGATATTGCAAAGTCTTTAGCGTTTAGTATCTAAAAGAGCTGGATATATTATTATGGTTGAAATTAAGATTTAAGTGCAAGTCGAGCTGACACAAAATTTGGGGAAAAATCTGTTTTCCCAAGTATTAGTAACATACAGACGACCTTGAGATCAAAAGAAACAAATGATTTTGGGCAATAAAATCAGAATAGAGACCGCCGGATCGAGAATACATCACGTGACTTGTTGTTGTCGAAACAGAGAAAAGATAGTTTAGAGAGTCTGCCAGGGAGTTTGAGGCGAGTAGACGCGCCACATTCAGTTGAACCTTTAAGTTAAGGCTCAGATGAGACGTAGAAGTCAAATCTACCTGCCTGTCGGTCTGTCTAGTATAAAACAGACCTCAACTTTAACAACAAGTTAATAAGTAATAAGTAGGATTTTAAAATGCCAGAGAAGTCTAAGATAATCTGTCCTCTCTTCTCGACATTATTAATATAGAGAAGATCAATAAAATCCTCTTTGAAACTCCTAACATCTGTCTTATACTCCCCTCTGTCTATAATGAAAATATCATGATATGAGGAGAAGAAATCAACCGCAGAACACGAAGAGATAAAGAAAAGAGACAAATCATGACGCCAAATTAAGAAACAAGAAGAAAAGTGAATTTTGTTGGAATTTGAAGTGAACACTGGATATGTTTATAAAATGAGAAGAGAGAGATAATAATGAGTTAGAAAATCGGTGGCACATACACACATTGATACACGTGAAAAGAGTATAATGATTGAACACTCTTCCGCATACATGATAAGGAATACCGACCACACCTCACACCACACACAAGTATGGCATACGCACGCCAATAATTGAACCCTGCACACTTATAGATCATAAAGAACTACTATTTATCTACCTCCCACAAGGTAAAATGTGACACAAGGTCGGGAAAGTGGGAGTAGATAAACCAGCGCTCGAGAGGTGAGCAATCTGACCATTTAAAAATTGCCTAGGCAGCCCCGTCGGCATTCCCCGGTAGGGGCGCCTCAGACAGTAAGCAATAAACTTACTCCTCCCCAAAGAGGAGAGGCAAAGCCTGTGAGGGTGCACCTCCTAGAACTGCACAGGACCAGACAACCACCAATAGACCGGCGTAAATCCAGACCCAAGGCCAGGACAATACCAGTTTATTAGGTGGGTTAAAAACCCGTGGCTATCTATCAAATAAGTAAAAAACGACAGTTTAAATGCTTTTTATTACTTTGACAAAGCCGTAACGTTACAAATGCGTATTTGGTGACGTTTAAATGAGGAGCATTACGAACACTGGGTTGCCACGACAATACAAATGAAAAAAAAAAGAAAACAAGAAAGCGAAAAAGAAAAATAAGAGGCAGGGAGAGAGATTCAATGTCAAAGGCAGTTGGGGAGTCGACGCGAAGAAACAGAAGTAGAAGCCAGTGGAAGAGAAAGAGACAACTGAATGTAACGAAAGTAAGTTGCTTTTATATGTTTTAATAAGAGACTTAAAGTAAAAGAAAGACACAGTAAAAAAACTGGAATAAAAAAGTAAAGAGTAAAAAACAATAGAACATTGCTGAGGTTAATTGAATAAAATTAAAAGAAAAATAGAAGGAATAGAAATGATCATTCAACAAGTAAGGATGAGAGAGAAAATAAAAGAAACGGTAAATAAAGGAAAGAATTGAAACGTACAAACTAAAACTGTTGAAACGGTTGATATGCCGTCAATTGAATAAATAGAAACGAAAAAACAATTGCTGCGCATGACTCACGCACGCATTAGAAACAAAAAAGACGAAAGTTATTGTTGTAACGTTATTTTTTGTTTCATTGTGGTTCATGATTTTATTTTGTCTGGCCAATTTAGCGACGGACGCGGGGCGGAACAGGATGGGTGGCGAGAGAGAGAGAGAGAGAAAAGTTTTAAAAAAATAAATAAATAGGGGTTATGTTTTATCTAAGAGTAGAAGGCTTTATGTGTTTTGTAAAATGAGAGAGAGAAAAAGAGAATATGAGGAAGAGTTATGGCAAGGATAGAGAAACACGGGATTTTTATTTTTAGATTTTTTCAATTGTTTAAAGGTTCTTTTTTCTGTGTAATTAAGTTTTTCTCTTCCAGTTTTTCACATATAATTTGTGTTTTGCTACCATGAGAACTTGCTGAATAATTGGGTGCTTTGAGGTTGAATAAAATGGTGTAATGGGATAGATGGGGTATGAACCTCTTGTCGCCTTATGGTTGTGGTATCTAGAGATTTTAAACGTTATTTGTTACTTTGTCATTGAGTGTTGCTTCTCTTTGGTTTTGCTTACATGGAAAGTGTACTTCTGTTGTACACATTTTATTTTCAGAAATTTATGTTTAATATCCGAGCTTTGTGAATAGTGTTTTACGCTTTTGATTTCTTGGAAATGTATGCTGAATCTAAGGTTTCTGTTTAGATATAATATAATACTTTTTATTGCTTTTTGTTTGTTTTTTTTATGTAATATTGTTGCATAACTTGTATTGTAAAGAGAGAAAATGCCCTGCATTTTTTGTTTAAAGTTTTTATTTTCTGGGCTTTGTTTGTCTAGTTGGATAATTATGTTGGCAAAACGTCAGTTAACAACGGTTAGTGGGTAGTGAAACGTGGTCGGCATTTAATGACTAAAGGGTCGGTAATGTTATCGTGTGGTTTAAGATATGTTCTTTGCGTGACGCTATTATTTTCTCGAGTGAAAGTTTGGGGTAAGGTGTTGAATTTTTGGAAACCCTGAAAAAGGGTTATTTTCTCGAGAACATTCCAGTGTACATAGTATGTAGCGGAATATCCGAGGTTAGCCATTTGGTGCCTCCAGAGTATAGCCACATGTGTTGGGTTGGCATAGACAACGGAACGTTCTATTCGTATACGTTAATATGTGAACAGGGAGTGAATGCCAGAGGTATTGTGATTGTGTGTTTACCCTAGTAAGTCCGCAATTATGTTGATCAATCTGGTGTGAATGATTTTCAAATGTGAGTTGTAGAAATATGGTCCTTCCTGTAGATTTTAAATGCTAGTTGACCTGCGTGCTGGGGTTGACTCTCCACCCCAACTGCATAGATAGAACAGCGGACAGTATACAATTAGACGATAAGATCAAATAGGTTTGGAGTTAGCTGGGGTGACAGGTACCTCAGTTCGCGCATCATAAGGCAGAGAGAGCCATGCATGGAAACAAATTAAAGGGAGGCCCCGTATTTTTTTATATATGTAAGTTTCAGCAGAGTGGGCCTAGTTTGGTAATTTGGAATCTTTTTGTTTCCCTTGTAGCACGGTAATACGCGTAAGTCATATAACTTGCCAATCGGTTATGTATCGATGAAGTAGAGAATGATATGGGTGTGTGATGAATGCCCAGGTTTACATACAGACAATTTGGGACAGAAGGTCTAACCGTTGGGAAACAAGGGGAATCTGGGTGTGTACTGTGTTGGGATTGGAAGATTTGCGCAGTGTAGCGAGAGCGAAGAAAGCCCTGTAGTCGAATAATGACATAGCATGCTCTATCGCGCGATATTTGTCGTAAGTAGGCGTTATGTACATACCACGAAATAGTGGGCCGATGGAAATTCCGGGTGTCTGAAAGGATTCTGGATCATCCAGCCGTGTTTGGTTCCTGGTTCTGCCAAGCATTACAGATAGGTTTTTGAAAGAAAATATATTTTTCTGATAAGGGATGAAAGTATGTTACACCATGAAGGGCCCTATGTTTGAAGAGGTGTCTTCCAGCTGGTATAAATTGTTATTTAGGTTGAAATGAAGAAATAAGTGCAAATCGAGCTGACACAGAACTTAGGTAAACAAATCTGTTTTCTCGCGTATTATTAACAAACAGGTGACGTTAAGATTAAAGGAACACATGATGTGTGGTCAATAAAGATCAGAATGTAGACCGACAAATCGAGTGCGATGGAGTAACTTGTTTGTCGGGAACAAAAGAAATAGTGCCGCCACATTCGCGATAGTCGGAGTAAGCGATGGAATAAAAACAAGTTTTGCTATGGAGTTCGCAACCATAAAACGCTGGGCTAACACTTTAAGTTAAGTTTCGAATGAGACAGAAGAAAAATCCGTCCTATCTTTCTGTCTATCTGTCTAGTATAAAACTGTCTCCCATTTAAGCAATAAGTTAATAAGTAATGAGTAAGATCGTTAAATACAACAGAAGTATAAGACAATCCGGCCTTTCTCATCGATTATCGACGTTGCTGGGTACACAGGAGATCAACAAAATCTTCTTTGAACCTGTCAACATCTGTCTTGGACTCCCTTTGGTCGATATATGACAATATTTGTTCATAGTGAAATCCACTAGACGAATCACAGTATTGAGGAAATAGAAAACTAGAAAAAATCAACACGACCACACGAAGAAATAAAGAAAAAAGGAGAAATCACCAGGCATTATGAAGAAGAGAAAGAGAAAGGTACATTTTGTTTGAATTTGAAGTGAACACTGGGTATGTTTGTAACATGAGAAAAAAAGAGAGAAAAATAATTTGAGTTAAAAAAATCCACGGCACACAATCATTGATACACGTGAAAATAATTTAATGATTGAACACTCTTCCAAACTCGCAGCCATGATAAAGAAACGCGACCACAGCCCACACCGCCCACAAGTATGGCGAACGCTCTGCACTCTCAAAACGCTCTGCATTTATTATAATTGAACACTGCACACGTATAGAGTTATAAAGAAGTATACAACAAGTAAATGCGACACTTTAAATGCTTTTTATTACGTGTGTATTGTATTCGTTGAATTTAACAGGATAACATTGATTTGCAAACTGCAGTATTTCCTCTTAATATTTTTCTTTTAACAAAACAATCGCAATTTTTATAGAGAAATCTGAATAAATAGAAATATACATTTAAATATTGTGTTTTAGTTAATTACTTAAAATAACCGAATAAAATTTACATTTTAACTATGTTTCAAAATGCAAAATTATCACCGTGTTTACAAGTTATGTTTAAAAAACAAATATCTTAAGTGTATTTTGCTAGGTTAAACATAAGTTATATAGGAAAGAAAATATCATAAAAAACAATTACATTGTTAAATTCAGTGTAAACACATGTGTAGTTTTTCTAAACACACCTGCATTCATTATTTTAATTTTATTATCAATATTATTATAAATATTATTATTACACCTGCCTTATACACTGATGCACCATCACATATCAATGCCGCCAATATAGTGATGAAGAATGATATGGATTTTATTGAGAAAATATTTATTATTTAAAAACAATAAGAAATTATGAATTTGAATTAATTCGTTCTATATTCTTTCTTTTTATTTAAAAATATACTCACCTGTATAATCCGAATTCCCAAAGAAAGGCATATATTTTCCCTTAGAGATATGTGAGATGCGAAGAGAGATTCAAATCACATTCGGGAATAGTTCAAACTAAAACATCCTCTGAAAAATTCACATTTTTCTTAATTTTCGGGGTTATAATATAGATATAATATTTAGATCATTTACACTTCTGATGGTACCTCTGCATATGTCTGTTCTAAGTAGACTCATAGTTTAAACATATATAGTGGATGTATCGAATTTTGAAGAAACATTTCGTGGATTTATCTTATTTTACAAAAAAAACACTTTTAATTAAATACGATTTTACAATAAATTTAAAGATTTAAAAAAAATTTCGTTTTGTAATAATCAAATGTTTGAAAAGAAGTGAGTTTTGTCCAACAATATTTGCTCTATAAAAACCGTATTTTATCAATTAACATTTTTTTTTATTGCACTTTGCACGCGAACTCTTCTGTTATTCTTACAAATGATCTATGAGTTTTCATCAAACCATAACAAAGCAATGCAAACAAATATTTTAATTATTAAAAAAGTTCGCTCTTTGTTTTAAGGAATACGGTCTGTTGAATATTGTATGTAGAATACTTTACAATTTGTATAAATTCATAATATTTTTGTCGTCACAGCCAAAAATGCCATTATATTTCATACATTGAATATTCAATAAATTCAACAATTCTCTTACCATAAACATATAAAGATTTCGATTAAAAGTATTTCGTATCAAAACATCTATTCGATAACCTAACCATGTCTCTAGCATAATTTTAAATCTTAGCGTATTTCTAAATGTTATTCGTTATTCATGATTTCCTTTCACGTATCACGTTTTCTAAGAAATGGCGGAAAACAACGATCCAAGATTTACTGCCCCGAAACTTCTGTCAAACGATCACTCAAAAGCAGCTGACTTGTCACCAGCTTCATCTAACACCGACAAAATATATCATCGACATTGTTTACATTTTTACTAACATATTTGTGTACACTTTCTTAAAAAATGTTAAAATGAATAACACTCTAGAAAATTATTTTAATGTCTAGAACTAAATCATTTATTATTGGAATCATTTTCTGTAAATACGGTTGATTTATTCGAGGAGTTTATAACCTTATTTATTCTTACTATTACATCCAAGTAATCTTTTTCTAAAAACATATTAAACACGTCTGTAATTTCCCATTTATACTTATTTATAATCTTTTATCTTCGATGTATAATCCTGTGTGAAATTTTCAATGCGAGTCAAGTCAGAAACAAAACACCGAAACTGAAGTCTTAATTCAAATGTAATAACATGTAAAATAAGTTAAACGAAACAATGAAGATATGAAAGAAAAGCTCAATTTGGAATCACGCTGAAAATGAAATCCTCTAAATCTAAGTATAATTACTACCAGTTAAAATGAGATGAATCAATTCATTGAACATATGCACTTCTATAAATATTAATGTTGTGTTATATATATATATAATGTTGTGTTATATATATATATATATATATATATATATATATATATATATATATATATATATATATATATTATACACAACAGAAGAGGTTAAAAATTTAATCTTCTTCTAATATATAAAGTAGAGACGTTTTTTCCCCTGTAACTTCTCGGAGAATAGGAAAATAACCACATGCATCACAGGCTACTGAACTCACACTTATACTACACTTATTAACTCGAGCGTGTTTCAGTATACCTGTTATTCTTTTTTCCCAACTAACACTGAATATTACATTTGGCTCGGCCGCCACGCCTCTCCGAAATACCAACTCCATATAGGTGGTAGCAAAAACTTTTCTCCCTTACAGTTATGTACTGTGACTACACTCATCGACACCGGGAACTAATAAACACAGTATAATTTTCACAAAACACCCATTGTTATTTCTTATTTGCCTGGCATTATTTTACTACATAATATTAAGCAATACGCAAAAACTTAACGACCGCTCCCTTACACTCCGATGATTATTCGCGAATATCAGATTACGTTACTTCTAATTCTACCTATAACTTGTACATTTATATTCATTCCGGAATAAACCGAATAAAATTAACGAACACAGTTCCACCAACGTTTAGTCATTGAACATGGCACCTAGAATTTCCTGATCGAATTGACTTCCTACTTAATTGAATAAGCGCCAACATACTGGTAGACCCCGATATATTTACATTTTGAAAATCACACACCTATAAGACGCATATTATAGAAATGTTGGCCAACTCCTTTACTTAACACCAAATACCGTAAACCGTGTCATTGTTGAACTTTAAATTGAGTCGATGAACAAGCTTACGTTAATTGGCGTATTTTCACACGAATTTCCAACTGGAAACTTTGCGCAGTGGTTAAGAAGGGAGGTTTAGTGAGCGTCAGTTTCAGCGTTCGATCTCATACTACGCTAAAACTATTCTTTTCGCTACGACTTCCTTTTTTTTAAATTTAAAACATTCACCAACACGGTAGAGGGGGCAAGAGGCACAATAGGCCGTTTCTTTTTTTATTCGACATCATACAATAGGTAGTACTTGCTCCCGTGCAACGCCGGGCGACGAGTTCCGCTAGTATCATATATAATAGTATGAACACATATAAATAGATGATTCTGAGAGAGCGGTGATTTAACTAAAATAAATTGCAAGATGAATGTGATTAAGTCAGAGTGAAAAGTCTGATAACTGATTTAGATTTTGAACTGCACTTTGCAGACAAGATAATTAGATTTCACCAGGTGATAATTGATAAGATAGGTAACTTAAAACAAATGCTAATTAATTACAAAAATTATTAGATAAATAATAATACAAATTAGATACACTTGTCTACAAAAGTTTCTATCCACAGGTATAGCAGATTCTTAAACGCTAAACCGAATTCCCACTCCCAAGGTAGAACATCATTTTATAGGATTATAGCGTTTTGTCCGAAGCCTACACGAGCTTTTGTTACCTGTTAATCCAACTCCTGTTATGTATCATTTCGTTGTAGTTCTGTTTTATGTAAGGTTATGTTTTCAAAGGTATGTAACAAAGCACAAAGGACACACACGAATATTTATGGGTTTTTCATTATTAATATTACGAATGTTCTACTCAGTTGTCCGTGAATCGGTTGTTCGCACTGGAGTGTGCGTGATGTGGGTTCTTAACTTTGTGTAACTTGCAACAAAGAAAAACTCATCTATTCTCGCTTTCTTTTCTTTCTGAAATAATTACGTTATAGATATAACGTAATTATTTCAGAAAGAAAAGAAATCGAGAATAGATGAGTTTTTCCTTGTTGCAAGTTACACAAAGTTAAGCAGGATTACCCAGCGTTGCCCGTGGCCATAAGAAAAATAAATATAAGTTAACTGGCGTGTGTAACATGTTTATATTAAACATTATGTGTGTCTCTTTTTGTATCTCTCTCTCTCTAGCCACCAATTTATCCGTCTCTCTTTGCCTTTCCTCTATGTTGCTTCTATTCTCGCCAACCCACTCTTTTTTCCGCAAACTAGCATATTCCTTTTTCCCGTTTGAATGTGTTGAAAAAATAATAATATAATTCATTTTCCAGAGCTATCTCTTTTAAATGCAAGACACTAATCTAACATTTAGTGTACCTGGCCAATGCCTGGTAGAACAAAACTCACATACATTCTTGATGCCGGGTTATTGCGTACCCCCACCAGTTTTCACCATAATATGAAGAGAAATTATGTTAATAATGCAAATCGCCCAACGAAATTTAAATGTCATACTATAATGTACATTTATTGCTTCCGAACAACGCCGAATAGGACAAAAGTGTCTGTTACAACCTCCCGCCTAACTTACCGACTATAACCCTGTACTGATAGTAAACAGGCCTTAACAGCACTGGCAAAACTAAAGTAAAAATCAAAGTATAAAGAAAAGTGATGTTTATAATGACAATGTATTTGCACACTGACAACACTGAGTAGAACAAAAGTTTATGTCACGCCCGTAATTTAATAAATATAATGATGTTATGTTAGTTAGGGGCGTTCACAGAACTACCAAAAATACCGTTAAAATAAAAGTATTAAGAGAAATAAAGTTTATAATGATTATTGTGTCCGGGCAACGCCAAGCAGAACAAATATTCCCCGGCATTTCCTAATTTTTGTCGGTTCTATTTCGAAATAATATGACAGTAAATAATGTTGAAAAAGACAATAGTTCGAAAAGATTTAATATATACCATTTACCAGAAATATACTGTAATTTTTCCATTTTTATCCCAGACAACGACGTGTAGAACATATGGTCCCGATCAATTCGTAATTTCTCCCCCTATCTCAATTTAAACATATTGAGATACGTGATGTCGATGAAGTCAATAGTCCAAAGAGATTGTATATCTTACCAAAAGTAATACTGTAATCTTACAAGTGTTGATCCAGACAACAACGTGTAGAACAAATGGTCCTGGTCAATTCCTTATTTCTGCCCTCTCCATTTCAACATATTAAGAAGATACGTAAATTTGATTAAGTCAATAGTCCGAAGAGAGTAAATGCATATCAGTTAACAAAAGTAACGCTGAAATTTTACAATTATTAATCCAGGACAACGCCGAGAGAATAAATAGTCATTGTCAAATCTTAATTTCGTCCCTCTCCATTTCAACACATTAAGAATATACATGATGTTGATGAATTCCGTATTGATTTACTCCTCTCCAGGAGTTAGGCACAAGGCCAGTGTTTATCTTATTCCCACAAGTAAGATGTGACCCAAGGTCGGGAAACTGGGGTTAAAAAATTGCCTGGGCAGCCCCGTCGGCATTCCCCGGTAGGGGCGCCTCAGGCAGTAAGCAATAAACTTACTCCTCCACAAAGAGGGGAGGCAAAGCCTAGGAAGGTGGACCTCCCAGAACTGCACAGGACAGACCCATTGACCGGCGTAAATCAAGACCCAAAGGACAAGACAATACAAGTCTATGGGGTGCCTAAATTTTGGATCTCGGACAATCCCGAATAAAACATATGGTCCCGGTAAATTAGTAATCTCTTATTCGAACCCCCATTTCACAATAATAGGAAAATTAAAGATATTAAACACTTTGGATTATGGTCCCAGCTGTATACAGCATTCTATAAGCAGACTAAGAAGTTCTTTATCCCTGGCACCACCCGCTCTATCTACGAAATTGTCCGCTGTTATGAATACTTTAGGGTTACTAGCTTCTCTATCCAGAATATTCATATGAATGAAAACAAAATGAATGCAAACATTAAATTAGAAAAAAAAGAATGCAAAAATTAAGTGAAAATATGAATGAAAATATGAATTAAAAATGAATGAAAATAAATTCAAAATGACTGAAAAAAATAAATAGAAAAATTGAGTGAAAATATGAATAAAAATATGAATGAAAAAGTGAATTAAAAATGAATGGAAAATAAATGCAAAATGACTGAAAAAAATAATAGAAAAATTTAATGAAAATATGAATCAAAATATGAATCAAAAAGTGAATGAAAAAAAATGAATGAAAACTAAATGCAAAATGACTAAAAAAGATTAATACAAAAATTGAATGAAACATGAATGGAAATATGAATGAAAAAGTGAATTAAAAAATGAATAAAAAATAAAGGCAAACTGACTGAAACATGAATAGAAAAATTGAGTGAAAATATGAATGGAAATGTGAATGTAAAAGTCGATTTAAAAGATGAATGAAAAATAAATGCAAAATGACTGAAAAAATAGAATAGAAACATTGTAATGAAAATATGAATGAAAATATAAATGAAAAATAAATGCAATATGACTGAAAAAACTTAATAGAAAAATGAAATTAAAATCAATGAAAATTAATGAACCAAAAAATGAATGAACAAAAATTAACAAAAATTATGAGTAAAAAATTGAACGAAAAAAATTGAATGAAAACATGAATGCGAAATGTATGAACAAAATTAATGCAAAAAATGAATGAAAAATGAATAAAAAATAATCAATGTTGAAAAATGAATGAAAAATACATTGACAAAGAAAATCAAAAACTAATAGAAAAGTTAATGAAAAAATGAATGATAGAAATTTAAGGAAATAAATTTAAGAAAACATTATGAAAAAATAAATTTAAAAAATGAATGAAAAAATTGAAATACAATTAAAAAATTTTATGCAAAACTAATAAATGAAAAAATGAATGAAAAAGAGTGAAAAAATGAATGAAATATAAATAAAAACAATTAATGAAAAAAATGAACTACGGATTCATGTTCAGAATAGTTGCGGCTGGACAACTATTGCTTCACTGCAGACTAATGTTCAGAAAAGATGCGGTTAGAGATCGAGCAACCCTTCCTTAACTACAAACAAATGTTCAGAATTAAATATTTTTTGTAATATTTCAATATTATTTTACCGGGGTTATGCCGGTGAAGACAATACCAACTTTGTGAGTGTTTGTTGTTTATTTGTCAAGTTTTAGCGAGGCATCTCCTTATATATAGATATGGTTTTGTCGCCGTGTCTGTACACCGCTCTGATGTTTACAGAACGTTATAAATTCAACACACCTTGGTGTAAGCTACGTCAACAACACACCCTGGAAAACACCTGACTGCTGCTGTAAACATTTCTTAATGGAAAAATACAAGCTTTTTTTTTCTGACAACGCCAGCTATTGTGTGTTTGAACGAATCAATTTTGACTACGTGTTCCCTGCCTACATACCTGAAGTCGTCAGTGGTACAAATGAGTCATGCTCCCTTTTTTATTAACGGTAATAGAGATCCGCCAATATGCCACCTCCCGAAATGTGGTTAGCAAAGTATGACTTACCCCAGCCAGGAATGGATTCATAAAGAAACAGAACCTAAGTGAAATGGCTAGTTATAGCAAAGACCTCCCATTACTTCCTGATCTCTCTGGCAGAAGAGCTCACTGCTCATTTGCATGCTCATTTGCATGAGTGCAATGTCACTGGCAATAAAAGGGGAATGTTTTGAAGGAAGTGGGCGACTATGAGTTGGTGATTTGAGTTGGTGACTACGTTGGTGTGTGCGCTGGATGAAAGACTGTTCGGAGAAATATGATTTGGCAGAGGAAGACCGTGGTAACATTTTGTTGCGATAAGGAGTACGGACACGAGGAAATCAGGAGAAAGAAAAATATAATTACACGAAATTAATTTTGTTCCCACCCAGACCTAAAACATGGTACTTATCTAAAAGATACCACCCATGCTAAAAAAACAACCAGTCTTTTCTTTTTCCCGCCAATAGTTCCCTCCCGAACTTAAAAATGACTTGCTTGTTTTTTGCTTTGAAACAACACGGAGAACAGCGAGCAGATTATATGTAAAATTCTATTTTGTTTCATTCATTTTTCTGTAATTAATGGTTGTTTTTATGAGCCCCCAACTGATAAAATTGTACATAAATGTTTGTAAATACAATACGTCAAAACTGGGGATCATGTTTAATAGGTTTGTCTATAAAGTGCGTAGTGTATTTTAGTAACCGGAACTAGTTAAGTGAATAAACCAAGAGTACTACATCCTGAAATGTTGGCATTGTGCCACATCTTTATGTTTAAGATACAAAAAAAAATATTGTAAAATTGGAGATAAATAAAGCCTTGGCTTTTCGGTTGTAGAATGCATATCAAAATCAGACTGGCAAAGTCTCTGACTTTTTTGAGGATGGCTTGTTCGTTGTCGGTCTGACATATGGTCCTGTGCAGTTGTAGGAAGTCCAACCTCCCAGGCTTTGCCTTCTCAACCCTTTAAAATAGTTAGTTTATATCTAATCGTCTGAGGCGCTTCTACATGGGAATGCTGACGGAGCTGGCCAGAAAATTTTTTTTCGCCCACAGTGCTTTTCTTCGAGAGCGCTGGTTTGAAATCCGTCTTTTGTACATTGTATCACATCTTCTGTTGTGACAGGGATATAAATACAACAAATCAACAGCCTTTTCATTAGGAACAAAGTTCTCTCTTCGTGATTAGACTTAATTCGCTACCCTGTAAGCCTTATTAATGATGAAGGGGGTACTCGCTAACGCTCATCACCCTCTCTTTCTTAGTTATATCCACCCCTCTTGCTGGTTTTTGGTGACTTCTGTTCGCACACAAAACCAGCTTCCCGATTGATCCCGTCTCCCCGATACTTGAAACGGTGAACTCCCCCTTTTCATCTGGAAATAATATGGAAGAAGAGGGGTCACTTTATCTCACCACTATCACCATCGATTCGGAGAAGGATTACAATAGATTCCAAAGCTCGGGGACGGGCAAAAACGGGCCTGCTCCCATTAAGCGTGGCTATCTCAATCAAGGAACAAATAAAGAAAAAGTGGGAGCATACCACCCGGATTTCAACCAAATAACAGAGGCTACTCCCCTAAAGTGCTGCTTCATAAGCGAGGAAGCAGAAAATAATCGGCTCATTCAATGTTGTAGTAACCCATGTGATGGAGGCCAGCCTGGCTCTTCCAGGAACCTAAGCTCCGACAACGAGGAACCAGCAAAATGAAAAGTGTCGGTATCATCGAATATTGTAATTACCCCTATGATGGAAGCCAGTCTTTCTCCCTCAAGAGTGGCTCCGCTACAAGGAGCCAGCACTCTGTAACTAGTGAGCAGAAAAGGAAAAATGAGTGGTTTAACACAATGTGGCAATTCCCTTCACTTACAACACACTACATGCTTCCCAGAAGAGATGTTCCACTTCTAGAGCCAAGACGTCCCCGGTTTTACTATCAGTGGCCAAGGTAAGGCTAAAGCCACACCACAGAGATATTCCGCAGGGAGAAATAACAATGGAAACTAGATGTTTTCACAGGGCTATAAAGGACTATACCTAAGAAAATATAATAAGGACATCGAGGGGAATGTTCTGCAGCCTGTTCCTTGTTCCTGGGAGGGGATTGAGGACAGGGTCTTCTCTCTCATCTTCTTGGACTTAAAAGAAAATCGTCTCCGGGGATTCAAAAATGGAGGACATGGCGGAACTCTTTAAAAAATTGAACATTCCGGCAACCTACATCTGTCAAGCGAGCTTCGCCATGTTGTACAGCCTGCTCCTCGCAAGTAATACAGCGGAACCACTATCCCTAAAAGAAATGAAGAGTTTGTTAGTGAAACTGCGGCACACATTTAAGGAAAGGAGTCGAAACCGAGTACACGTATACAACGCCCCGACTAAGCTGTGCGAGGATTACCTCGGAGCGTATGTGAGTTAATTTGGAGATGCGGGGCAAGTAGAGCAGGTAAGTTTCCAAAAATATCGATGAGGCTAGGCTTCAACATAATTTAAACCTTGCTTACGCACATAGGCTGGAATATGACGGTTGTTGTAGAAAACCGTCGTCTGCATTGCTGGTTTTACCAAAAGCATGGCAACATGGCACCATTGCAAAGAACTGACCCTAAAAAGCTGTTCCTAATCAACTAACACCACCGGCAGCTCCAGTTCCGATACCAAAGTCAGCTACAGCGCCTTGTCCAACTTCTGCTCTAACATAATCCCTAAGATAAGCGAATCACGTTCGAAGGAATTAAAGACAGTGGTGAGCAGAAGGCTGAAGAACGCAACTGCTTCCGCATCGTTCTCGCCATCCATCCAACCGAAGAAACAGCAGTAGCAGCAATCACAGCAACAGCAGCTGAAACAACAGCAACAGCAGCGGCAGTTACAACATAAAAAGCAGCAGCAGCACCATCAGAATGTCTCCACACCGCAAAACCGCCGGTGACAAAAAAGAAAACAGAATACTCCTCTGATGAGGAGAAGGAAGCCAGTGAGGACGAGGCTCACACACAATTCCTTCCCCCCGCCCCAGTAAAAGATAATGAAAAAGAAAGAAAAAAGAAAAAGAAAGAAAAAAGAGGATCAAGGGCAAAGGGGGGACATATTGCCAAGTTCCCCATGGAGGATACATAATCCTTGACATGTTTAAAACCTACACCCAAACAGCCAACTTCCACCTCCAGAACAACACCTGACAAAACACCTCCACCCACTCTGAAAACACACAAACACCCACAAGAAAACCTGAACCAACACTGAATTAATCAAAACGGACACCTGCACACACACACACACACCCACCACCCCGCTACGAACAATCTAGACGAGATCAGTCGAGCCGGGGACAAAAAAGGAGCCAATTCATGTCCTCTTCTCGCGAAAAAAAAAGCCCTTTCCTTAAAATTATGGAGTGACATTTGCAAGATTAACTCCGTCTGTCAGTACGAATGATCGTGCCGTCAGAGGAGAGACTTGAAATTCATCTCATAATTCCGTCAGATAGGGGGAAAAACGTTTAGGACTCAATCAATTTCCAGTATCTCCCTACCCATGACAAAATTCGTAAGACTCTTAGCCGGTCGCAAGAACTCTCTCTGGTAATAGCTGGAGGCCGCGGGAAGGGGCTATACTGTGAATAAAACTTAGTAATGACAACGTCCTGTTCCCTAAATGAACTTATACCAGAATGCAAGAGAAGTGTCACAATTTTGGTGTATTTATAATTTAAAAGGGCACTTAATCTAACTTTTCTCTTAGACGACGGCGACATTTCGCATGCGCATGCACACTAAAGGATTGGCCACATTGAGCATGCCCACTAGCGTCGGCGTCCATCTGTCGGCAGACTTCGGAACAGGGTGTGACACTGCTTAAAGTGCGTCTATGACTCTGCGCTTGGCTGGTTTGAATCCGAGTGCCATGAGGTCTTCAAACCGGGCGGTTAGCGCCCGGAGAGATGACTTCTCATTAGTAGTTTATGTAGCTGCGATCGAGGAGATGCACATCGTTTCGTCTAGGAATTGTAAGTTGTTTACCAGAGACTTCGATGTCTTTTCAGCATATGGTAATCTCCGAGGGAAAGGCGCATCTCTTTTTCTGAAACGCACCCTTGCCGCGACTGTCAACATTGTCCACAGAGGTTGCAGGGGTTAGACTGCCGTAAAAGATTTCGTGTCGATCATCCGGGGCGGTAGATGTGGACAAGATGTTAGTTAGAAGAGGCGATATATACTTTATAACATTTTCTATTTCCACTTGCGAGGTCAATTTGAACATAAACATATTATGGCCTTGTTTAACGTAGGGAATAGACCTAAACTAGTCGGCTACTGGAAGTTGATTATCTCTTTGCCGAAGATGCAGACCTCTCAGGGAAAGTAACAACTGTGATACTATGGGCATTTTCAATCCAGAGCCGAAACCTCAGAAAATGTGAGGGAATATTTCACCGGAAAAGCGAAGTTATCGGAAGTGAGAAGAGTACACAAAGTAGGGGGCGTCGAAATCTTAATTAGTTAATTAATTTAAGAGCCTCAGTTGAGTTTTAACTGATACACTGGAACTTAGCTAAGATGTGGAATATAGCGTTTGGAGGATTTTTGTTTTCTCTTGTGAGTCGGAGTCGTTTCGTTTTTATTAGACCTGTAGACCAGTTATTAAGCCATCGGCGATAATCAGTGGCATATACGACATGGCCAGAACAGAAGATGAAGACAGAAAAAACACGGCACACCCGCGTAGGGGTCAACGATCGTCGAGGGCACCGACTTATTGTCTCACACAACTACTTGCACACGGGCTGTAGTAGAGGCGGTTACCGCGACTAATTATTAGGTTAGCTGGACAATTAAGATCAGAAGCTTATCCGTCAAATGCGCTCAGTCCGAAGGCCAAGGTGAACCAGGATTTAAAAACAAACTAACCCAGGTGGTGGCTGGGGGATACTGTTAACATACCCCTAGCTAAGCAGGGCATACGATTCCAAACTTATAAGCCTTACGAGGGCCAAGTAGTTTGGGCTAAGATGAAGAAAGTTTCCAATGAAGCCATGAACTATTACGTGTAGTAGCGGGAGGATGTTTCTAAACGTGGTTCGGATAAGTAGATTCGAAAAGTCAAGCACTTCGATGGACGCAGCTTGGAATCGACTTGGGAGATATGCGGGAGATTTCGGGAACGTTTTGTGGATCGCTTCATCGAACTACTCAACGCCCTGATGCTGTTCAAGTTCAAAAGTCGTCCTTCCCGCTGTTCAGGTTCCAGAAACGTTATTTCTCTCACTCCCAACTTTCCTGCTACCAATTTTCCAGTTTCCTCATTCCTTTCGATCAAGCCTCTCTTGTTGTCCAGGTTTCTTATTCCAGCTCTTCCTACTGTCAAGGTTACATAGACGTCATTCCTGTCTGCCAGCCTTCCTTTTTCCAGAGACGTAACTCTTCTCCTTCCAGATTGTATGTGTCCAAAGGCATCAGCAAACCTATTCCCACCTGTTCTTCTCTGTCATTTTGTCTACCTTTACTTCAATAAATACAACCTCAATTTTACACTGTTCATCTGCGTTTTGCATCTCTTCTTTGCCATTGCCGTATGTTTGTCTACTTTCTTTGTTGTGAAACCGATCACTCAGATGATCAGCCTCTGCAATATAAATTTTCGCAAATCTTAGATCTTCTTCAAAAACATTCAATACATTTATTGTACTTGCATTTTATAATTCTTCTTAACAAAATACTTTCCTGAACTTAATCTCCGAATATGGCATACTCAAAGAATGTAAAATTAACGTCAGCTAACCTTTTGATGATTTTACATTGGAATGTCCTAATGTATCTTTCGACTTGGAAACAGACTTAAGCGTACAGGAAACTGAAACTGAAAAACAAAACATAAATGAAGGACGAGAATAGCAGTCTTATCATTAGCAAACGAAATAGAACACGATAGACAATCGACTATAGAAAAAACATTCATTCAGGATAAACATAGTAGCATCGACAACATCACGGAACAGGGATTTACAATAGACGGAAATACGAGTAAGAGCAGACGTCTGCGACAAAACTGAAGATTAGCAATATGCCGCCCATCATATCACGATCTGAACACTACACTGCATTCAGCAATTGACTAGTTAAACAACCCATTTGTATAAGTAAGAACATGAATAAATTAACGACTATAAGGATTTATTGGCTATTTGTTTGCAATATGCATTATACTAGCGTTGCTTGGCTGGAATATTAAGGAATGATTTTTTTTAAATCTTCAAAAAAGGTATTTTCAAATAATGAGGCGTTGGCTGATTTTGAGTCCATCAGAAATCACATCAGTGTTAACCGAATAAGTCCAAGACGGCATGTAAGCCTATCTCCCCATGCGAAAATTCTTTAGCAAACCCTACTCTCTTAAATGGTTCACCTCGGAATGTGCAGCTGCCATTGCTGAGAGGAAGCCAAATTCCGAACAATCGGTCGTTATAAGTCAACTGCGAATAGCCAAACATTTATAGAAGCAATACTTTATTACAAGGCAGTGATAGATGAAGTAAAGAGAATGTATACAGAGATAACCAAAAACACGCATTCAGTCACAGAAAGTAGGTACTCGGGAGTTCTGGAAAATCTACAATAGTGTTATGAACAATAAACAATCAACAATTCCCCCGCTATCGAATCACAATGATGTCGTTTGCACGGCAACTGATAAAGCTGCACTACTTGCCCAGCGTTTCGTTTTGAACTCTACTTTAGACTCGGCACACCACGCTTTCCTTAAATTCCCATTGCTGATCGAAGCCACACTTGAAAACCTGGTCATCACCCCATCTCAGGTCAAGGACAGTATAAAAACCTTGACACCTCCAAAGCTTGTAGGCCTGGTCTTATACCTGTAATAGTAATACAGAAATGCTCTACTTAACTGTCCCCTGTCCTCTCTAAGCTCTACAACAAATTCCTTGGAAAATTGCCTCTGTTGTACCAGTCTTTAACAATTATTGGGATAGAACTGATCCCCAGAACAACCGCAGAATCAGTCTACTCCCGATCCTTGCTAAAATATTTAATCAATCTAGCGATAGTCCGGCATATAGTTAGTGCTAAACTTATTTCTGACCGCCAGTATCGGTTTAGACAAGCATGGCCTACTGTGGAACTCCTAACGGTCATCTTTAGAACGCATATATTATACACTGGACAAGTCAGGTGAAGCTATGATAGTAGCGCTTGATATATCTAGGTCTGGCATGAATCGCTTCTCCCCAAAATGCACTCATATGGTATTACTGGACAAATATTTAATATAATTAGATTTTTCTTAACCAAAAGAAAGATCCAGGTTGTCTTCGATTGCCGTTCATCTAAACAACATGACATAAATGCTAGTGTACCACAGGAATCCATCCTTGGACCTTTATTGTGCCCGATTTTCATAAAATACCTCCCTGATGATACCAAGTCTGAGATAGGTAAATTGTCTGACGACACCATGCTCTACTCTCATCATGTGGGCAAAACGGACACGTACATATCCGAGACAATCGCTGAATCTTAAAAAAATGACCTCCGGGCTTTAGTAGATTGGGGTCATAAATGATTGGTAACTTTTAATGCCGCAAACACAAAGCTCTTTTGCTTCAATAACTACAAGAGACTTATTCAACAACCGATTGCCATGGCAAATAACACCTTACCTTAGAGTTCAACATTCAAACTCCCTGGCCTAACATTCACAGGTAACATGAATTGGAACAAATGCATTGAAGACATTGCCAAGGCTCCTGCAAAGAAGGTGGACTCCCTCTACTGTGCTAGTAAACTTTTCACATTTGACATTATCCTGTATATTTACAAAGTCACCATCCGCCTATACATGGAGTATTGTTGCCACATCTGGGCTGGTGCATCAGCCACTTGTATCTCCCTCTTGAACAAAGTCAAAAAAGAGTCGCGAACTTAATAGGTTCCTCACTATCCACCAAGCTCCAGCCCCAGCCCCAGTCAAATCGTCGCAATGATTATATTTTCCAGTATAAATATGTTAATTAATAATTTAACGAAACATGAGTATCCACTTTTGCGAAACAATGATGATCCATTAAAAACAGTTTTCAAAATGTGGCAACGCAATTAGGTTACGCGTGATTCCCGGTCAATCGTAAAAGAGATTAAATAGTGATAGAATGTTTTAAAATAAGTAAATATCTGCTTTTCAATCAAGAAGAAAGAAAAATTAGTAAGTTTAATGAAAATAAGTGTAAAAGCTAAACCACGCAGAAATTGAAAATAAACTTTTATAGAAACGAGGAGACGTCTGAACGAAGGAAGAAGATAGTTGTTTTTTTCTAGTATGAATATGTTAATTTTTTTTTTACGAAAAATGAATATGTTCGGTTATTTTCTTATTGTGACTAAAGTCACACAAGAAAATCTACATTACTATATTAATATATATATATTATGTATAGCTATATATATGTGTATATATATATTAATTTGCCATACATTAATTTTGAAGAAGTAAATTGTTATATATATATATAAAAGCAATTAGTAAAATAAAGATATCCGATAAAATATATGTGTACTACGATCTTGAAAAGCATTTTACTTCAATACGTTTCTTCAGAAGGTAAGCCAATTTACTACTATCCGTTTTCAAGATTGGCGTGAACCTCTACAAATAAAAATGTTTCTTATATACTGATAAGTAGCGCCTTTGTTTACAAGCTCAATATAATTTCTTATATATAAAGCAGTTAATTCTACATATTAATGATTGAAATATATCCTGTGCAATGTGATTTGTGGTCATACGAAGAAGTAGGGGTAGTTAAAGTAACTAGTGTATAATGTACTGAGGAAACAAGAAATTATCAATTCACAGTTCACACGATTTAGGAAAGGATTTGGAAAAATATAGCACGATTGTTTAGTCTAGAGATAGCCAAAACTGTAGAAAACAGAATTAACAGCTGCGTGTGTCATGTGAGGTCAGGTATGATATGAATGTAAACAATATCTGGCCGAATTAATGCGTACAAGTAAAACTTCAAATGAAATCCAAACTAAGGCTGGAGTGATCCGATAGCAAATCAAATTGCGTATTTGTCACGACGAAAGAATGTAGGTATGATTAAAAGCCGCAGTGCCCGAGAAAATAATATCTTTATTTTTAAAAAAACTATTTCATACAAGAAAGTCTATTCAGCGTTACCCTGCAATCATAATAGTACTATTACAGTATTCTTCTTCTTCTATTTTCCTTTTCTTTCTTTTTTCTTCTTCTTCTTCTTAGTTTTTTCTTTATCTTTTTTTTGTTTCTCCTTATTCTTCTGTTTACTTCTTCTTCTTCTTCTTCTTCTTCTTCTTCTTCTTCCTCTGCTTTTTCTTCTTATTATTTTTCTCATTCTATTTTCTTGACTTCTTATAGTTCTAGTTCGTTTTTTAATTTTATTTTATTTTATTCTATTTCTTTTTCCGTTTTCTTCTACATATTCTTCTTTATTGGTGCTCTGCAGGCTTCGTTCATTTCATTTGAGTGTTTCACTAGCGCTCTGGAAGCATCCTGAGTTTTATTTTTTTTTATTCATAACTTATATATAAAAAAATAGTAATTTCTATACAAAAGATAGCGGCGGGGGAATTTTGTTTTAGTAGTGCTGTTGAGGCTTTTTAATTTCTAAAGTGCTCGTCATTTTTGATAGAGCAGGCATGTTTAAAAGAGTTTAAGAACTTATTTCTTTTATACGGGATCCATAATTCAAAGTTCTCAATATCCTAGATAGAGCAGGTCGGTTTAAACGCAGTGTTGCCTGGGGTGAAGCACTTCTGTCTTTACGGGAGCCATACTCCAAAGTAATCAATATTCTGGATAAGATAGGTGGTGGCAAAACTTAGTTTTAGTAGTTGTCTGGTAGCCTCCTCAATTTTATGTGCTCATTTATAGAGCAGGTGTATTTGAACGATGTGCTCAATATGCTGGATAGAGTAGGTAGTAACCCAGAAATGCTGGAAAAGTGCTCTCTATCGTAAATAGAGCAAGTGTGTTTAAACGCATTGTTGCTGTTTTATAATGTTGTTGCACAAAAGACATTATCCAAAATGCCCAATATCCTGGAGAGAGCGGGTAGTAACGCAAAAGTACTCAATATCCTATATAGAGCAGGCATGTTTAAGTGCCAGCTTGCCCTGGATAGCAGCATAACTATGTTTTCTTATACTATTTTATAAAAAAAAACTACTCTGTGTTTTACGGGAGTCATTGGTCAGTGTTATAAGTTAGTAAATACAAAGTGCTCAAATACAATGGATATGTTTAAAGATCGCGTTGCCCGTAAAACAACATCATTATTTTAGTATACTATTTTATACAAGATGACGGGATCATGATAGTAACATTTCGGTATTTCAAATGGGAAGTAGTATATAGTAATCAAAAAGTACTCAGTGTCCTAGATAGAGCAGGTGTGTTTAAATGCAGCGTTGTCCTAGAGAGAAATAACACTTTTTTTCTTTTGTTATTTTGTTGTATAATAGAGAATGGCATGGTGTTGTCCGGGAGTCACTATAGTAACAATACATTATACTCTGTGGTAACTGCTATCCATTAGTTAATTCAAAGTGCGTACTATCCTGGATAGAGCAGGTACGTTTAAAAAGCCACGTTGCCTGGGAAAAAACATAATTGTTTTTTTTATACTATTTACTACAAGAAAATCAATTCGGCATTGCTAGGAATCATAATAGTAACATTATAGTATTCTCTTTTTTTTTCTTCGTTATATTCGATTTCCTTTTCTTTCTTCTTCTTTTTCTTCCTATTCTTCTGTTTCTGTCTTCTTCTATTTGTCTACCTATTATTATTATTCTTAATCCCTTTTTTAGTTTCTTCTTATACTTGTTCTTCTTTTCTCTTATTTTCTTCTTCTTCTAAAAGTCTCTGCAGGCTTCCTACATTTTATTTGAGTGTTTCAGTAGCTCTACGAATACATCCTGAGTTTTATTTTTTCATACTTATAAAAACGGTAATTTCTCCATAAAACCAAGCGGCGGGGTAGGGGCATAGGAAACTTTGCTTTTGTAGTGCTGTTGAGATCTCTTTAATTTTAAAAGTGCTTATCCTAGATAGAGCAGGTGTGCTTAAACGAGATAAATAACTAATTTCATTTATACGGATCCATAATTTAAAGTGCATAATATCCTGATTAAAGCAAGTAGAAATCCAAAAGCACTTATAAATGCTTAATATCCTAGATAGAGCAGGTCTGTTTAAAAACAAAATTGATCGGGATATAGCACCTCTGTCCATACGGGAACTATAATCTAAAATACTCAATATCCTGGATGGGATGCGGGTTGCAAAAATTTACATGATGTTGACCGGGATATTTAAAGGCTGAAAGGGGAAAATACTATTGATTTGTCTATACTCTTTTATACAAATAACTCTATTAAGTATTCCCCGAATCATAATAGTAATATAGAAAATCATAAATTCTAATCCAGAAGTGCTATTCTTTCATTTATTTTTCCTTATTTTGTGTAATTAATTTTATTTCCATTCATTTTTTCATTCATTTTTTTCATTATTTTTCTCATTCGTTTCTTTCATTAATTTTTTTATTAACTATTCTATTTAACTATTTTAATCGTTTTTTATTCACTTTGTTTCTTCTTTTTTTGCTTGAAATTCTTTTCATTCATTTTTTCATTTATATTTCCATCTATTTTTTTTCATCCATTTTTTATTTACCTATTTTCATTTTTTTTTCATCTACAATATTATCATTCATTATTTTTCATTCATTTGTTTAATTCATTGTTTTTCATTCTATTTGTTTAATTCATTATTTTTCATTTATTTCTCTATATAACTTTTCATTTATTTTACATGATTTTGTCATGCATATGAATATCCGGGGTAGAGCTGGTATTAATCCTAAAGTGCTCATAACAGTGGTCAAAATCTTATATAGACTTGGTGTGTTTTAACGCAGTGTTTCCCGGGATAAATAACTTATCTGTTTTTTTTTTAGAATGTTGCATACCTTTGGAAACCATAACCCAAAGTGCTTAATATCCTTTATCTTCCTGTTATTGTAAAATAAGGTGTGATAATAATAGCTTAGTAATTTACCGGAACCATTTGTTATATGGGCATATTCCCTGATCAAAAATTGTAAGATTACAGTACTGCTTTTGGTAAAGGATATATAGTAAATCTCTTCAGCCTATTGAATTCATCAACATACATTATCCTCTTAATTTGTTGAAATAATTGTACAATTTTAGTATTACTTTTGTTAACTAGTATATATTAACTCTCTTCGAACTATTGACTGCATCAACATCACGTTAATATGCAGAAATCAGAAATTAAGCGTGACCATTTTATCTTCTTGGTGTTGTTCGGGATCAACAATTGTAAGATTACAGTATCACTTTTGGTAAGGGATATATAGTAAATCTCCTCGAACTATTCTATTTATAAACATCATTTATCTTCATATTCTAAAATGTGGAGAACAAGCAATTAGAAATTGATTGGGACTATTTGTTCTACTCAGCGTTTATTAACATTATTTCTCTTCATACTTTAATTTTAACGTTACTTTTGGCAGTTTTGTGAAGGCTTCTTTACTAACATTACAGTATTAAAAGAGAAAGTGAGAAATATAAAGAGACTGCAAGAGCGCGAGAGAGAGAGCGAGAGAGAGAAAAGGAGAGATCTAAAAGTTTTAATAGAAAGATATTACACATGCTATTTAACTTCCATTTTCTTTTTTATGGTCACAGGCAACGCCAGGTTGCCCTGCAAGTATGTACTAAAACAAAATTGAAAACGAATTTCCAAGCAATGCCTGTATTTCAATTTCTCTCTCTATGTAAAAGAAACTGAATGATATAAAAAGGTGTCTTAAAAATCGATGCTTTTACCTGCATATATTTTTCGCCTAAATGATTGACATGCACAAGGATATAATGTTATTGTGTGGAAATGTTAACAAGGTCTGCAAAAGATACATCAATCTGAACGAAAACCATAGCAAGAATAGCAATGACAAAACCGTTCCCATACTTGCACTTGCGAAGGTCAATTACTCATTGGCAGATCCACATAGAAAGTGAAACATAACCTCGTCAAAGGATAAGCAAGAAGATTCATGTTTCTAGTTAAAACAAATCTGAATTGATCTACCATTGGTGTACAGAATAAAGTAGCATTTAATTGTTCCTATTAAGGAAAACCTCTTATTAATTAACTGGCTAATTATCAAATCTTCTCATATATAAATATATTTATGTATATAAATAAGATATGTGTATATGCTTCTATGTTTGTATGTACTAGATTCACTTCATAATAAATTGACCGATTTTAATAAGTTTGGATAACATATGAAATGCGTAAGACTTATTTTAGTTTTAAAAGGAAGCACTTTGTTAACATTGGTATGCTTGCAGTGTTTGCTAAATTTCAATAATTAGCAAATATATGGTCCCTCTGTCTCGCATATGTTTGCTAGGCTAAGAGTATTATATACATATGACATAACCACATACAATACGTAGTTAAAAATAAATAAATATAAAAATATTATTGTTATGACTTTCAAATTTGCATCAAATTGAGCTGCAGTCATTAAACATCAATTAAACAAGATTCCATGGATTCTGATTTGAATTTCTTTTAAGACTGATACAAGTTTGACCTAAAATATTAGACATTTTCTAGAATCTAAATCAGACATAGATAAAAATGAGAACAAGTATTTTATACGTCATGTTTTGTGTCATTATATGTTAATTCTATTTATACACACATACATATATATGTGAATACATATATATATATATATGTACTATTTTAGTAAATGTAGACTTATATTACACCATGCATATTCAAATCGCATTCTAATACACACAATACTATTCTTATAACTATTTAATTATACACCGTTCGTATGTATACTGCCAGTTTCTTCACATTGCGTATATTCAATGCTATATGCCTGTTTCCTATTCAAATACATAGATTCTTACTCAGGAATGCGATTTACTAACAAATACTTTTTCAGAACTTTTGAGAACAAGCTATATTCCATGTTTTGCACGCTCTATTTTCGTGGACCTCTGCTCAACATATTACTTACTTAATTATATTTTTCAATTTCTTCTCATGTTTGTATGATGTCGATATTTTCTATATTTCCTTTTATATACATTTTAATAATTTAATTTATTTTTAATACTCTTCTTCGCTCCATCCTCTCAATTTCGTTATGTTACAGATTACCCTTCGGTCAATAACAACAGATTATTTTTCATGTTTGTTTTATTTTTTTCAGATCAATTCAAAATAAATACGTACAGAAATTAGTTGATAGAAAGTAAAATGTTATATTTTGTCATCAGTTTTCGGGGAAGTCCGAAAAAACGACTTCTATCTCAAAAGACTCAAAACGGCAACTTCAATTGAATATTTATTGTTATAAAACTATTATAAAGTACATTTCAAACATGTGGACATAGTTATAAACACAAGAAAATTATTTTGTTTAATTATACTTTATTTATTTCTTCAACTTTTCTAAAATGTTGTTGTAGATTAATAATAGTTATATATGTATAACGAGTACTTTCGACTCTTCCTCTCCGTTGTTGAGTTTTAACGATCTATTATACATCGTTATTCGTTGTTCTTGTTCCGAAATGTTCTTTTTACTCCACACTTTAAGTTATGCTTTTATGTCATCTGAAAGTAATTTGACGAAAAATCAAAAGTACACTTAATGCGTATGAAACATTTATTAACCTATTTGGATTTTGAAACTAGAAATATGATTTAAAAAATGATAGTATACATCAAATCTAATGATTTTTTTACGTATATTATATGCAGTTTGAATTGCATTTTCCAAGTTGAGCACGTGTTCAGTTTAAATAAATATTGTTCCTACTACTTCTTAAAGGCGTAGAAAAATGTTCGAATATTACACCAGAAGTGACGTAACTGATCCTCAAAATAAATGATAATAAATTGTACCTAAGTACAAAAATTACTGCAATTTCGTAGCGGAAGCAATCCTCTAAATAAATGATAATAAATTGTACCTAGGTACAACAATTACTTCAATTTCGTGACGTAAACAATCCTCGAAATAAATGATGATCAATTGTACCTAGCTACAAAAATTACTGCAATTTCGTGACGTAACCTATCCTATAAATAAATAATAATAAGTTGTACCTTGCTACAAAAATTATTGAAATTTTGTGACGTAACCAATTAAAAAAAATTATAACAAATAGTATCTAGCTGCAACAATTACTGACATTTGGTGATATAAAAAATCCTTAAAATAAATGACAATAAATTGAACCTAGCTATAAAAATTACTGCGATTTTGGGTACGTAACCAATCCTCTTAATAAATGATTATAAGTTGTACCTAGCTACAAACATTACTACAGTTTCGTGACGTAAACAATCCTCTAAATAAATGATAATAAGGTGTACCTAGCTACAAAAAGTACTGCAATTTTGTGCCGTAAACAATCTTAAAATAAATTATAATAAATTGTACTGAGTTACAAAAATTACTGCAATTTTGTGACGTAACTAATCCGCAGAATAAATGATAAGTTGTGCCTAACAGAAAAAATACTGCAATTTTGTGCCGTAAACCATCCTTAAAATAAATGATAAGTTGTACCTAGCTACAACAATTACTGCACTTTCGTGATGTAAACAATCACTTAAATAAATGATAACAAGTTGTACCGAGCTACAACAATTACTGCACTTTCGTGATGTAAACAATCACTTAAATAAATGATAACAAGTTGTACCTAGCTACAACAATTACTGCACTTTCGTGATGTAAACAATCACTTTAATAAAGGATAACAAGTTGTACCGAGCTACAACAATTACTGCACTTTCGTGATGTAAACAATCACTTAAATAAATGATAACAAGTTGTACCGAGCAACAACAATTACTGCACTTTCGTGATGTAAACAATCACTTAAATAAAGGATAACAAGTTGTACCGAGCTACAACAATTACTGCACTTTCGTGATGTAAACAATCACTTAAATAAATGATAACAAGTTGTACCTAGCTACAACAATTACTGCACTTTCGTGATGTAAACAATCACTTAAATAAAGGATAACAAGTTGTACCGAGCTACAACAATTACTGCACTTTCGTGATGTAAACAATCACTTAAATAAATGATAACAAGTTGTACCGAGCTACAACAATTACTGCACTTTTGTGATGTAAACAATCACTTAAATAAAGGATAACAAGTTGTACCGAGCTACAACAATTACTGCACTTTCGTGATGTAAACAATCACTTAAATAAATGATAACAAGTTGTACCTAGCTACAACAATTACTGCACTTTCGTGATGTAAACAATCACTTAAATAAAGGATAACAAGTTGTACCGAGCTACAACAATTACTGCACTTTCGTGATGTAAACAATCACTTAAATAAAGGATAACAAGTTGTACCGAGCTACAACAATTACTGCACTTTCGTGATGTAAACAATCACTTAAATAAATGATAACAAGTTGTACCTAGCTACAACAATTACTGCACTTTCGTGATGTAAACAATCACTTAAATAAAGGATAACAAGTTGTACCGAGCTACAACAATTACTGCACTTTCGTGATGTAAACAATCACTTAAATAAATGATAACAAGTTGTACCGAGCTACAACAATTACTGCACTTTCGTGATGTAAACAATCACTTAAATAAAGGATAACAAGTTGTACCGAGCTACAACAACTACTGCACTTTCGTGATGTAAACAATCACTTAAATAAATGATAACAAGTTGTACCTAGCTACACCAATTACTGCACTTTCGTAATGTAAACAATCACTTAAATAAAGGATAACAAGTTGTACCGATCTACAACAATTACTGTACTTTCGTGATGTAAACAATCACTTAAATAAATGATAACAAGTTGTACCTAGCTACAACAATTACTGCACTTTCGTGATGTAAACAATCACTTAAATAAAGGATAACAAGTTGTACCGAGCTACAACAATTACTGCACTTTCGTGATGTAAACAATCACTTAAATAAATGATAACAAGTTGTACCGAGCTACAACAATTACTGCACTTTCGTGATGTAAACAATCATGTAAATAAAGGATAACAAGTTGTACCGAGCTACAACAATTACTGCACTTTCGTGATGTAAACAATCACTTAAATAAATGATAACAAGTTGTACCTAGCTACAACAATTACTGCACTTTCGTGATGTAAACAATCACTTAAATAAATGATAACAAGTTGTACCTAGCTACAACAATTACTGCACTTTCGTCATGTAAACAATCACTTAAATAAATGATAACAATTTGTACCGAGCTACAACAATTACTGCACTTTCGTGATGTAAACAATCACTTAAATAAATGATAACAAGTTGTACCGAGCTACAACAATTACTGCACTTTCGTCATGTAAACAATCACTTAAATAAAGGATAACAAGTTGTACCGAGCTACAACAATTACTGCACTTTCGTGATGTAAACAATCACTTAAATAAATGATAACAAGTTGTACCGAGCTACAACAATTACTGCACTTTCGTCATGTAAACAATCACTTAAATAAAGGATAACAAGTTGTACCGAGCTACAACAATTACTGCACTTTCGTGATGTAAACAATCACTTGAATAAATGATAACAAGTTGTACCTAGCTACACCAATTACTGCACTTTCGTGATGTAAACAATCACTTAAATAAAGGATAACAAGTTGTACCGAGCTACAACAATTACTGCACTTTCGTGATGTAAACAATCACTTAAATAAATGATAACAAGTTGTACCGAGCTACAACAATTACTGCACTTTCGTTATGTAAACAATCACTTAAATAAAGGATAACAAGTTGTACCTAGCTACAACAATTACTGCACTTTCGTGATGTAAACAATCACTTAAATAAATGATAACAAGTTGTACCTAGCTACAACAATTACTGCACTTTCGTCATGTAAACAATCACTTAAATAAATGATAACAAGTTGTACCGAGCTACAACAATTACTGCACTTTCGTGATGTAAACAATCATTTAAATAAATGATAACAAGTTGTACCGAGCTACAACAATTACTGCACTTTCGTCATGTAAACAATCACTTAAATAAAGGATAACAAGTTGTACCGAGCTACAACAATTACTGCACTTTCGTGATGTAAACAATCACTTAAATAAATGATAACAAGTTGTAACGAGCTACAACAATTACTGCACTTTTGTCATGTAAACAATCACTTAAATAAAGGATAACAAGTTGTACCGAGCTACAACAATGACTGCACTTTCGTGATGTAAACAATCACTTAAATAAATGATAACAAGTTGTACCTAGCTACAACAATTACTGCACTTTCGTGATGTAAACAATCACTTAAATAAATGATAACAAGTTGTACCGAGCTACAAAAATAACTGCAATTTCGTGGCGTATCCAATCCTTTAAATAAATTATAATAAGTACCTAGCTAAAAATGACTACAATTTTGTGACCTAACTAATCTTAAAAGTAAATGATTATAAATTGTACCTAGCTACAAAAATAAATGACATTTGCTTACGTAACCAATCCTCAAAATAAATGATAATAAATTGTGCATAGCTATAACATTTACTGCAATTTCGTGACGTAACCAATCCTCTAAATACATGATAATAAGTTGTCCTTAACGACACAAATTACTGCAATATCGTGACGTAAACAATCCTCTGAATAAATAATAAGTTGAACCTAGCTAGAAAAATTAGTGCAATTTCGTGACGTAAACGATCTTATAAATAAATTATAAAAGTTGTACCTAGCTCAAAAAATACTGCAATTTCGTGACGTAAACAATCCTATAAATAAATTATAATAAGTTGTACCTAGCTCAAAAATTACTGCAATTTTGTGACGTAACCAATCTTAAAAATAAATGATAATAAATTGTACTTAGCTACACAAATTACTGAAATTTCGTGGCATAACCAATCTTAAAAATAAATGTTCATGAGTTGTACCTAACTACAAAAATAACTGCAAAACTATGATATCAAACGATTATTACTTGTATTAGCTGCAAAATGTACTCCACTTGTGTGACGTTAACAATTCTCGTAATACATGATCATATATTGTACTTTTCTTAAAACATACATGCACTTTGTTGACGTAAAAAATCCTCATAAGAAATTATAATAACTTGTTCTTAGCGTAACAATTAACTGCACTTTCGTGACGTTGCCAATTCTCAGAATAAATTATAATAAATTGTTCTTAGCTTTAAAGTTTACTGCACTTTTGTCACGTTAACATCGTTATAATAAATGATAATACATTGTACTAAGCTTAAATAGGAACTGAATTGCTGTGACGTTGCATATCCTCATAATAAATGATAATAAATTGTTATTTGCTTTAAAATGTAGCAGACTTTGTTAACGTTATTATTTGTAAAATAACGGATAATAAATTGTAATTTGCTTACACATTCACTTTAATTTAGTGAGGTTACAAATCCTCTTAATAAATGATTATACATTGTAGTAAGCGTAAATATTTACTGCATTTTCGTGACGTTACCAATCCTCACAATAAATTATAATATATTGTACTGAGCTGACAAATGTACCGCACTTTCGTGACGTTACTAATTTTCATAATAAATAATAATATATTGTACTGAACTCAATAGTTACTGCACTTTGGTGACGTTACTAATCTTCATATATAATGATAATTAATTGTACTAAGCTTAAAAAATTATTGCACATCGCTACGTTACTAATACTAATTACTCATGATGATAAATTGTACTTAGCTTAAACATTTATTTCACTTTAGTTACGTTTCGAATTTACTAATAAAATAATATTAAATTATACCTAGCTTTAAAATGTACTGTACTTCGTGACGTAACCACCACGCATAATAAATGATAAAACATTGTAGTGAGCTTAAAAAACTGCAATTTAATGACGTTACTAATTCTCACCATAAATGAAGACGTATACTATTTAGCTTAATAAGTTACTGCACTTTCGTGACGTTACTGATCCACATAATAAATAATAATAACTTTTACTGAGCTTTAAAATTTATTGCACTTTTATTACGTATCCAACCCTTATCATAAACTATGATAAATTGTACTAAGCTTAAAAAGTGAGTGCACTTTCGTAATATTACACATTCTGATAATAAATGATTCCCTATCGTACTAAAATGACAAAATTACTGCACTTTCATGACGTAACCAATCTTCATAACAAATGATACTATATTGTACTTCGGGGAAATGTATTGCGCTTGCAGTTAAGTTTTAATCTCAGTACAATGTATGATAGTTTATTATGAAGATCTTTTACGTCTCAAAACTTCTGTAAATTTGAAAGCGGTGTGCCATTTATTATGTAGATTAGTTACATCAGGAAAGTGCAGTAAATTTTTTATCTAATTACAATTTATTATCATTTATTATCATTTTTATGAGAATTTACGGCGTCACCACAGTGCAGTAAATTGTTAATCTAAGTTCAATGTATAATCTTTTATCATGAATATTGGTAACATAACGTAAGTGTCGAAAATGTTTAGACCCAGTAAAATTTATAATCGTTTATTATGAGGATTCGTAACGTTACAAAACGGAATAAAAATTTTAAGCTAAGTACAATTTATTATACTTTATTTTAAGGAGTTGTAAAGTCACAAAAGTGCAGTATATTTTTAAGCTAATTCCAATTTGTCATCATTTATTATGAGGATGCGCAACGTCACAAAACTGCACAAAATGGTAAAGCTTAATAAAATTTACAATCATTTATAACAGGGATTCGTTAGGTCACGACTGCCCAGTAAATTAACAATCTAATAACAATTTATCATAATTTATTATGAGAATTGGATTCGTCACGAAAGTTCACTAAATTTTTAACGTCAGTAAAATTTCTAACTATGTATTATAATTTATTAGGAACATTTGTAAAATCAGGAACGTGCAGTAAAGTTGTCAGCTAATTAAAATGTATTATCATAAAACTTACTGCACTTTCGTGGCGTTAAACATTGTCATGATCAATGATAATGAATTGTACGATATTGAACTGTAGTGGTTTTTCTCAATTACAAGATGCTTCAAGATTACAAAAGAGACGTCAATAAATATTCTCTCTACATGTAGATTGTTGACATTTAGTCGATGTAGCAATGCTATGCCATCCACTACATATATGCTAGTTATACTTGGGGTATTGGATTGCCATTTCTATGTAGACTTTAAAGTGCATAAAGTAAGTTAATCTGGTTTGTCTCAACTAGGAATATTTGAGAATCTGCAATTAACAGTGACAACGAACCGAATAAATAGCTCACTAAGTTTATTTTCTATATTTGCCGATCACAATCAATATTGCTAGGAGAGTTTTGTTTACTTTCAAAGTCATGTATTTTTCATGTACATTATGTCTGGATATCTTAGACACACTGAGGAATGTCTTCAGATGCCTTTTTATTTAAGCAAAACAATTCACATTTTTCTGTTTGTAGACGATCTCCACAAAGCATTGAACTCGGATTCACCTCTTTAAGTTACAATAGACATAAACCATTAGGTAGTTTACTACCTAGACGTCAGCTTAGACCTAAACAATAGAACATATGAACCATATCATAAACCCAACCACACTCTCTATTATATAGATGTTTACTCTAACTACACGGGCCCCATTAAGAAATACATATTCCCTAGTTATTCTTAGAGATAATCAAAAATATCATCTAACGAGCCACTGTTCAATACGAATACAAAATATTATAATGAAGCTTTAGACAGATGTGATTATACTGGGAGAATATACTATATGAAAGTAAGCTCGGTAAATCACAAGGAGGACTCTAATACAAATAGGAACACACCTAACATAATATCATACAAACTGGCTATGGGAAATTCAAGAAAAATAAAAAAGAGAATAAATACTAATAATACGCGGGATACTGCACCTAATACTAAACTTAACACTAGGGGATCAACAAACTCACCACGATATTTAATTACTTCCCACCGCAGCAATATGTGACATAAGGGTAGACATTGGGGAATAGTCTAGCCAGCGCAACTAAAGAATGAGCACTCTGGCCTAGCAAAAAAAGCGTTGGCAGCTTCATCGGCATTCCCCGGTCAATGAGCCTCAGGCAGTAAGCAATGAACGTATTCCAACCAAAAAGGCAAGAGAGAGAGTGCGCCTGTTAGGACAACCCTGTACAGTATACCCTAGCCCGGTAGATAAAAAGCCACCAAAATGCTCATATTTCAGCTAGACTGATTGTCAAGAACGAATCCTCGACTGGTATTACCCCATCCTGACGTCCTAAATCAACCGAAGTAAATGAGAGACTAAACGGGAATGGACGAGGCCTTGCTATTTAATTGCATCCCACCGCAGGAATATGTGACAAAACTTCAGAAAATGGGGGAAGAATAAAGCCACGTCTCCTAAAGAAAGAGCACTCTGGCCTGGAAAAATAGTCTGGACAGCCACGTGAGCCTTGCCCGGTCCGGGCGCCTCAGGCAGTACGCGATGAACATACTGCGCCCGAAAAAACAGAAGGCAAGATCTAGTAGGGTACTCATCCTAGGACTACCCAGGACAGTACAACTTAGCCCGACAGGAACAAGGCTACCGAAATGGTCCAGTTTCTGCGGGACTGATTGTCGAGAATGAATCCTCGATCCGTATTACACGATCCCGACGTCCTCAATCAACCGAACTGAAAAACTGTGCGGCCCAGGTATTTTATTGCTTTCCACTGCAGCAATATTTTACATAAGGTCAGAAAGCGGAGGAAGATTCACGCCAGCGCCCATTAAGAAGGAACACTCTGGCCTATTAAAAATAGCCTGAACAGCCCCGCCAGCATTCCCCGGTCAGAGCCCCTCAGCCAGTATACAATGAACTTACTCCACCCAGAGAGGGAAGGCAAGGGCTGGGAGGGGGCACTTTTTAGGACAATCTTAGGACAGTATACCTTAGCCCGGCAGATAAAATGCTTCGAAATAGCCTATTTCCTGCCGGACTTATTGTCGTGAACGAATTCTCGACTGGTATTACCCTATCCCGTCATCTTCAATCAACCTAAGTTAATGAGAGACTGAACAAGATAAAGCCCGGCCCAGGTATTCAATTGGGGGAGGAGTCAAGCCAGCGACCCCAAAAGTAAGAGCACTCCGGCCTACCAAAATAGAATTCCCCGGTCAGGGCGCTACAGGCAGTAAATAATTAAATTACTCTAGTTTTAAGAGGAGTGGCAAGGCCTATGACGGTGCACCTCCAATAACAACTCAGGACAGTATACCTTAGCTGGGTAGATAAATAGCTACTGAGATGACCAAATTCCTGCCGGACTGATTGTCGAAAACGGATCATCGACTGGTATTACCCCATCCCGACGTCTTCAATCTACCTAAGTTAATGAGAGACTAAACGGGATGGGGCGGATGCAGGTATGAAATTGCTTCCCACTGCAGTAATATGTGACACAAGGTCGGAAAGTGGGGGAGGAGTCAAGCCAGCGCCCCTAAAGAAGGAGCACTCTGGCCTAGCAAAAATAGGCTGGCCATCCTCGTTAGCATTCCACGGTACGAGCACCTCAGGCAGTAAGCAGTACACTTAATTCGCCCCCAAAATGGGATGCAAGGACTGGGAGGATGCACATCCAACGACTCGCCAGAACATATACCTGGGCCCGACAGGTAAAAGGCAACTGAAATGGTCTAGTTTCTGCCGGACTGATTGTTAAGAACGAATCCTCGATCAGTATTACCTCCTCCTGAAGTCCTCAATCAACCAAATCCACTAAAAGACTGGACGAAATGGGGCACGGCCCAGGTATTTGATTGCTTTTTACTTTTAGCAATATTTGACACAAGGTCAGAAAGTTGGGAAGAGTCAAGCCAGCGCCCCTAAAGACGGAGCACTCTGGCTTACCCAAAACAGTCTGAACAGCCCCATCGGCATTCCCCGGTCAGGGCGCTCCAGACAGTAAGCAATGAACTTAATCCATCCCTAAATAGGGGATGCAAGGTCTAAGAGGGTGGACCTCCTCAGACAACTCAGGGCAGTATACCTTAGCCCGGCAGATAAAAAACCCAGCGAAATGGCCCTGTTCCTGCCAGACTGATTATCGAGAACGAATCCTTTACTGGTATTACCCCGTCCGACGTCCTCAATCAACCGAAGATTATGAAAGACTGAACAGGATGGGTGTGAGCATAAACATTAAATTTCTTCCCACAGCAGCAATGTGTGACCCAAGGTCGGATAGTGGGTTAAGAGTCGAGCAAACACTCCTAAAGAAAGAGCGCTCTGTCCTCGCAAAAATAACTTGGGCAGCCCCGTCGGCATTCCTCGGTCAGGGAGCCTCAGACAGTAAGCGATGAATTTACTCCACCCAAAGAAGGGATGACATGCCTAAGAGGGTAGATCCTAGGAAAAGCCAGAACAGTATATCTCAGCCCGACAGGTAGAAGGCAACCGAAATAGCACAGTTCCTGCCGGACTGATTGTAAAGAACTAATCCTTGACGTCGAGATGGATTAATTTCCATCCCGACGTTCTCAATCAACCGAAGTTAATTAGAGACTGAAAAGGATGGTACGAGGCCCAGGTATTAAATTAATTCCAACCGCAACAGTATGTGACACAAGGTCGGACATTTTTGTTGCGGTCGGTTTTAGGTATGCTTCTGTTCACTCCAAAGAGGGCCACTCTCGCAAGCTTTATTTTCTTTGGGTTGGTGTATAGCTAATCGCCTTGGGCGTCCCTACCTAAAACTTGCGTCTAACCTTCTGCAGGGGAAATGCATTCATATACTAAAAAGTGAACAGCATAATAATGTCGTATCGAATAAAATCCCCGAATAGTCACACTATTTTCTCAACTATTATAAATAGTACCTTACCGTGGTATTCTTTTTTATACTTCCGCTAAAAGAAAAAAAGAAGTGACACTGAAAAGAAACGCCGCAAGCAATACAAAGACGAACCAAAAGAAAACGTGTAAATGTAGTAAAGTAAAAAAAGAAGGAAAGAAAGAAAAAAAGAAACGTGTCATTGGCTGTGTTGTTTTTAAAAAAATAAAACAATCTTTTTTATAAAGTATACAAACAGAACATGTGAGTAAGTGTTGAACGGACACTGTATGTGTATACGCATCCATGGTTGAATTGTAATGTTTGTTTACTGTTCGAAAAATCGTGTTCCGTTATTCTAGAATAAGAATCTATGTATGAACGTAAATATCTCTAATTGGGAAAGTAGGATTTGTAAAAAAAACGCAAGTAAGTAAATGAATGTATCTAGAGGAACTTAAAAAAGAAAGTGATTGTCGAATAAATAATGTGAGATATGAAATATAAAATTCAGTAAAAAAGTGTATCAGAAGTAAGAATAAAAAAACAGTAACATGTTATAAAAATGAAAGAGAAAGCAGTTTATCATTGTCCATCATTTTTATATGTATAAATGCGTGGAAGTCTATGGCGATCAATTCTGATTTCACTGAATTTAATAAATCAGTTCGTCTTGTTGTCTCAGTCGAGGAAAAATAGTGAATTTTCTTAGCAAAACACAGAACTGAAAACGTTACTTACATATTCATTTATGTATTAAAGTAATCAACTATCACAGGGGGCGCTTCCGTATGGATTGCGTTTTACTACTGGTGGATTGTATCTCGGCGTTGCGACTGGCCTCCCCGGTTCTAGACATTGGCAGCACTCACGTTCGGAATTCATATACGATATCTGATTCTGATTCTACACCCTCGTTTCCAGCAGAGCTATCCGGGTCTATCCGCTTGAAGAAAGAAGGGTTTCGGGTGATTCGGTAATCCCCTCTCTGTGTTTTTACCATGCTACGCTTTATACTGATAATTGGCAGTTGTTAGGGGCTTAAAAGTGGGATAGCTTGCTGACACATTTCTGCATGGCAAGTACTTTGTCACCAAGGCAGAGGGGTCAGACCATCGTCTTACTTTTTGTGTCGGCATAGATCGTCATTATTCTCTTCCTTCACGTAACATTATCTTCTATGTGGGGTGGATCGACTCTGGCATGGCGTCCTTTAGAACAGCAGGTATGCCAAATAGGATAGCTGGGTTTTCCAGTTAAGGCCCTCCACGGTGGTGGTGTTAATACACTTGTTTAGTGTTCTCACAAACTGTTCAACATCTTTATTTTCCTCGAATCACGAAGGTGTGACTTTTCTGTGACAGAATCCTGCCTGGGTTTGCTAACTGATTAATTTCTGCCTCTGGAAGAGAGGGCTATTTTCAGATTCGACAATATCGGGGTAGCAAAAATTGCGTCGCGGTGAGGAATAACCACTCTTGCTGATATCGAAGGATGTACTTTTACCTCCGCGAACCTTGTTTAGTCGTCGACGGCGACTAGCACGTAGACTCCATATGGGTAAGGATAGGTGAAGTCCAGGGAGAGTTCAGCCCCTGGGCAGCGAGGATTGTGTGGTGCGTATGGATTCACTATGTGATGATGTCGGGTTGTAAGCCTGGCAGGAGATGCAGTTGCACAACGTTTCTTGCACTTGTTTGTCGATTTACATGAAACATAATTTTCTCTCACTAGTTGCTTCCTCTTGACAATATCCTGGTGTGCGCGGTGGGCTATTCACGATGGACGGAATTACCAGGTAGTGTCCTCAAAGCATGAGACAATCATATGCGGATAGTTTGTTCTTGAAACGTGTGAGACTAGATATCAGTGGGTCATTCAAATTAATCTTCTGCTGTGGCTATCTTAACCACTGCATGGGTGACGAATTTGGTATGGCATGTTGACCACATATATTATATATGTATCAGCCGCATTGTCTATATATACACTTTAGGATGTCGATGTTGGCTAAACTAGTCGATGTGGATTAGGTCGTCCTTTTCAAGCTGGAACCACAAGCTATATTATATGGCATGAGGCACAGACGTGAACGTTCAATTCTTGACATGGCTGGCTTCATGCTTTTGACAATTCTGATAAGTGGTCGGTGGTCAGTAGTGATGGTGAATCTCGACCCATACAGATATAGGTAAACATGTTTGGTTGCATATACAACGGCTAGCATCTCGCGCAGTATGTGAGTATCGCTCTTCCACATCTGTAAGGGTAGCATAACACAGTGTTACATGGTTTAGTGTAAGCATTTCCTTTAATTCAACGGAGCCTGCGTCTACAAGGATAATGTATCATTGTACTGGTCGAAGTAGAGACTAACTCCAGCTCCACTCAAGGCTTCTTTCAACTGGTTCTCTGCACTTTCTACATGCGTCCGACCACCTTCATTATGTGTCTTTTTGGTGAGTTTTCGAAGTGGCTTGGTGACAGCGACATAATGTGGGGTGAACCTCGATACGTATTGGACCATACCCAAGAATGAGCGGACTTCCCCAACGTAGATAGGCGATTTGCACTTTTCAATTGCTGCCATTTTCTCTCGGTCTGGTGATACCTTTTTTCACAAATGGTTAGCTGTTTAACTGAGAAAGGGCACTTTTCCCTGTTTAGCCTGATCCTGGCCTTCTACCGTCCATTTATTTTAGGCGTTTTAGTTCTGATTTGACGTCTTTCCCCTACATGGAAAGGTATCATACGATGTCGCTGTGTTACCGGTGAGACGGAAGTGTCGATGTATAACATAATGTATAACATGATAGTGTGTTCAGAAATCTTTCCCATGTTTCTCTCGAATAGTGAGAGGAATTTGCCATGGATAGACGCTGTAACACGAAACGTGAAATTAAAAGTTATCATACCCAGTGCCTACCCAGAGTGGGTACACGAACATAGAATCTTCATGATCGACGACAAACATTTTCGCCTTGAAGTATTTTCCTTTAAATAAAATCGAGTCGGTAATGAATCCCCGAACGGGCATAGCATATTTGGACCGATGCGCAAATATATGCGTGACTGTGCTATGTATTGTCGGTCTGTGTTGAAAACCATCATACGGACCCGTTACTAAATAAGGCATTAGAGAAAAAAAGGTAAAAAAAGGCAAAAATAAAATGTTAAAAAAATGAATGAATAAAAAGAAAGAAGATGAATAAATAAAAAGGAGTTAAAAAAATAATACAAACATTGGAAACTTACGTTTATAAATTACCTACATACGGTTAACGACACTAAAGAAACTGGAAACACCAAAACCGACTTCTATGATTTGATAACTAGCGTATCGGCAGAGGTATTCGAAATAACTAGTGACACTAACGACTATACATCTGCCATAAGAGCTCTGGATGCGGCCTACATCAAGCCTACTAATATAGTCTACAACCGCCAAAAACTTATCACCATGAAACAACAACCGGCGCAAACAGTGGATTCTTTCATGTTACAGTTGGAAAACCTTGCTAAGACATGCAATTTCCAGGCCGTGAGTGCCGAAATAAATAAAAGCCAGTATATGCGGGAGACTTTTATTAGCGGTATCTCCTCCCCCTCAATTCGACAACGACTTCTCGAGAAATCCTCGCTAACTTCTCAGGCAGAATACGAGATGGCAAGATCTATTGAACAAGCATAAAAACACTCTGCGTGTTACAACCAGGAGAATATGATTTCCGCGCCAATAATCACTTCAAGAGAAAATACAAGTCTGGCAGCGACACAAAAAAAATGAGGCCGAAGGAAATTTGCTTTTTCTGCGGTCATTCCTTGTCATCCGCTTCACCTTTGTCCGGCCCGTGACTCAAACTGCAATAAGTGTTTGAAAAAAGGACACTGGGCCAAAGTCTGTAAATCTTCCGTATCGGCGGTGTTAAATGAAGACACTGATTTCCCTAGTTTCGCGGGACTTGGAAGAAAAAAATACATTGCATTTACTAAGTGTAAAATAAATGGATCCACTGTCAATGCCATGGTGGATTCTGGTAGTGTGGAGACTTTTATTAACAGCAATATTGCAAAAAAATGAACCTTAAAATTATTCCCAAACAAAAAGCAATATCATTTGCCGATCCTAATATGTGTGCGAAAACAGTGGGAGAAACTAAAGTCGATATATCTCTAAACAATAATGTACACTCTAACGTAATAGTGGAGGTCATTAAGAATTTATGTGTCGACTTAATCATAGGGAAATATATTCTCTGCAGATATAAGAATGTAACCTTCAAATTTGATGGCCCATAGGACGAACTTATTATCGGGGCAGTCTCCGGGAATATTTTTTTCCACCCATGAACGTTTCTTCACCCCCATTATTTTCTCATCTTTCTACGAACACAACGCCAATAAGCACCATGTCACGTCGCCACACAATTGCTGATAGCAAATTAATAAGAACAGAGACTGCAAAATTGTTGGGGGAAAAAATAATAGAACCCTCAATTTCACCTTGGCGAGCGCAGGTTCTAGTAACATCAAATGAAAACCGAAAAAAAGAATGGTGATCGATTATAGTGACACAATCAACAGATTTATAGAATTAGACGCTTATCCGATACCGAGTATATCTAAAATAGTCGAGGAAATAGCCAGGTATAATATGTTTACTACTCATGATCTTTAATCGGCATACAATCAAATCCCATCAGTAAGGAGGATCGTTAATTTACAGCATTCGAGGTGGATGGTAATGTATACCAGTTTACTCGCCTACCGTTCGGGGTTACTAATAGAGTAAGCGCCTTCCAAAGAACCATTGACAGCATGGTCAGCGGAGAGTAATTAGTAGATACATTTGTCTATGTAGATAACGTTACTATCTGTGGAAAAACCATAAAAGAACATGACTACAATCTTCAAACATTTTATGAGGTTGCTAAACAGTACACCATCACGCTTAATAAGAATAAAAGCATCGTTTCAGTCTCACCGATAACTTTACTTGGGTACACTATCAAAAACCACCAGATATCACCCGACTACGATCGTCTTAAACCCTTACTTGAGATGCCAACTCCTCTAAATCTAAACTCACAAAGACAGATTATTGGGATGTTCTTCTACTACAGCAAATTTATCTAGAATCTTTCAGAGAAAATGTTAGCATTAAATCGCAATAGAGAATTCCACTTATCTTCTGCGGCACTGGACTCTTTTATAAGGCTGAAGAACGACTTGAAAGATGCTACGCTGGTAACGGTTGATCCAGAAAAAGAATTTATAGTAGAAACAGATGCTAGTAACAACTGTATTGCGGCTACCCTTAATCAAGAAAACTGCCCGGTTGCATTCTATTCCAGGACACTAAGCCCAAGTGAAAAGAAACATCATGCGGTAGAAAAATAAGCAGCTGCTATTGTTGAAGCTGTACGAAAGTGGCGACATTTTCTCCTTGGTATGCACTTCACTGTAATTACAGACCAAAAAAGTATTAGCTTCATGTTTGAAAATACCACGAAATCAAAAAACAAAAATGACAAAATATGCCGTTGGCGCATTGAACTGTCCCAATTTAAGTTTAGCATCGTCTACCGTCCTGGAAGAGAAAATACTGTTGCTGATACGTTTTCCCGAATATCTGCTCTCACTTATTCCTTACAAGATCTCCGCGACCTACACTCGAAATTATGCCACGCAGGCATTACACGACTATTCCATTTTTGCAAAGAAAGACACTTTCCTTTCTCACTCGACCAAATAAAAGGTGTAACTAATTCGTGCTCGTCTTGCCAGTATTTAAAACCCAAATTCTTTACCGGTAACAAGGGAACTCTCATAAAAGCAATACTACCGTTTCAGCGATTAAACATGGATTTCAAGATACCACTGCCTACGTCCACATATGGTAACAAATATCTACTTATGATAATCGACGATTACTCTCGTTTTTCATTTGCATTCCCATGTAAAGATATGACAAGCAAAACGGTCACACAATGCCTGAATCAACTATTTGCGATATTTGGTATGCCCGATATGATTCACACTGATAGAGCGATTGATTTTCTGTCAGAGGAAACTACAAATTACTTACATGGGAAAGGTATTGAGACTTCGAAAACGAGTAGATATCATCCGAAAGGCAATGCCCAAATTGAGAAACGAAACGGCACACTATGGAAGGCCATACAAGTAACTTTACATTCTCGCAATATGAGACTATCCTGTTGGGAAGATATTCTACTTGATGCTCTACATTCAATTCGATCATTGCTCTGCACAGCTCCGAATACGACCCCTCACGATAGACTATTTAAGTACAGCCATAAATCCACTTCTGGTACTTCTATTCCCCTGTGGGCAAAACCAGGCCAAGTATACGTCAGAGATCATATTAGGTCGAGTAAATAGGACCCACCGGTTACACCTGATGCGTTACTGAAGATCAATCCTCATTATGCCCATGTACGACTACCTTCTGGCATCGAAACTACCGTCAACGTTAGAGATTTAGCTCCCAACTCAATTAATGGAGACAACACGTTAGAGGATGTTTGCATGCCACCCGTAAGTAAGTCAGAAAGTGAAAAAGAACAAATACAATATTCTGAACAGATAGAAGAAACACATCGTGTGGAGCCAGTTGAGAGCGAAATGCCATCCGAGCCACTGCATAGATCTGGCAGAATACGGAAATTTCCTGAGAAATACAAGGACTTCGTTACTAAAGCATTAGAGAAAAAAAACGGTAAAAAAAGGTAAAACAAAAAAATGAATAAAAATAAAAGAAAGAAGTTGAATAAATAAAAATGAGTTAAAAAGAACTTGAAAGGAAAAGTGTAATATTCTTAACCCCTCCTCCCATTGAATGAACTCTTCCATCAAGCGTTGACTATAAATGCTTCGTCATTTAACTTTATTTCGTGTTTTACTTTTGTGAATAAAACCTTTACAAAGGAATTCGGCTTTCTCTTTCTTCTCTTGACTACAACATGCATTGCCGAGTATCTACAGTAGAAGCAAACAGGCACGGTGTCTGTGCACGTGATCAGGGCCTCAGAACAATGTGCCAACTACTATTTCCTATGATCCAGATTGTGTTTATTTTAAGAGTGGAGGCTAACATTTGAGAACACCGGTAGACTCCTGTAAGCCATATCTCTTATCTCGTGTAGATTCTACCTGTTTTTTGTAACGTGAGCTCGTCACTTAAAACATCTCTACATTACCTTTTTTATTTTTGAGAAACGTGAGTACGGCATTTACATTTTTGTCACCAGTTGTAAAATAGTATTAAACTATCGGCTCGCTAGCTGAAAGATAAAAGACAAAAAAACAAAAACAGGAGAGACGAAACAATTGTTACAACTTTGGTCGCCGGACTCGTAAAGGACACGTAAGCGTTCGCATGTTTATCCATACAGGATTTTATACAAATGGGGGAGCACTCTGATCGACCAAACGAGATCATGACATCTCGATGTAAGCGAGATAATCAAAATATTTCAGCTGGTGCCATCACTTTTTTAGGGGGGGTAGGTTATGAGATTTCTTGCAGTTTCTGTTCCTTGCTTCGTGTTGTATTGTATTTTTCCTGTTGTAACCTCCATGTGACTGGTTACTGTTCGGAGTTTATGTGTTCGGTTTCCGCAATCGGAAATTTCCATTAAGATTGCAGCTGTTTTTATGATTGCCATCATTTGTATTGTCTCAGTGATCTCTTTGATTCCAATTTCTACAAGTTTTTTTTTCAGGTTACTTGGGACTTTTTCTAGTGCTCTTATGGTTATTGGTATTATATTGGCTTTCTTCATGCTCCCTATCTATTTCAGTTTTCTGGCAAGTTCCGTGTATTAGCTTTTTACCGTATCCTTGAACTTCACTGTGGTCTGCTAAAACGGCAAAAGCTAAGATATAGCAGGATGTTTCTTTCTGGTTGACTATTATGGCATCCGCGTTCACTGCTTGCATATGTTTTACTGTTTGCACCGCCATGTCGGAGAGGAATTTTTGATTTACATTTTTCGTTACTGTCTCTGGTTTATATTTATACCATTTGCCCGCGTGTTCGAAATGCAGTCGATTGCATCGTACCCAGTGTACTGCTTTACTCACAAAGTTGTGTCTGTTTGTGTATTCTTTGGGGCTTAGTTTGCTGCATTCACTTATTATATGATGTACTGTTTCGTCTTTTTGTCCACACAATCTTCATTTACTGTTTTCTTATGTTTATTTCTATTTTAGCTATAATGTAGTTATACCTAATCGCATTTTTCTGTGGAGCTGTCAGTAAAAATTCCGTTTATCGGTTCACGTGTCTTATTCTTAGCAATGCCCAGAGATGTTAGTTATTCTCTTCTCTTGTAATTCTTAAGTAACATCTACGTAGCTGTATTTCTTTCCACTTTTCTTTTCTTACCTTTTTCTTGTTGGTTTCGGTGCTTCCCGAGTTGTTCATTGGGACAGTGTCTCTTGCTGTGGTCATCATCTTTTCTGTGTTCTTGGTTAGATATTTCTCCAGCTTGTTTGTGTTTTCTATACTTACCAGTCATCTTTAATCTCCGTTTCTTTTCTACGCAGAGTCTGTCCATATCATATTTTAGTTGCGTGTAGTGCGTTGTGCATGTTACTGAATTTTCTGACGTTATGACCAAGGTGTTCTTCAAAGTTCTTTTTTAGTCCAGTCTATGAATAGTTTAGAGTAGCTTATTAGTGATACTGCCGAGGTTTTTATTACACTTACTGGATTTTCTTTATATAATTTCCTTTTTACGAGTTTCTACGTTCTTCTCAGGTATTCTTTTCTAATCTATTTTATTTCTGTCAGAATATTTATAGTTATCCTGTTCGCCTAGCACCCTCATCTGCACTTGCTTGGACAGTTCCATGTCTTCTATTTCCTCCAGTTTTCCTCTGTCCATCTCTAGCAGTGGGCACTTTTTCTTTCCAAATTTAATTTGAATGTCCTGAAGATTCTAGTAAGATAAGATGTTAATTTTCGCTATTCACGAATAGCTTTAGTTCGTCCATGTACATTAAGTAGTTTAGTTTTTGTTCTGTATATTTTAACTTATATCCGGCATCACATTTCCTGAGTATGTAGCTGAATGGCATTATGTCTATGATAAATAGTAGTGACGATAGGGAGTGTCCTTGGAAAATGCTTCTCTGAATTTTTATCTCAGTCAAGTGTTGTCATCGAGCTGCGTTCCTAATACGATAAAAAATTCTGTCTGGTATCTTGTACCTTTTGAAGCAGTCAATAATCCATTGTTTAGAAATTCTTTCGGAAGTTTGCTTGTAGTCAATTCATGCCATAGATTTGTTCTTTTTCTGCCTTTTACTTTGTTCAGGATCTTTTGGTTTATGCATAGCAAATCATGCGTGACTTTTCTTTCTCTTTCCAGCATCATTTTTGTTCCTAGAGAAGCATTCCACGATTTTTCCGGGAGTGGTAGATTTATTCTCTCAGTTGGGCAGTTAGGATTTTCCACATTGTGTATAAAAGGTTTTTGGTCTGTAGCTGCTTGAAATCCTTCCCTGTTCGCCGTATTTTTGTATTAGCTGTGTACTTCCTTTGACCATCCACTCTAGTACGTCGGTTTTGTGGATAAATCGTCTCAATTTCTGCTTTATGTAGAGTTGTGAATTTTAAAACCAGTATGCATATTTCCATTGTGGCCTGGTGCTTACTAATGTGCCATTTTCCTGTGAAATTTATTAATCGTTTCTTCATTAATATCTGTTTTTGTTCCTTCTTGAATTTCAAGTAGTTCATCTTTCATGTTTTTGCCATTTAGCATTTCATTGTGTTTTTATTCTTTTCCCATATATTGCCCCGAAACTGTTTTGTCTCTATCGAGTTCAATTTTTCTGTTTTTTCTCCGTTTACATGTTTTAAAACTGGCTTTTATTCTTTTAGAGATCGTGTTCTGTTTGTGTTCTGATTTGTATCTACATTGTCTCTATTCTATTTCTGTTATCTTTAGTTTTAGTTCTTCATGTCTCTTATTAAGCTTTTTTTACTTTTCAGATTTCCGCTCTTCCATCGTTTCCTGTTCTTTTTCATCCTGTTCATGGTTTTAGCTTCTTTTAGATATGGGTTTCCAGTCTGACTTTAAACCAAAACTTTGTCAGCTCATTCTTTTGGCCTGTTTTTTTCTCTTTCTAGTTTAATGTCTATAGCAAGTTGTTAAGTTCTGTTATAGTATATTTTGAGATTTACGAGAGGAGTCTGTTTATTTTTTTCTGTTTCTAATTTTACTTTCTTCACATCTTTGTTTTTAAAGAATAGGAGTTTAGTTTGTTCTCGGTCATGAACTGTTTGCCCATTACTACTACTGTTGCTTATTATTCGGTGAGTTATCTGATTTCGTAGTCTTCGACTTCCTCAGTTTCAGTATTTATGCATTGCCTATCATTTACCTGTGTTGTTTGTTGATATGTTACTCCATTTATTTTTTGTTTGATTTCTATTAATTCCAGCTTCGAGAACTACTCTATTATTAGGAAGTGTTGTTTTATCTGCTATCCCCAGTTCCGTTGTATTGTGGTCAATAAAAATGTCCCATAGGTTTTTAATTTCTTTCCAGTAGTCTCTTTATGTGAGGTGGCGGCTTCTGCGGTAGCATTCAATTACCCGTCTATTCTCTGTTGTGGTTCATTTCGTTCTATGGATTTTAGATTTGTTCTTTTCATCCCCGCATTCTTGTCTTGGGTATGCGTCCTTGTCGTACCTAGAATTATTTGTTTTTGGTCCTAAATTAAAAGAGGCAACATTCGAAAGATGCGGACCGGGTTTCCTTGCTCATCATGACACTAAGATCTTTCTTCTAAGTCCCACGGCGAATGTTTGTATTTGTAGGCATTTATCATGGTTTGGTGTTTGTGGCAACACCAGGTCTAAGCTTAGTTTACATGTGATTCTGCCACACGGATAGTATTTATCTCTCATGTTCATGAAGGGCCAGGTTCACTATAACACACACATGAAGAGGCATTTACTACTGATAGGACAATTACAAATATATATATATATATATATATATATATATATATGTTACCAAACTACATAGAATAAGTTTTCTTAGCTGCTCCTAAAATAGTAAAAATGCGATAAGTGTCCCTCCTATATTTACATGACGACTTGAAGAAGTTTAGTGTGAAGGATTTTATTGATATTTAATACCCTTCTAAAGATGTACACACGATTGTCTTTTTATTTTAGTCTATCTCTGTTAGTCTTGTTGTTTTAAACTATTCGGTACTTTCTTCTAATCACGTGTTTGTTCGCCTAATAGATTAACACTCGACATGTTTTACTGACTTTATAAATTTGAAATTTCTTCCATCAAGTTTTCCATTCAAATGTAATTTCAATAAAAACAAAATAAAAGTTATTATTATTATTATTATTATTATTATTATTATTATTATTATTATTATTATTATTATTATTATTATTATTTAGTCACTAACTCGAGGTTTTTAGACAGGTACGTATTAGTGATAGCTCACTAATAACCAGTGGTGTACCTTAAAGTCAATTATGATCCACATATTATCAGCAATATCTGTCTCTTCAGTAACCGTTGCTAATTATTGTTTGCGTTATTGCTTCAGTAGATAACATTTTTTTTTCATTGGAATTAGCCTTCTCTGTAATTGAGTTGCACAAAATCCTACCAACGGATCCAATACTCTCTGTATCACTCGAATAAAGATCCGGTTGGTGCTCCTCCTCATCGGTCTTTCTATTCTCTCTGTAACTTCATAACTTTTATGTTTGGCACATTCGTGTAAAATGTGAGTGTGTGTGGAGTGTTTTGGGGGGCTGTTAACTTATGGAATTTTTGGCAGATTTACTTTCCTTGGAGGTTGTGTGATTTCTTTCTATATTTTCGGGTTTTATTTATATTTCAACCTAGATGGGTCTGATTAATCTTCATTAAGATTTCGATTTCATCATAAACGGGCGTTTTTTGGTCTCAATTGTTCATTTGGTTGTAATGTTTCCAATTATTTTAAGTAGGTTTTCCGGTAGCGTTCTTTGTAGTCCGCTACTTATTGGTATTATAGTCATTTTCTTCATGTTCCATATCGTGTTTGTTCTCTGTCCTATTTAATGTATTTCTGTAATGATTTATAACGAATTTACATTCGTGTTGATGATTACCATGTCCAGCCTTCTTGCTTCCATGCCTTTTTTTGCGCTTCCATATCCAGTAAATTCTGTTATTTTTCTTATTCAACACTGTTTTTGAGTTGTGCCTATATACTTTGTTTACATGCCCAAAGATAAGACGTTTTCATAATTCCCAATGGACACCGTTTACACAAAGCCGCGGCTTTATTTGTATGTTTGTGGTGTTGGGGGCTTGTTGCTGTATTTATTTAATGTGATTTACCCTTTCGTTTATTTTGACAAAGTTTACATTTACTGTGTTCCTGGGTTTTGTCGTTTTTATCTGTGATATCGTTCCTTCTTATCGCGTTGTTATGTGCGATGTTTAGAAGCGATTTCGTTATTCTGTTTAAGGATTCTCTTCGTATCCATTTCCAGTTGGTCTGTGCGTCTTTTCTTTGCAGTCTTTGCACAATCCTCTTCCCTTTCTCTCTTTTTACATAAAATCGATTGGTATCATTCTTCGGGTGTAGTGAAATGTGCACTGCCACCACTTTTCTAGTTATTAGCCTGTTTCTTGTACAGCCTATGACGGTTTCAGAATATATTTTTAAGGACACTGCACTGGTATGTTTTTATGTTATCAAGTTTCTACTATATAATATTGTTCTGAAAAGTTTTCTCGTCCTTCTTTATTATTTAACAAAAGATGATATTTTCGGATGAAAAAATCTTTAGTTTCTTTAAGAATATCTGCTTACCAGAATAAGTAGTTATTTCCTATCTATATACAAAGTTAGGTATGTTTATATAATTACATATTTGTATTACCAGTTTCACTTCTAAATTAATTAACCGATCATTAGAATTTTTTTCTCCAAACTTCCCTTACAGTTCTCTTAATTTCATGGCGTCTACTTTTACTGATATTTATCGGTATAATTTACTTCAATTGCTCTTGGTTGGGGAGTTTAATTATCTCTGCCATCTAAAGTCTTCCCCATTTGATCACTACAAATGCACACCTTTCCATTCAGAATTCAATTCGAATGTATTGGATGCGGTTTAGGTCGATTTTATCAGCTTTACTTATGGTTTATTAATTTTTTCTTTGGCTATAAAGTTGTATTTGGTGTTAAACTTCCTGTTGTTGAGTGCTATCATAGATATGATAAACACTAATGGCGCTTAAAAGTCCAACTAAATATGTATCATGAGTCGTGTATTGCCCTCCAGCCATGTTTCCATGGCTTCAGTAAAGGATTTATAAGTTTGTTAGATCTTTTGTAAATCCTTGAACATTTAGTTAGTCATGCTTGTGTGATTCTGCTTTATTGTAGTCAATCCATGTCTATGTTATTTTTATGTTTAATGTTTATTTAGTATATTTTGATATATGTATAATATATAACATGTGCCTTCTTGTGCCTTCTCCCGCACCCTTTCTGTTTCTTATAGAGTAGTCCACGCTTATTAGGGGTGGTAGATTTGTTTTCTCAGCAGTACGGTAAAGATGTTCCATATGATGGGTAGACAGATTATTAGTCTCTAGTAGATTACACTTGTTCCATTATCATTTTCATTTTGTGTCAGTATAGCCCTATCTTTGGTCATCCACTCTAGTACGTTAGTTTCGTGTAAATCTATGAAAGTTCGTAATTTTATGGACCAAAATGCAAATATTTCGTCATTGTTTAGCGCTTTCTAGCTTGCAATTATTCTCTGGGTCGCCTTGAGCTTTTTTGCTATTAATGTCGGTTTCTGTTCTTTACTCCAATTTCTTGACTATGTCCTTGTTTGTTTAGCCATTCTTCATTTCTGTTGTGCTCTTCTCGTATTTCTCTATATATTTCCTCATGAGTGTTTTGTTGCTATTAGTTCCCGTTATTATGTGTTTGTTACTTCGCTGTTTCATTTTTGGTAAAACTGGCTTTCATTATGTTTAAAGTTCCTATTTTGTGTACTGTTCACATGTGTATCTGTGTTTTAAATCTTTCAATCTTTGTTCTCTGTTGTTTCTTTCTTATAAGATATATTAGAGAAATATACTCACTTTTTAAGTTTTTAATTTTTATTCTCTTTATCGTCCGTCTCTTAAAGATGGCGGTTTAGTTTTGTCCTTGTTAATAATTTTTTTTCACTTGTTAAACATCTGCTGCTTATTTGTCAGTTAGTTCTAGGATTTCGTAGTGAATGTTCTTCGCTGTTTCAGTGCTTATCTTGTGCCAGTCACTATCTCTTTTTATTTCCATTTTCTGCAGCTCTGAGAAATATCCACTCTTACTTATGAGTATTGCATGATTTGATAACGTTTGTTCCATTGTACGCTAGTCGTCCCATATATCATTCATAGTATTATACAGTTTCTATCTGTATTAGTTTTGTAATAGCATTTTATTATTAATCTATTTTAATTTGTGTTTGATTTCTTCCTGTGGGTTGTGGGTTGTATATCGTGCGTATTTCTACTAACATGTATTTTGTATGAAAAATTGTACAACCTGGGATTAGAGGGGTTACTTACCTGCTCTTTTTCTAGTGTATTCTTATACCTGGTGCAAGATGAACCAACAGTCACAAAATGCTAAAGTTGCCGATAGGGGAAATGTAACAAGTTAGGTCAAATGTCACGTAGTCACAATCAAACGAAATACATGTTTATAATCAATGAAAATCAGAAATCATAACAGCAAATTAAATCTCAGCTCGTATGAACCGTTCTTTTTGTGGCTGGGGCATTTCATCTACGATCATATGAAGAGTGCGTTTTATCCTGGAATTACAGTCTTACAACAGCGCGAAGAAAAGAAAAATACTCTGGAATTTGAAGAAAATAACTATTACTTAATATAGAAACGTCGCAGTTTTGTCTACTAGCAACGAAGAACGTCCCATGCTACGGACATCTAGGAGCGTAATCCCCTTAATTTATCATTGATCTGGAGTCATTCTTTACACGTGCTGTAAACTCCTAAACTTCCAACGAACTGGCCTATTTCATTCACTATCTCTCTATTTGCGCCATGTTGCTGCCACATCCCCTTCTAACTCCGACAGTTGAGGCGATATTTGTGGCATACTCGTGTACCAAATGCCCCTGGTCTCCTGTGTACGTGTTAATGTTGGCCCTCGAATCCAACTCATCAGATGAATACTAGCAAACGTACTATTTACTATTTAACAAGAGCACCTGTTAATTATAGCACCTAGATTGTCATTCCGCGTCCCTACGGCTTTCAATATTGTCTAGTTTTATTCATCATGATTTTGTATGGCAACACCAGCTTCACCTTTAATTTATCTGTGATCTTGTCACATAGTGTTGATCGCACAATTCCCTGAGATATTAGTTGCACTATCACGCACACATAACATGATTACAGTTCAAATAAAAACAAGACCACAACATATTAAACGTCGAACATATTTTCAAAAACTAATGTCGACTTCAACTAGAAAAGGGGTTAGTTTTAATAAGAATGTCTAAGATTTCTTGGCCAACCTGCATGAATTCAATCCCATTCAAATTCGTATCTTAGATCTTCGCGAATTGGTCGTTGTTTTATTATGCATGGGTTTTAGTACTAATTAGCATTGTTATCCTTCCATTATTTCATGAAAATCTGTAAATTGTTAATAAAAAGAATTCTGTTCACTGTAAAACAACAGACAAAATTAAATAAAATACTTTTAAACATTAAGATTGTGAGTCATTGCAAAACGTCGAATTTCATCCGAAACAATGAGTTTTAAACATATTGTGTTACATTCTATATAAAAAATGTGGAGAGGCTAACTCGGCCTTAACTCCCTTATTAGATACTCGATATGTTGGTGGTCATTTGAGGTACTAAAGACGTTTTAGCATCGTTATGGTGATTATCATGTCCTCACTAGGAGTTTATACACAGTTCTTAATCGGTGACTGCTCACAGATTTGAACCAGCGGTTTTCCATGGGATCTGAGTAATAAAAAATCTAGCCAGATTTCCAGTACTCCCAATTTCTTTTAATAAACATTGTAAAATACCATGCTTCTCGCAAAAGTCGCTTACCATTGATATCTCGCTGGCTACGACCATTGATATTCTCTGGGATTTAAGTGGCTATAGTCTCTCCAAAGTCCCAGTACTCTCCGCATTCTTCCAGTGGAGGTGTTGCATGTGCTCTTCACGACTATTTTATGTGAAACTGTCATGTGACTAGTTAGTGTTCGTAGTTTATGTAAGTTGGTTTCAACAGCTGTAATTATTACTATGTGTACTCACTTGGAGTTCTCACACATGGACATCATCAGATTATTATTACTATCATAATTATTATTATTATTAGTAGTAGTAGTATTATTATTGTTGTTGTTTTTATAGCAGTTCTCACACGAGTCATTAACGGCTATGTATGCAAAACACATAGCTTTCTCTGGAAATTTTCTTAACCTCCCCACGAGTATCGGTATTTTTCCTTTTTCTAATAGTTTCGTCATCTTTCTGGGGAGTTTAATATATTCACATACACTTTCTGTCTCTTTCAGTCCCCCCCCCCGTGATCCTTTACGGAGGCGATTTATTACTCTTTATTATTATCACCACATATGAATTAGAAACCAACACACGTCACTGCAAGTGAACGTTCTCTGCTAAATACAGTTAACGTTCCCCGGAGTCTTAGTGGCAAGAAGTCACCGCAGATTTCCACTGCTCTCAACTTATTTCGATAATTATTACAACTGACTCCACTGTCTCTCATGGTGGCTGACTTATATGAAATGTTTATTCAATTATATCTGAACCAATCTTGAGATTATCGTAGAGAATAAAAGATAGAAGGATCACAGCAGCAGATTGTATTTCGGATATTAAAAAAAATATATTACAGGACACGCTCAAAACATGTTTCCATCAAGAATTGTATGTCTCATCCCGGGTAATTACAATTTTAAATGACTTTGTCTAACGGATCACTAAACCGAGGAGTATATGCTTTAATAAAAAACCGATTAAAACTCAGGGTATACTGGTCCTAGAGTATGATTTTATTTAGATGCTCTATTTTACACCTTATCACCAGATTTTAAAAAAGAATATTTTAATCTAGTATGTTGAAAATTACTATTACATCCCTCTTTTTTACAAAATATTTTAATGTTGCGTGATAACGCAGGGATAGTAACATGCATGTATAAGGACTATTAATATTAATTCTTTTCTAATGTTTTTCGATGTTTTCCTTATTTTAATCTATTCACAAAACTCTATCGAATTTATTAAAATCTTCTTTTCTAGCCTATTATTTCTCATAAATAGCTCCCAACCGATCCAAATATAATTATTCAGCCGCGATCGCTTCTTTATTTCCATAATAACCGTAGGCGTTTTCTTAAATGATTATTCTTCTCAATCAAAATAACTCAAAGATTTTGATAGAATTAATCCTGAGAAATATTTATCGATAATTAAATTGAATTAAAACATTGATTCTTAGCGCGTATTCTTCGGAAATCTCTTCCATAATTAAAGTGAGTTTATTCTGTTCATAAAATAACATTTCCATTGTGGGAATCTTTTGGAAAATGTTGTCATCGTCGAACTAAATAAAAACATTCCTTATGATAAAAAAGACTCGAAATATTTTGCTCAAAGACAAATCTACATCTTTTTCTAACGAGAACTTTTGAACACTGGCGAACTGATCCCAACCCTTTTGTTATAATCGCTGTGACCACACCAAGCAAGATGAAAGTGCACCTAGTGAAGGCATTCTTCTAAGAACACAGGAGTAAAAACTGAACCGGAAGGTTTATGTAAGATAATATGTCCTCCCACTACGTACTGCATCACAGCTCCATTCTAAATTAAGGAAAGCCCTTCTCAGACGAGAAGCGTGCATTTTCATAGGTTGGATGAGGCGTCTAAACACGTTGAGACTCTTACGGAACCATGACCGCTGCTCACCGTCATTCCGGACGACCTTGATCTATCAAGTAGTCATATGAGTTAATTGATCCACATGATTTTGTCCGACTACTTCTGAATGTCAAACACTAGTTATTCACTTTTACTCTGTCAGAGGCGGCCATCATTCCCATATAGATGATGTGTTCCTTCCCCACACTATTCCGTCCTTTCAGAACTTCAACATCTATTTACTATGGAAACACTCCTTTTAATTAGGGGAAGATCAGATTATATGAAATTTCGTATATATCCACTACTGTTATGTCTGTTTTTTGGGGGTTCGTCTTTGTATACAAAATTCATGTAACTTTCTAGTTGTTTATTAAGTGGAAATGTATGTAAATGTCCTTCTTACATGTACATTGGTTTACAAACTTTACTTAATCTTTTTATGTTTAAGCTTTTATTATTGCTGCCATGTTTTGTATGGTGTTCATCCTCTCTTATCTTATAATTAATATTCGTCGTTTCAAAATTAGTTTAAGAACTATTTCTAGTACTCTTACAATTATTGATATAACAGTAGAATTTCCTGTTCCTTATGCCATGCAGTTCTCTGGCAAGTTCCATGCATTGTATGCTTTATTCAAACTCACCCTAAGTAAGTACTTAGGGTGAGTTTGAATAAAGCATACAATGCATATATATATATATGTGTGTGTGTGTGTGTGTGTGTGTGTGTGTGTGTGGGTGTGTGTGTGTTGTGACCCATTTTAGGGGCCAGAATGAACACACTGACCACCGGGGTTAGATGAACAATATATATTGAAGAAAAATATGTACAAAGAACAAGAGTAGTGCTATATCATTCCTCACTGCCATTGTAGACTGGAGTTCAATCCAAATACGAGAAACTTACATTCTTCCAGTAGTTTATCAGGAATGGACGAGTCTAACTGTTTTTCATATAGGTACTGCACGATAACAATATCTCCCTCTCTCTCTCTCTCTCTCTCTCTCTCTCTCTCTCTCTCTATATATATATATATATATATATATATATATATATATATATATATATATATATATATATATACTATTTAGCAGGTTCATTTCTCCTTGTTGCTTGGTCTCTTTACGTTCATATGTTCGTGCATTAATATTCTCATGTACCGTAGAAACTTATGCGTTTCGTTTTCTAATACCCTGCGCTTGTCTGCTAGATTCAGCTTGTCTATTTGTCCACCGTTGCTGTTTTCTAGCAGCTTTTCAACTTTCGTTTGTATGTACCTTTTACTGAGTGTGATGTATTTGCGACATACCGTTTGATGTCAGTCTTATAGCCATACAATGTTTTCGAATTCGCAATGTCTATGATTGTTCTAAAAATGGACAATTTATGTTATTTGCTGCTGTCTACATTAGTAAGCATGCCACTACTTAAGTCAGTGGTAATCTATGTTCCACTTTTCTTTCCTCATTCAGAATATCTTACTAATGATACTAACCAATCATCTATTTCTCATATTAGTTTTCTACTATATAATTTCGTTTCAATGTTCTTTCTACTTTTCATATATCTTTTTAAGAATCTTTCATTTCTGTTGATGTATTGCACGCCGCCTTCAGAAAACCTAGGTATTTATAATACCGCGTTCACCAAATGAGCTCATCATTTTAGATTAGTTATTTAAATGCGTTTCTTTTGTTTGCGCTTTTCCGTCTTCATCTCTTGTAATGCACACATTATTTTATTTCAATTTTAATTCCGATTACTTGGCGAATAGTATATGTTCCATGTCTAGTCATGGTGCCCGTGTTATTAGTCGCTTAGCTTGTGGTACACATGAACCCTGATCCTTTTTTTCTCCACTTATAAACTGCCTTTCTTGTTTTCACCTCTTTAAACAACCCGAAAAACAGTTAGCAGCTAATACTAAGATATATTTGGGAGGTTCGTACTTACCACCGAACAACATTTTATTTTTCATCAAACTAATTTACAGAATAGATAAAGACGACAGTAGTCGATAATTCCGACTTTGTGCCACATCTGAATTTATAAAGTACATTTTCTATACTGTGAACCTTTTTTAAATTTTAAAGATAAATAAAATATTGGCTAATATCTGGCAGATATCCCCAACAGCTATCAGTTTTAGTTTTTTTTTAAATTTTCTATTGCTTTTATATCTTTTTGCATTTTGTTTGAGGTTCTGTGCCGTATGCTTTCTAGTACTTGATCATGACATCTTAGTGTTCAATTTCGTTTTTAATTCTTTAATTAATTTTACAATCAAAGTCATATTAAAGATCAGTATCACTTTGTACACACACGGCAGACATACTCGTCGCAATAGTCACATATGAACCAACTTATATCATAAGGTCACAAATCTGAAATAAACATTTTCTTCTAACATATTTCACCCCAAACAAGGCATAGTTCCACTGTAGACTTGATGGGCTAACTGACAATTAAGATGACAGATTTTAGAGTCATCCTAAATTAGGAGCTGTGCAGCGAGATGCGTGTTCACATTAGTTTTAAATTTCTGCATGTTGGTACAGTCGGGGAAACGGTAAGCAGAGAGAGAGAGAGATACAAAATAAGCTATTGGAGTATTGATTTACTCCTCTCCAGGAGTTAGGCACAAGGCCAGTTTTTATCTTACTCCCACAAGTAAGATGTGACCCAAGGTCGGGTCGGGAAAGTGGGGTTTGAAAAGCCAGCGCCCGAGAGGTGATCACTCTGGCCATTAATTGGAGTAGAAGACTCTCCGACATCTGTGGACCTTCACAGTGAATTGATAGGATTTAGTATATTGTTGGGTTTATCGAATGTATTAACGTCGAAGAAGCACCAGAGCAGCAAGTTCATCTAAGGAAATTCCATTAAAGTACTTGTAAAACAAGCAAAAGGTTGCAACACTGCAGATATGGAATAGGAGATAAAGCTTGGTGGATAGTGAGGGACTTATTAAATTAGCGACTCTTTTGGGACTTTGTCTAAGAGGAAGAAACTGGTGGATGTTTCACTAGCCTAGATGTAGAAACAATACTCCATGCATCGCCAGGTCGTAGCTTTAGAGATATATAATACTGTAAGGGTTGAGAAGTTTTCGAGCACAGTAGAACGGGACCACATTCTTGGCAGCAGTCTTTGTAATCTATTCCATGTATTTGTGAACTAATGCAATATTTAGACGCAGTCACAGATCGCATATTCCAAAACCACAACAATGAGATGTTTTATTAAAGAACGAGTATCATTATTTCATTTTTGAAATTATAAACCACTCTTCTGCTATGTTTAATAAATATGTAAAAATGCAGGGTAGCCCAATTAACCCCGGTAACTTGATATTTAGAACACTTTAGCTTTCCATCAATAAATTTGAAAATAACTTTGTAATTATACTATGGCCTTCTGACTTCAACGAATATCGTACACTATATTTCTAAATTCATACAAATATAAAGCAGCAAAAAGTTATATAGTAACAAGTACATACTATGGAATTCACATTTCCTTCTTCATGAGAATACAGAGTTGACGGGGCTATATACTGTCAGAGTACACCTACTTCCCCCAAAATTAAAAATTTAGTAATTTTGTGTTTTCATGTTAGGCTGGGTCTGATCTACAACATACTAAAATCAATGGGAAAGTTTAACATTTCGAAGATGGACTGTCATCGGTTTCCAAGTCACATATTTTCGTATATTTTCAGGGTAAAATATGGGTTCGGCTTCCAACAGAGACACTTGCCCTTTATGCGAACGGGATTTAGACTTGAGCAAAATGGCGCTGCAGGTGTCAATTGTGCAAGTATTTAAAGATGTGTCAAAATCATTGTTAAAACCGGAACTAGTGTTCACAAACATATCGGGTTAACCCAACAAACAAAAATGACATTGCTTTACCCTCAAAATGGATGATTCTGCTCGGCCAGTAAAAATGATCGCTCATGTTTCTCTAATACCATATGACAGTAAAACGCATTTCATTTTCTGTGAAACTGATACTACGAAAACAGACTATAAATGAACAAGTGAGGGAAAGATTTGCTATGTGAAGACTGATGCATTTGCTCAAACTATCCTGGTTCATTTCAAAACAAAAGAAGATGAGTAGGTTACTTCTGATTAATGTCGGATCGAATAATTTCGTGATGATCTTTACGCTGCAGACTGTGTGTGCCATCAGTTATGTAACGTTAACTTCCGTACAATGCGAAGCATTCCAAGATAGTACACGTCAGTTTAATTAACCGAACGACAGCGACCAGAATGAAGAACTCTAAAGGGTGTGTGTATTCCTCGAGGAAAACGATGAAGAACCGACAACGATATCGGACCTTGTCGCTTACATGGAAGAATACTTAAGATGTAGTAAATCAACCGCATATGGAAATCAGCACCCCAATGAAAAGCTGATAATTCGATATCAAAACTAATATTTGTGGTCGACAGCCTTTTTGCTGTCGTAAACATTGTGACATTTAGGGATACACCTGTTACATCCTTCGTGAATACTACAATTCACCACGGACAGATGATGAGGGAACACAACAACGAGTAATTCTCAAAACCACAGCGAAACTCATCTAAGTTGACATCAAGACCACATTGGCGCTTGTAGAGGATACGTATCCAACAACGACTGAACTGAAACTAGCGGCAACATCAGACTTCTTGACTGCAGGTTTGCAGTTCCTGTTTCAGCATCTGTTCGTTGGGATGAATACATGCACACAGGTTGCTAGCATAGGCCATTCTGTCGTTCAAGGTGTTCGTCGAATAGCTGTAATTGCAACCTTACAACTGGATCTCTCGGTGCAAATGCACCACTTGTACAAGTCATGATTTTTTTCAATAGTCTCTTAATCACGGGATTTGCTTCATCATACTTAGAGGTGAACATGTTTAAAGTAAACGCGGCATGTTCTCTTTCTCCAGATCTGTTAGGCGATGATATGGGGATTCCTGATAAGTCCCAGCTATTTTCTGAAGAAAACCTGGATACAACATTATTATGTTTGATGGAAAGGGTACCTTCTATGTGATGGGCCTGATTGCGGCTATCGCACCAGGGAAGCAATTCAGTCATGGAATACCAAGACAAAAACAGCAGACTTAAAACTTGTTTAAATGACGAAGTTGATACCGTAGATTACTGTTTTACAAAGCATATCAACTGTTGCATTGACTTTAAGTCCCTCCCCACATCTGATGGCTGTGATCTCAGAGTTGCCATCTTCTATGGAATGTCCGTTAGCTTCAACCAGACTACTTCCAGTTGGCAAGGCATGATACACATGATGCATAAGGAAGCAAATATCCGGGGGAATCACCGATAAGGTTTCTCTAAATGATAGGCATGAACCTGTATTTTTCTACCTTAGATTACTTATGCGGTATTTCGTCAAAACACAACATGGCGACTGCCATTACTTTTGACCAGCCGCTGCTTTTGAAGGCTTGTAAAATCGTGAACGCATTTCGAAATGATACTACAATTACAAATGTGATACTATTGCTTGGCACATTCCATACCTTCATGTGTGTTGGCTGCTATTTGGACGTTGATGGATGGCAGTCGACTTAAGGAGATTATGGAGATAGTATATAGTGAAAATGTCTCCATGCACATGATAAGCGGAAATGGGAGTGCAACGAGTGTTTCGTGGCAACCTGATGGTAGATAAGTATCTCACAAGTCAGATTGATTTTTAAAATATTGGAGGATTAACCTGGTTTTCAGGACCAAATAAATGAGATTGAACGGCTGCTGTTCATGCTGATGGAGACTAGTGAATGTGACTTTACGTCATTGCTAAAATCAGATTTCATTGGTAGGATTTACAACAGTCTAACACTTAAAAGGGATAAACTAGCAAAGGCGTCCGAAACAAGCAAACTATTTATACACTATCAACATAACTACGAATTGCTATATCACTTGTTGCAGCTGATCGAATTGGGTCTTTAATACAACATCTCAGTGTTGTCTTCGCTCGTCTGTAAATATTCGCAGCCACTAGTCATCCAAATTCTCTGAAATCGGCTCATCTATATGTTCAAAAGATTTTGCTTTGAAAGATAACCACCTTGCAGAACATCAACAGTTCTAGTTTGGGTGTCACGTAAGCAAACGCAGTAGCCAATACTGGGCTGATCTAGGCTCCGATCTTTACATAGAGCAAACACTAATGCTGTCATTCAAAAGCCAAACTAGGTTAACATGGTGGAGTGGGGCGTCCGAGAACCAGAGAACCGTTTGGTCCACTTCGCTTACTGTGTCAGCTGCTTACAACCTCGCCATGCAAGGACTTACCGCACGAAGTTACACAACAAGCAAACAGCATAACTACTTGTTTGCCCTTTGTGTGAGAAGAGATGTGGCAGAGCAACTAGACAGAGTTAAACCTTTTTTCAGGCGATGAATCGTCACGCAATATTATCACAGGGATTGCTTCCAACGAGGATGTCAATGTTCAGGAAATTTTTGAAATCGGAAAAGACATTGTACAGAAAATAGACATACAATCAGTTTCCTCCTACTCTCAAAAAGGAAGCTAGAAACGAACATTTCTAGCATCGAGCAAGAACGTAAAAGTTTTGCTACTCAGAGATGTCTCGTGGTCTCATAGACGGGTTTTCTTAGGTTGTATATTGTCAGTTCGTATGGACTCTCTCTCTCGCTCTACCCGGTGTCTTTGTTCGATGTAAAGAGTATCTTACATCAGGCGGATAAATCGCAGCTGGCAATTGCTCTTAGAAATAATGTTGAAAAAAATCGGAAAGTGTTGTGACACAACACTTTCCAGTCACAGAACACAACGTACTAGACGGAGGATCTCTTCTTAACCGTCTAGAATTGAAGGAAGGAGAGTTCCTACAGCGCTCGATAGCTAACGATTATGCCTCATTCATTATCGAACACTGTGGGAGAGCAACTGTGGTGTTTGATTTTTTTTAGTTGGACAAATTATAAAGTAATGTATTCATCAGCGGAACAGTCAAAATCAAAATCTAAATGCAAGAAAAGTGAACATTACAAGGTGACACAATTTGCTTGGAATTGTCGAATGCGGCAAACAAGCAGGCGCTGATCAGGGAAGGCATGCGGTCGAAAAGCTATTACGTTTTTCTACCCGAAGGAAATGCCGGCGTTAGAGTTGTAAAGGCAGTAATCAATATGTCTGCTTTAAAATCACCCACCCCAATTGAGGAAAGTACGGATATTGTTGTTTTCCTGCTGTTCCATGCATGTTTCCTAAATATACTGTACTTTATTTCCACTCTGAAAAGGGGAAATCCTACGTCTACAATATAAAGGATCTCAAGCAGCTGCTTGTCGAAGTAATGTTCAACGATCTGTTGTTCCTGCATGCCTTTACATGATACGACCCGGTTTCCAGGGTATTCGGAATAAGAAGTTTGTGTACCGACGAATTGTCAAGAGGGAGCAGACAACGATAGCTTTTCAAAAAGCATTCTCTCTACCAAAAAAGAACCAGGATGTAGTGGAAACCAATGGTTGTAAGGCAATAGTAGCTTGATTTAATGCGGATCAGAAAGACTCCCTGGCCTCTATTAGATACAATATGCTCAGAAAGAAATATTCGATAGCTAAGACATACGTCACGCCAGAACAACTCTCATCAACGCCCTCTGCCTGGAAATTTGAATCTTTGCAGACTTACTACTACGTTATGGAGTGGATGGGATGTAGTGATTAGATGGTACTATCTGAGTAGTGGTGAAAGGTGGAAGGGGCAAACTAATGACGGACGAAAGCCCTGTTGCAGATGCACTGATTCAGATAATTCATTGCAACTGTTTGGAAGGATTCAATAACCTAAGTGTACCTGCACGAGGCATGGACTAGAATGTACCAGTGCATATTGGCATTGCCAATACGGAGATTGTGACAATATGAAGCATTTCACTATGGAAAATGATGATGAGGAGTGAAAAGTTTTGAACAAGTACTGTGACATAATTGAATCAGGGTGAATACAACAAGGATAATTGAATATTGATATTGTATAATAAATTATGTGGCATCACTGGTATCTCTTATATGTAAACGACTGACCCATAAAATCTTGGAAAAATCACAGATCTATTGATCTATCATGAGAACTTACCGTGTACGTGCTTCATATGCAAATGGACAATGGCTTGTACACTAAAATAAATTACATTATATATTTTACACTTTCCCATACTCCGATCTCTCCAATATTTAATATGTTGTAGACTAGACCCAACGCAGCACAAAACCACCAAAAACAATATGTTTCAAACTGTTGGAGACAATCAGCATATTGAACCGTCTAAAGCAGAAAAATGATACAATTGCAATGTCCATATAGTTAAAAGAATGTATGATGTAATCTATAATGATAGTATTACACACTGGAAAAATAAGTTGGGAACAAATAGGTATAAACATTGGTGGCTCACTTCTGCATCACAGCCGTAATCTGCATGGTTAACTGACACAAGAATCTAACCATCGATGTTGATGTGAATAGTCTAGCGTTTTACCCCTGGACTATGACGCTTTGCCTAAGACATGTCCGGTTTATATCACTTAAATATTTAATTTATTTTTGATGCATGTTTTTGTGGGTGATTGCAGCTATTGTTACTTTTTGCATTTGTATATTAATTAGTTGTCAATTTTCTTAGTGATATAAATTAATTGCATTATTCGTCGTCCTTAACTTCATTGATCGTATTTTTCGTTAATATATATATATATTTATTAATTATTTACGGATTTAAAAGTAATAACAACACGTTATGAATAGACATACTAACTTTATATTTAAATGAATCAATTCGAAAGTTGTTTCTATTTATTTCGACAACATTCATACCAAAACACGTTTCACTTATTTAATCTAATTTTACATTTAAATAGTCAAAAGTGCTTCATTTGAATAACACTTTTATGAACACTCTCAAATAATGTAATACTCTTTTACATTCATTTCTATTTTTGTACTCAACTTTCTTTACATGAATGTATGTCAATATTACTATTATGATCAATATTAGTAGAATTAATTTAATGAAATACGTTTAACATTCAAAATGACTATTTTGAAATTTGAAATGTAACTTCCAGTGTGTGTTGTTTTGTTGTATACGACGAGGACGGTGGCGACAAAAACGATGATGATGCTGCTGCTAATGATGATTATGATTATGTAGATAAGTATTACATGTGCCATACAAAAAACAATAAATGAACAACGCTCCCTTCTTTCACCTTTCTAAATTACAAAAAATAAATAAAATCGAATCATATTTAAAAGATATCGTCATTAAGTTTCGTTTTATATTTCCGTCTTCTAATTATGTATGTATTTATATCTATCTGCTTAAGCTCCTAAAATACTAAGTTTATATTTTCTATATAAGTGTTGCCCCGGCCGTATAATATCTTAAATTTAGAAATAATATTAATTCTCTGAGGATCAACTGGGTCGCGTTTTGTAAGGGGGTACTTTTTCAACTAAAATAAACGTTATTATTATTATTCTTCTTTCTTAGTTTTTCTTCTTTTTCTTTTTTGCTTGTTCTCCTTGTTCTTTTTTATCTCATTCTTTCTTTATTCTCCTTCTTCTTCTTTTTTCTTTTTTTCTTCTTCTTTCTTCGTCTTCTGTTTTCTATTTCCTTCTTCTATTTTTTGTTATCTTCTTTTCGTTTCGTCTTCTTTTTACTTTTTTTCTGCTTCGTCTTCACATTTTTACTTATTATTATTTCTCATTCTTTCCATTGTATTCGCTTTCCTTCTTCTTCTACTTCTCATTATTTCTTCGTCTATTAAATTATTTCTTCTTATTTTTCTTCTTTTTTCTTCTTCTTCTTGTATTTTTTTCCTTTCTTTCCTTTCTTTTTTCTTTTCTTTCTTTTTTCTACCTTTTTTCAGGTTCCTTCTTCTTCTATATTCTACTACTTCATTTACTCTTTTTTCTTCAATTCTTCTTATTCAGTATTATAAGGGCTTTGCAGGCTTCATAATTGGTATTTATCTTTTCGTTCCTCACTTATAAAAAAGAGAATTTCTCTTAAAAATATAGCGGGGGCAGTAAGAAACTTGGTTTTATTTGCGCCCTAGCGGCCTCCCTTATTTTCAAAGTGGCCATTATCTTATATAGAGAAATTGCTTATTTCTTGTATACAGGATCCATGATGCAATATATTTAATATCTTAATTAGAGCAGGTATTAATACCAAAATAACTGAAAAATGCTCAATATCATTGATTGAGACGATACGTTTAAACAAGGTGCTTAATATGCTGGATAGAGTAGGTGGTATCCAAAAATGCCGAAAAAGTGTTCCATATCATTGATAGAGCAAGTGTGTTTAAACGCAGTGTTGTCTAGGTATAGTGACGTCGTGGAAGGAAACAGTCGTCACATGGAAATTCAAATTACGGGAAGCGATATCCGTATCACGAGAGGGTTGCATTATACAAATTAGGTGCGGTTTGCGGCAAAGAAGGGTAAATAAAAAGAGGGCTTTTTGATCGACGGGGTTAATTTGGTGGCTCACATAAACGTTGAGTATATTTTTCCCCTGGTTAATATTGTTGATTTTTACCATTTTAGATTACATTATTTCTGTTGTTAGTTTTGCTGTTATTGCTGTTGCAAAACAAGTCCAACAACAATAACAGCAACAGCAGTTATTGCTGTTGCTGTTATTGTTGTTGGACTTTGTTTTTTTTGTTTTTTTTGTGGAGTTGCATTCTTTTTTTCACGTTTTTGTCTTTTTCTCTTACGTTATCAGTGTGTATAACCCTTTATGGCGACTGCTACTAGTAGCCTGATGCCTTATAACAAAATGGCGTTTAGTGAGGAGCCTAAAAAGGTTCAGAATGGAGTAGGCCTCCGAAAGTCGTGATAAACATTGCTGAGTATGTGAAAAGGCGAAAACGTTCCTACATTTAGTAATCGATACTGGGTTACTAGCTGACATTCCGAAGATGGAGGACATAAAATTGCGAAGCATTAATAACAAAGATGATGATGCTTCGCAATTTTTAAAGAAGACGAAGAAAAAAATTAGAGCGACGGCAGGCTATAGGCAACAACGTATAATCCGGTGCCGAGGATTTACTACGTGGAACACATTGTTTCCAAACGAAGACATATGTCTGAAATTACGACCGAGTCTATATTCAGAATGGAATACATGGGAAAACGAAGGACTGTAGTATCGATATTTAACGTACCATTCCATGTGAACGGGGAGCACTTAGGCGCTTTCCTGTTGAAATATGGAGACATCGCGTCTGTAACCTGCGACGAATACCCATGAATATGGACTTTCGAAACTCTGTTAGACAAAGAAGCATTCGAGAAAATTCCTTATTACCTCAAAATTGGCCAAGAAACACTCTCTATAATTGTGGCTGGAAGAAGGCCTGTTTGTTGGGCATATGAGGAAGTCGGGCAGCTCACATTTGAATGTCAACTACGAGAATCCGCTATGCCCAAGCCCCCTGTTACAAAAGCAAGAGTTGGCCAGCACGTCGAGTTCAGTTGACCCAAAGACCTATAAGATCCCGCTCACTGGGGCCATCTGAGTAGGATTATCCAGTCCTTCCTGATCTTACCAAGCTAGATGAAAAAGAAGCAAAATGAATGGATTTTGGTTCAGGAAAGAAAACCCTTGGATCAAATGAGAGAGGATTATATGATTTCCAGAGATCCAGGAAAGAAAACAATATGTGGAGGTTTGAGACCTTAAAAACAAATTAGACAAGGAAAAAGACCTAAGATGTACAAAAAACCTTCAAATACAAAGTCCACTGTCATCCGTAATATCCAATCCAAAAATGCAAGCACTCAGTCCTCCCCCCAAACAAAACCTTCATCCAATCCATTCCTTCTCTGACAAAGCCACGTTCACCTCCCAAACCAATGCCCCTACCGATCACCGTTCCCTTGAAATAAAGGGAATACAAACTCATTCCACTAAGCCGTGTGAGAAAAGATAAGTCTGTCTCCTCCCCTAAGCTTTCTTCCATTCGTCTGTAGACACCCTCCTTCCCCAAAAAGTACTCCTTTTGCCTCCCCTGCAAAATCTGAACAGCTCCCTCCCGCATTACCCTTCTTCAAAACAAATCAAGTACGCCGTCCCACTCTTCAATTAAAGAAGACATGCCACGTCCACGTCTTCCCCTACATCAAAGCCAAAAAAGATAAAACGGGCCCCTCAATAGATAGATGTCGCACAAAATCTGCTTAGATTCCCCGTAAAGACTTGTGCGTATGAGTAAACTCCAAGAGAATACAGTGAAGCACCACCTACTGTTCGATTTAAAAAAGCTGCTTACATTTACGGAGATGGGTGATGAATCAGTAGAAGATCCTCTCAACTTCCCTAACGCGATAAGAGTCCTCACGCTTATCAGAAAGAAAGAAGATGGCAAAGGATTTTGGCAAATGCTAAGGAAGGCAAACGAACATTTCTCTCTTTCACCTCCTATGGCTAGGTTTAACGGTAAATTGTGTTGGGAAGGTCTCTGTTTGTTTACACCCTTCCCTATAAAAGATAGCAAAACTAACTTACCCTAGGATGTTGGCGGCATCTTCCATGACGGGCTAATACAACACTCAGATAAGGCACATATTCGTTTGGGAGAGATGTCGGTATCTTAACCTCTTCGATGTTCATTTCTGGAACCAACCCCTAAAAACACTCAATGGCTCTCTATCTAGCAAGCATGAATGCTCGAGGGCTGACGGACGACTCTCGTAACTTTCAAGTAGCTACATACCTTCAGCTCCTTGGAGTAAATATATGTTGTATTCACGAAACTCACTTAATTTCAGGTGACCATTTGGATGCGTTGGCTAAGGGTTTTCACGTCTCCTCAGCATACTTCGATTCTCGCTCAAGGGGTGTTTCCTGACTAGTAAATAAGTCTTTAGATGTGTCGTGTGACCCTTAGTTCATGGATCCGGAACGCAGGCTGTGCGTTTTGGATGTTACCATAAAAGATAAAGCATTTCGACTCATTGGGGTTTATGCGCCCAATCACCATTTTGAGCGTGGGCCCTTCTTTCGACGGATCGAGCAGTTCATGAATACACATCGGACGGTCATCTTAGCGGGAGACTAGAACGCGGTCATGGATCCCAATATGGATCGTAATCGGGCTAAGGGAACAAACAATGATCGATATGCTAAGATATTCCGGGACTTTCTTGATAAGTTTGATCTTATCGAGAAATTCCTGAATAAAAAGCCCCGTGATAGGATATGGATATGGACAGCTAGGCGCGGTTCCGGTTCAGTACAACTTTCGAGTTATATTGACCGGTTCTTAATTAGGAATGTCGACGTAGATTTATGACAATATCCATATTTTCATAATATAGTTTACTCTGATCATAGAGTCGTTCAAATACGTGTAAACTAAGATAGATCTAGGCCTAGATTGGCTGGGTACTGGCAGCTCAACACTACGTTGTTCGATGTGAAAGGCTACCAGAAACAGCTATTACTAACCTTACAGCTGGCGACCTTGGCTACCCAAGAGCATCAAGCTTAAGTAATTAGAGCTAGGTTAACAAAATGCTTGAAGAAGCAACAAATATTGTACGTGAATTGCGTGTAGAGGAACGTCGACATACGACCCATCGACATATCGCGCGTGTCTCATTACTGGATAGGTGTCTCGTGACCACGAACGAAGATATTCTGGAGGCGTTTCGTTCTCATTTCCAAGATCTTTTTACCAGGGAACACGGTTTGTCTTAAGCACAATTCGACCCATACATAGCTGACTTTTCTCGTCTCTAAGCGACAGAAGCAGCTAAGTTATATAACAGAGGAAGATGTTCAGGCGGTCTTAAGGTGGGTCGGCCTTAACAAGTTACCTGGGATTGATAGTTTGCCCTACGAGGTGTATTTGAAGATGTCGCACATTTTTGTTCCCTTGCTGACAGTTTTTTTTAACTCGTAGTTATGGAACAGGACTGTTCCCCAGTACTTGACCATGGGTATAGTGAAGTTGTTACGCAAGAGCAAAAATGGTGGGGATGAATTAGATAATTTTCGGCATTTAACGATGCTAAATGCTGAGTTAAAGATTTTGGCCAAGATCTTAGTTAATCGACTGCAGCTAGTTTTGGCTGGTCTAATTAGCCCTGAACAGACTTGTGCTGTAAATGGTTAATACCATTTAAAATAATTTGCACTCGATACGCTCGATTATAGATAAAGTGGACACAGAAGCCGCGCTGATTAATTAAGATCAGTCTAAAGTATTCGATAGGGTGGTCCATCCTTACTTGGACGTTGTATTGTTTGCGGCCGGTGTTGGCCTGCAATTTCGCTGTTGGATTCGCCTCTTGTATGCGAACCTAGGTGTTATTGTTGAGGTGAATGGTATGGAGTCTAAGCCCTTTAGTTTATCCAGATCTCTTCGTCAAGGATGTCCGCTTTCACCGATTCTCTATGTGCTTGTGTTTGAGCCTTTTCTTCACAGGCTAAGGGTGAAGCCGGTCTTACGTAGGATTACCTTGGCAGGTGCTTTTATTTTGTCCTTTCCCCCACTTTCCTTATTTTTTGTCCTCATTTTATTTTGTAACTCCCTATCCCGCCCCCAATTAGGTGACAGAGACCTTGATTTGCCAGACATGCAGAGTGGTGTCTAAGAATAAAGCATTGGGGCTTGTATCAATACTTTCTTTCGATTTTCGATTTCGACTGGTAAGTTTAGTTATGGGGGGTCTTTTTACTAACTTTCCTATTTCATTGTAAATATTCATTAATAAAATGTACATATAATTTTTGTCCCCAAACACCCGTGGCATATATTTCATAATATGAGTTTTCAGTAGGATTTTCATGGTGCAAATTATTTTGGTGATTTGAGAAGGATATATAGTATATATGCGGTATTTTGGTTAATCATGGTTCTGAATAAAGCTAGTTAATTTAGAGTAGTTATTATCAGGTACTGAAGACCGAACCTCTCCCCTTCCAATTTTAGGCTTTGTGCTACATTTTTAAATAAATAAAAGTGTTATGGTTGACATCGCGTTGTTAACATGTGTGTCAATAGAGATGAAAGGAAAGGAGAGGAATAGAAAGAAAAGCAAATAACGGTATTTTCAAGGATATAAGTCACAATTCGGCGTCATTTTATCACACTCGGCGTTCTTTGGTACGATAGATACGCGTTCACAAGGATAAAGAACTCATCTGTCATTTTTTTATAATGTACTGCCACGAAACCAATCATCCAAAGTGCTCAATATTGTCGATAGATCAGGTAATACCGGAAAACTGTTCAATATGCTTGATACATCAGGTAGGTTTAAAGGCTCCGTTGATAAGGAAAACCAACATCATTATGTTTTGTTATACTGTTTTTTACAAAAAAAATTGGCGTTTCCCATTAGTTATTGATAAATGGTATAAGTAAGTCAATCCAAAGTGGTCAATATCCTTGATAGAACAGGTACGTTTAAAGGCCGCATTGTCTGTAACAATAATATTATTGTTTTTTTGTTATACTATTTTATACAAGAAAATCTATTCGGTGTTTGCTAGGCGCCATAATAGGAACATTACAGTATTTCATATGTGAAGTTGCATATTGTAATCAAAAATTGCTAACTGTCCTAGATACAGCAGGGAGGTTTAAACGCAGAGTTGCCTCGGAGAACAATATTTGCATTTTGTTATTTTGTTGTATAATAGACAGAGTACATGGTGCAGCCCGATAGCCACGATATTAACAGTGCATATAATATCTAGTAAGTGCTATAAGTGTATTAATCCTAAAGGGTTCAATATCTCTGATAGAGAAAGTATGATTAAAGGGTGCGTGTCCTGTAGTAAATTACATCATTGATATATGTTATACTATTTTATACAAGAACATCCATTCGGCGTTGACAGAGCGTTATGATAGTAATACATGGGAGGTAGTATATAGTAATTAATAAGTGATGAATATCCTAGATATAGCAGGGGTGTTTTAATGCAATGTTTCTTGGAGAAAAAACGTGTTTTTCATTTCTTATTATAGTGTATACCAAACAAAGTATATGACGTTGCTCAGGTGTCATAATATTAACAATACATTATAAAATATAGTAAATTATACAAGGGAGTCAATCTAAGTGCTCAATATCCTGGAATAAGCAGTTTTCTCAATCGATAAGCGCAACTTTGCTGAACATGAGTGCGAAATTGAAGCAAGTGTTGCTAAACCCCTAACCACTTTTGAATATGAGTCTGTCGTGAAGCAAGTGTTGTCTATTTCTTAACCGCACCTCTTCTCAACATGAGTCTGTAGTGAAGTAAGCGTTGCTCAATCCCAGCAGCACCTTGTCTGAACATGAGTCTGCAGTAAACCAGTCACAATGGGAGGTTTGGGAAGGAATCATTTTTTTCATTCAATTATTTTTCATACACATTTTCATTTATTTTTTCATTTCTTTTCATTAATTTATTCATTCAATTATTTTTTCATTCAATCATGTTTTTAATTAATTTTTCATTCATAAATTTTGTGATTCAATTTAATTTTTTTCTTTTTTTACATTTTTTACATTTTTTCATTATTTTTATTTTTTTATTCCTTCCTTCACTGTTTTTTTTTTTTTACTTTTTCTAATTTGTTTCTTTTGCATTCATTTTGCATTTTTTCATTAAATTTGTAAATTCATTTTTTATTCATTTTCTTAATTCATTATTTATTATTATTTTTTTAATTAATTTTTTAATTCTTTTTTCATACATTTTTTCATTTATTATTTTATTCGTTTTTTTCATTTACTTTTAAAAAAAATTTTCGTAAATTTTTAAAATTCATTTTTTCATTCATTTTTTCCTGATTCAATTTCCACCATTTTTTCACATTTATTCGGCATTCATTTTTTATTCATTTTTATATTAACCTTTTCATTCAAATTTTCATTCATATTTTTATTTATTTTAAATTCCTTTTAATTCATGTTAATATCCTTAATAGAGCAGGTAGTAACCCTTAAGTGCTCAATATCTTAGATAAAGTAAAGTGTTTTTAAACGCAATGTTGCTCGGGATAATGAACTCTGTATTTTAAATGTTGTATATCTCGAGAGGCATAATACAAAGTGCTAAATATCTTGGATAGAATAGGTAAAAAATATACCAGATGAAGCTGAAATATTAAAACGCAGTGTTGTCCACGATAAATAACTTCACTGTTATTTGTATAATGTCGTATACTACTGAGAACAATCATTCAAAGTGCTTAATATCCTTTATCTTCATATTATTGTGAAATGGGGTGTAGGGGCAATAAATTAGCAATTTACCGGGACCATTTGTTTTATCTGCATTGACCGTGATCCAAAATTGTAAGATTACAGTATTACTTTCGGTAACGGATATATAGTAAATCTCTTCGGACTATTCAATTCATCAACATTACGTATTTTCTAAATATGTTAACATCGGAGCGAGAAAATAACGAATTGCCGTGGCTATGTGTTCTACTTGACATTGTCTGGGATCATACACTCAAAGATTTCAGTATTACGTAACTAGCAAAGTTAGATTAGTCAGTATATGTTAGTGAAAATCGATATTTTCTTGACCCCTTTTTTAGCTTTGTGCTTCATTCTTGTGATTTTTGTTGCGAAAAAAAAATACTCATAGATAGTGTTCCTTTTTAACGTTTTATTATTGTTGCTGTTGCCGTTATTTATATTCTTATATATTTACTTGTTAACAGACTCATACTATTTTTATATAGTGCCGACTTTGATTTTTTTTGAAAGTTACTTTTTCCCGTGTTATCCTTTTGATAACTGGTTTTATTTTCGGATTTCTGCGATGGCGACAACGTGCCACCAAATGAAATGGAGACTAACTAATATGCATTATGTGAAAATGGTTTTAATCAACATAATCCTGAATGAATATATTAGAAAAATTAAAAGACAATTCTATATCATTGCAGTATCTATCCCATAAAATGTGTTCATATTTAATAACATTATTATTTATCAGATATTTAGTTTAGCTTCATACTAATCAAACTGTCTATAATCTGTTACTTTTTCACATTATGCTTAACTACAACCTTCTATGGGCGACGTGAAATAAAACGTATTTATCTGCTGAAATTATTTGCTGTTTAAACTATGTATGAGTCGCTATAACTTGATTAAGAAAAAACACTTCGTGCTATCATCGAATTTTAATCGACCCAAAACGAATTCTACCGAACTAGCCAAAAACTTACGTTAAAGTTAGAAAACACAATTATTTCCAATTATTTGAAAAGTTCTTAAAACTTATACATGAAATTACACATTTCTAGCTTTTTCAAATTCGTTATTTCTAATATTAAATATTTGAAGCAATAGTTTTTTTTGTGTCTACTTTCTACGAATCTGATTCGCTAACTTTAATTTCTCAAATGGATTAAAAATTGTAAAAACCCCAAAATGATTTTACCATTTAAAGTGAAGGATCGGTTTCGTATATAAATTTAACGTAAAATAACACGCCATTTCCAAATCAATTAAGATTGTTTTCAAACCAGTGTATATGTTGCCAGCTATTCAAATTAATAAAAGTTGTATGAGTATACGAGGATTTCTACTTCACTGACCGAGGAGTAGAAATATAAAGTGTAACATCGGAACATATACTACACTTTGCTCCTAGAAAAATGGAAAGTAAATATAGGAAATTACACCAAACCTACCACTAAACCTAAGTCCGAGTAGCAACATTAATTTTTTCAATCACTTTTTTCTTTCATATTTTTAATTCCTTCTTTTTCATTCATTTTGTCAATCATTAATTCTTCATTTATTCAATTTTCATTCATTATTTTTCATTTTCCCCCCTTCAATGTTTCTAATTCACTTTTTCATCTTTTTCTTTTCATTCATTACTTAATACTTACTTTTTCATGGGTTTTCTTACATTTTTCTTTCATTATATTCATTCACTTATTTTTCATTAACTTTTTCATTCATTATTTTTCAATAATTTGTCATTGATTTTTTATCATTCTTATTGTTTCATTCAATTTCTAATTAATTTTTATTTTATTCGTTTTTTCATTCATATTGTTTTAATTCCTTTTTTAATTATTTAATTCAATTTTTAAAGACTTTTATTCACTTTTAGTTTTATTCATGTTTTATTTATTATTTCATTAATTATTTTTCAATTCATTTTTCATTACATTTTTCATTGAGGTCTTCATTCATTTTGAAGTGTGGCTAAGGATAAAGAAGTTCTTCTTTTTAGAATATTGTATACCGCCTAGGAGCTATAATCAAAAGTTCTTAATATTTTTGTATGTTGATATTATTGTGGAATAGGGTGTGGGGACAAGAACGTAGTAATTTACCGGAACCATTTGTTCAATTGACATTCTCCAGCATTCAGAATTGCAAGATTACAGTATTACTTTCGGTAAGGGATACATAATAAATAGTTTCGGACTATTTACTTCATCAACATACGTATTTTTTAATTTGTTAAAATTGGAGGGTGAAATAAAGAATTGACGGGGCATTTGTTCTACTTGGCATTGCCCTTCATCAACAACTGTAAGATTACAGTATTACATTTGGTAATAGGTATATATTACATCTCTTCAGACTATTATCTTCATCAAACTAATTTACTTTAATTTCATTCTGAAATGGGGGATGGTGTAAGAATACATTCTGAATAGACCGGGACTATTTGTTCTACTCGCTATTTTACGGGATTAATAATTATTATCGACATTATTAACGGTGCTTTCGGCCGTTTTGTGAATACCTCCTTATAAACATTACACTATTAGAATAGCAACAGGGAAAATATAAACAAACGGCTAGAGAGAGAAAAAGTAAGACAGAAAGATATAGATGTTTTAATATAAAAACGTTACACATGTAATTGAACTTCTTTTATTTCATTTTCTGATGGCCAAGTGATACGCCGGGTAGCACTGCTAGTAAATAATAAATACGATAAAACTATTTAACCATCTACATCACATTAAAGTTCATAAAATAATAAATTATTTTGTTAACTTTTTTCTTATAAATTTCGAATAATAAAACATTATCCATGAGAGAAAGAGGGTCCGATCAAATTGAAACGCAATATCTTAGTTTTTCTGTGGCGTAGGGGCGATGCTAAACTTCGACTCAGGGGCTTAGATAAGCAACGTTCTTTTTTTAATTTTAAATTTTGAACGCGTGGTTGTTTATGTGGTGAAAATTAAAAGCATCGCTTAATATAAGGGAAATTGAAAATCGACAAAAAAATAATTTAGAAACCAGATTTGAAGATGCAATATATTATTAAAAATCATTGTAATATTTGTTATAAACTTTTTTCTTATAAATTTCGAATCATGAAACATTACTCCTCAGTGAAAGAGAGTCCGAATCAATTTAAGAAAATACTTTAGTTTTTCTGTGATTTCAGCATTACTCCTCGATTTTGTAAGCGCGATATTCAGACTTCTTCGCCGAGTGGTTTGATGGAAAACGTTCGGGTTTTTTTTATTTTCAACTTGTAGCGCGTGGCCGATTATGTGGTTATAAAATGAAATTTCTTAAATGCATCCTTAGATATTCAAGAAATTGAAAATAGAAAAAACAAATTACCTTTGATACCACATTTTCAGATGCAATATCTATTAAAATCATTGAAATGTTTATTTTTGTTGTTTTTCGAATTTTTCTCGTTAGTTTTGAATAGTAAAACATTCTGTTTAAAAGGATCAATTTAAAGCCATTACTTGAGTTTTTTCTGTGATAGCAGGTTTACTAGTCGATGTCTGATAGCGATGTTCAAACTTCGTCTCAAGGTGGTTAGACAGGCAACGTTCTTTTTTTTTTAAACATTTAATTTGGCGCGGGTGGCCGCTTATGTGGTAGTAAAATAAAAGTTCTTGAACGCATCCTAAGATATTTAGGAAATTGAAATTAGACAAAAAATGCTTTTCAAGACACCGTTATGAGATGCAATATTTAATAAAAAAATAATGTAAATCTGTTTTGTAGTACTTTTTCCTTATTAATTGCAAATGATAAAATATCATTTTTAAGAGAGAATCCGAATCTATTCATAGGCAATACCATAGGTTTTTTTGTGATTACATTTTAACTCCTCGATGTTGTTCGATTAGTGTTCAGACTTCGTCGCCAAGTGGTTTGATAGGCAAAGTTCTATTTAAAATTTCGAACTTGTAGCGCGTGGCAACTAATGTCGTACTGAAATGAAAGTAATTAAAATGATACTTAGATATTTAGAACATTTAAAATAGACAAGAAATGCGTTTGGGGCACACGTTTTCAGATGCACCATTTTAATAAAAATCATTTTAATGTTTGGAATTATTTTTTTTTAATTGATTTCAGAGAAAGAAAGTCAGAATCAAGTTATAGGCAATACCTTTGTTTTTAAGTGATGACACTCTTACTTCTCGATGTTGTAAGTGCGATGTTCAGGTATTGTCGCCGGATAGTAAGATGGGCAACCTTCTTTTAAATTTTGAACTTAGAGTGCATGGCCGCTTATGTAGTAATAAAATAAAAAAGCACGCGCTCTAATTCAATTTCCTAAATATATAACGGTGCTTTTAATAACAGTCATTTTAAATGATTTTTAATAAAATATTATATCTCACAATGTGGTCTCCAAAAGCTATTTGTGGGTCTATTTTCAACTTCCTAAATATCTAAGGAGATTGTTAAGAACTTTCACATAAGCGGCCACGCGGTCAAAGTTTAAAATTAAAGAAAAGTAACGTTCTATAACCACTGTGCAACAAAGTCTTAACATCGTTTTTACAACATCAAGAAGTTAATTAGCCATCATGGAAACACTCAAGTATTGCTTATATAATGTAATCAACTATTTTTCTGTGAAGAATCATGTTGCATCATTCGAAATTTATTAGAAAAAAGTTTTAAAATAAAAAAACTATTACAATTATTTTTTATGGAATATCTAATTTCGAAACGTGGTCTCAACGAAAGTATTTGCTTGTCTATTTTCTTTTTCCTTATGATCAAAGGATCGTTTTAAACACTTTGATTTTAGTACTACACAAGCGGCCACGCGCTCTAAGTTCAAATTAAAAAAAGAAGAACGTTGGCCATGAAACCACCCTATTACAACGTCTGAACATCGTTCGTACAACGTCGAGGATTAAAACTGTCATCACAGAAAAAACTAAGGTGTTGCCTCTCAATTTATTCGAACTCTCTTTCTCACAAAGAGTATGTTTTACCATTCGCAATGAATAATGCAAAAGTAAAAACTAAACATTTAAATGATTTTTAATAAAAAATGCATCTCAAACCTTGTCTACAAAAGAAATGTGTTTGTCAATTTTTAATTCCTTAATATAAGTGTATCATTTTAAGAACTTTGATTGTATTACCACATAAGCGGCTACGCGCTCCACGTTCTAACTTAAAAAATAAAACGTTTTCCATCTTGCTTCTGTTCGACGAAGTCATAACATCGCTTCTACAACGTAAAAGAGTAAAGTTGCCATCACGGAAACACAATGATATTACCGTAAAATTGATTCGGACTCTCTTTCTCCTTCGAAATTAATAAGACAAAAGTTAAAAAATACAGAAATCATTTTATTATTTCAAATAAAATATTACATCTCAAAACGCAGTCTCTAAAAGTATCAGTTGTCTAGTTTGAATTTCCTAAAAATCTAAAGATAATTTCAATAACTTACATTTAATTACCAAATAAGCGGCCACGCTGTCCACATGTTACATATCCGAAGTCAGTATACGGAGTTTGTTGATAAAACAGATGCATCTGGCGATTGTCAGTTGATAAGATAATTGTCGGATGACCAAAAAGGGAGTTGAAAATAAAATTAAAAACTCACATAAAACACCTGCACAGGAAGATATAACTGTCGGATGACACGAATGTCAGTTCTGATAAGAAACACTGTACCAAAACAGAAAACGCCTGCAACTTAAAAAAGCGACAGACGATCAATTGTCATAATGTAAAATCCTGTTGACAACAAGATATGCACCTGCAGTTGAATCACTTAAACGGTAAGAACCCAATGTCAAAGAAACAGAAATGTCGTCGGAAAGGTTAAAGATCATATTGCCAGGTGCGGTTGTATCATGCCAAGAAAAGATAGACATATTTGTTGAATTGGCAAATGAGTGGAACCTCGATGAGGTCGTCGAGGTGGCCAGGAAATTGTTATATAATTCCACCCGAAAATCGAAAGAAGAGTTGACGATCGAACCTCGGAGAGAATCAACCGCCTAATTCCCTGTGCACAAATCCTCTTCGACCACCACCCTCACCGTCACCACCCTAATCGTCACCGACAAATAAATATACATATTATATTTTCCCAAGATACCGTGTTGTCATTTTATTAAGCCACGCACAATACAACACACATTCAAAATTGAAACAAGACTTTGCACATCTAACCATCCTGAGACGAAGTTTGAACGTTTCTCTTACAACATCGCGGAGTAAATCTGTACCCACAGAAAAATAAATGTATTGCTTTTAAATTGATTCAGACTCTCTTTCTCTGTAAAATATGTTCTCATTCGGAATAATAAGAAAACAGTAAAAAAAACAAAACATTTCAATGATTTTTAATATTGTATCTCAATACGTGGTTTCAAAAACATTTCTTGTTAATGTTCAATTTCCTAAACATTTAAAAATCCTTTCAAGAACTTTAATTTTATTACAACATAAGCGGCCACGCGTCTTTAGTTAAATAATTAAATATAAAGAACGTTACCTATGTGTACCACCATGCGACGAAGTGTGAACATCGTCCATACAACGTGGAGGATTAAAGCTGTTATCACAAAAACGTAAGTTATTGCATCTTAATTGATTCGGATTCTCTTTCTTACAAGCATAATTTTTATCATTCGAAATTACTAAAAGAACAAAAAATGTTAATTTTATTAAAATATTACAATTCACAGCGTGGTCTCAATAAATTATGTTTTGCCTATTTTCAATTTCTTTTATATTCAAGATGATTTCAAAAACTTTTATTTTATTACATCAGCGGCCACGCGCTCTTAATTCAAAATTCAAAATTTTATAAAACGATGTTGGTCATGTACAATGTCTGTGACCAAGTCTGAACATCGCTCATACAACATTAAAGAGTAAAACGTCCATCATAAAAAAAGTAATTCCTTTAAATCGATTCAGACTATCATTATCAGTATAAGAATGTGTTATCACTCGAAATTAATAAAAAATATGGTAAAACAAATGAAACAACATTTAAATGATTTCGTATATATGTTATATCTCATAACGTTGTCTCTAACAGTATTTTTCATTTTCAATTTCCAAATTATCTAAAGATGCTTTTAATTACCACATCAACGGTCACGCTCTTGTAATAATTAAAAAAATAACCTTTCAGAAAAATATTAACAAAAACAAGGTTCTCCATCAAACCACCATGCGACAATATTTTAACATCATTTCTACATTATCGAAGAGTAAAGCTGAAATCACAAAAAAAAACTCAGGTTTTATTTTAAAATGCATTCGGCCTCTTGTTCTGTGAAGACGAATGTTTTATCATTCGAAATTAATAATAAAAAAAACATTAAATTGATGTTAAATAAACTGTTGTATCTCAAAACATGGTATTTAAAAGTATTGCGTTGTCTATTGAAAATGTTCTAAATATATAAAGATGATTTTAAGAACCTTTATTGTATCAGCACATAAGTTGCCAAACGTTCTAAGTTGAAAATAGAACAAAGACACATTGCCCCCACAAGAGCGATGAGTAAATCTACCATCAATGCAAAACTAAGCTGACAATCATTAGTATTTCCCTTTCATTTAGGTAGAAGATAAATTTTAAGTTGTTTGGGACAGTTATAAATTTACTATTTGTTTGGGTTTTTTTCAGCTGAAGCGAAGAAAACCAAAATTCAGAGATGTCAACATACGCCATCATGTAAATGGAACTGTAACGTCATCGGATGTGGGCGAATTATTAAAATGTAATAAAAACGCCTTAAAAAGTATAAAACACAAAAAAACATAGATAGGTCGATATACAAGTAATCTTATTTCCTTTTATAACACGTATTTGTTGATTATTAGTTTTGTTGGTTATTATTGACAAGCGCCACAACTTTCCGTTTAATCCCATCATCATCGGGAATAAGTTTTTTATACTTATACAAAATCAATTCTCAGCATTAGGATATATCTCATAACACCATGACGACCACCTTTTTTGTTTCTTTTTCTTCAAATTACAAAATGAGAAAAAACATTGTTTCTATGTTATTCTGTAGATAAGGCTACAGCTACATATATTACTGTCGTGAGTGCGGGTATTTTTGGCTAGTATATATATACATATATATATATATACCAGACTAAAAAAATCGGACGCATGTGTATTAATATTCTTAAATATAAACCTGGAAAATTACAGGAAAAGAGAAATTGGCTCTTAAAATATTAGAGCTGGAATTGGGATTTAAAGAATTAAATGCACACTTAATCACAATTAATCACAAGGTAAAATCGCAGACATATACAATGGTTTTACTTGGCCAATTCTTGAGTATTTGTATTTTTATTAACACAAGAATGGCATAACACCCCCAGAATATTTGTTTCGCTAATTATACATTAGATTTCGTCTTAATTATTCGTAAATAGAAAAAGTGATTACTTAAGGCAAATTAACAGGTTAGGCTTACTTATTTTGTGAGTCAAAATTTAGTGACTTAATCACTAAACTTTTATCACTAAATTTTTGTTTTGAAATACAATTGGAAATTTAAAAAGTTTAAAAAATCTATGTGTCACTTGAGGGAAATGCAAAACTAACTACAATTAGGAAAAGTTGAACAATAGAAATCGTGCTGACAATTAGAGAGAGTCAACTATTATGAACACTTTAATGCAATTCAATTATGTCAAAGTTTTGTTTAATTTTGTTTTAATTTAAATAAAAAGACACGTGTATTTCTTGCATGTAACATACACACATTTAAATGTCATGCCATGTGCAGTATGGATACATTGTCAAATACAGACAGATTCCATAGCTGAGAAGAGTCAGCTACAGAATCTACTCAACTCGACATAATATGCTAAAAAGCAATCGCCCATGGATCCTTCCATATTGAATGATGTTTTAAACAAATTCTATTTTATTTAATCAAGAACCTAATTGATTATGTCGAACTATTTTCTTTACGTTCCTAATTTTACTCTATATTTAATTCTGTCATTTTAGTAACGTTTTTATTAAGTTATATTTTATTATTGTATATTTACGTCTTCAAATCTCAATTCTAGCTTCAATATGTTAAGAGTTAATTCTAATTGTCCTGTACGTTTTCAGCTTTATATTTAAGAATATTAATACTCATGCGCCCGCGTTTTTCAGTCTTATCTAATTTTTAAGGGATTGCAGTTTTAAAATGTACAATGTATTTTTATTATAATTCGAACAGTAACAAATAACAAGACCCTAAAGCATCAGTGACAATATTCACCTTGAGTCACCTAGACTTTAAGTTGATAGAAATATTGGTATGAATTGCTAATCCAATTGAACCAACATTCACAATTACATCACAATAATGAAATAATATAATTAGCATGTGAACTAGCCTCGCATTTATTACCTATTATCCGCTTAAAATCCATTAATTCCAACTTAGCGTCGTTATCTGCATGAACGAAATAATAAGTTAGTTTTAACTAACTTAATTATTATGATTTAGAAAACAGTGAGTATATTTAGTATAACTATTTAAAACATTTGCCTTTTGTCAACAATCCTACTACACGATTCATTACTGTCCATAGATACAAAGCCACACAAAATTATGCTATAATAATTTGAATTGTGTATTTTGAAACAAACATGTTGCTAATAAAATATAATCAAATGGAATATTTTATTTTTTTCTGGACAGGCCTGCTACATGATTCACTACTGCCAAAAACGACAAACAACGCATTGCTATAGCCTAATCAATAACAATTTTAATTTTACAAATAAAGTTATCATACATTTCTTAATAAAACTTGTAATTAAAAATAACAGTTTATAAAAATAAAAGTTAATAATGAATATATAATTAATTATAACATTTGCCTTTTCCGGACATGATTAAGTAATGCCCATGGAGACAACACCAATATTGATATTAATAGGTATAACATCAATAATACATTTAGAGATCGAATTTACAAATCAAGTTATTTAAAAATAAATGAAAAAAAATATCCTCACTTATATAATTAAAAACACATATCTTTACAATATTATACAAAATATGCCAGGCTTTTCTTGGCAACCTTACTACAGGATTCTGTACTTGCAATAAGACAAACTCACAAATGACAATATTCTAAAGTTTTATCAAAATAAGTTAATTTATTACAAGTAATTTAATTAAAAGAAGTAATTGGGTCGCTTTTAACCCTTTGAAACCCCTTTTAAATTCTCTAAAATGTCTTCTATTTTTTATTTATTCGATTTGTGGTTCTCTTCTTCTTCTTTTTAATGCCATATTAATTATTATGCTTTTAATTATCACGGACTTAATTGTTAATAAGTTAAGATATATAAATGTAATAATATTTCTTATATTTAAAAAATATATGTTTTAAATAATTTATAACAATTATTCTCATTAATTCTATTTAATAATTTACGTTTTTTCACTTTAAAATAATAATTCCATAATCGAATTCACATTAAATTACTTTCAATTGTTTTGAATTTCAGAATTTGATTAATATTTAAAATTCAAATATTAATATTTTAATATTTATCCTGAATTTTTAAAAAAATGTATTAATACATTTTTTTAAAAATTCAGAATAATTTTAAGAATATTCTTAAACTTATTCTGAATTTAAAAAAAAATGTATTAATATTTGAATTTTAAATATTAATCAAATTCTGAAATAATAAATTTCAATTCCTGAGTTTCAAAGAAGTTACAAAATGTTAATTATTTCAGAATACATTTAAATATTATCATTCATTTTTTATTGACTTCAGTATGAATTTTATTGCAGCATTGTAATTTTCAAAATCATATAAAATGAGATTAAAATATGTTGAATATTTTAAATTAAAATATCAAGAAACCCTTTGATTTTTAAGAATAAGTTGAGAACAACTTAAGAATTAGTGTCAGAATAATAAGAATGAATTTCTGAGTTTTAAAAAAATATTTTAGAACAACTTTCTTAAACGTTTTTGAATAGTAAGTTTAATATTTCAAACTAATTATTAATTTAAAAATAAAATTAATTTTCAGAGTTTCTAATAAGTTTTAAAAATTGAAGAATAAATTCTGTATTTGAAAAATCATTAAAAGTTTAAAATAAATTCTAATATTTTTATTTCAGTAAAATAATACTATTATTGACTTCAGTATAAATATTTTCGTCGGAAGAAATTTTCAAAAATATTTTCAATTTCAATTTTATATTATTTCCAGTAATAAGTTTAATGACATGCCATAGATGATGCCCTCTCATGATGAATAGCAGCTTTTGATGTAAAACTAGTTTCATATATTTTCTGCTTTTGGGAACTAAAGTTCGTTATATCACAACAAATTTTTTGTTATATTCCATTATGAATAACAAATCCATTAATTGAGATTCCCAGATATTTGAAATCATAAGTGAATTCAATTCCTGAAGTTAACAGATGCTAAGTATTTTCTGAACATGTCCAACAGTATTTAATCAAAGTAGTTGTTGGCAAATCTGCTTTTCCAGTACTAAACCGTAGATTGTTGTATTCTTCCCATGCAGATTTATCAACCATGAACAATAATCTAGGATTAAAGTCAGAGTTACACATTGCAGGGTTTCCTTGCTGTAGAAATAATTACATAAACTTGAACATCAGAAAAATATCGTATACGATTGCTTTTTATATTCATTTGTATTGCAGGCATATATTTTGCCAACATAGAATCTGTACACGGAAGAGCCGAGATTCGAAGAACCATCTAAAAGACGAACACAGGTAGAGTCGTCAGCGCGTTACGTTTACGTACATTCTTCATAATCAATTAAATTCTGCTGTCGGCTACGTCAATGCTAATTCAATTATGTAGATTAGCGCCAACTCATTAAATCAACATCTTTGCCTCGAACGAAACGACAAACATTTTAAGCTGATAAATTAAATGGAAATCTGTTTTTTTATTAGAAACATTCTAAAATTTTCATTGCTTAACACCTACGAAGTTCTTTGAATTTTATATATCTAATACACGCCCTAGCTGTATTTCACAATATAAACCACATTACCTATAACATTTCAACAAAATTATAGATCTTCGCATATTGCTATGATATATTTAATTCGAGTCCGTTCCGACTTCCTTAAAACATTTTCAAATACGACATATACATTTTCCTTTTGTTCATTTGACTACAACATGATAGCAATACTATAACTTACAAGTCAATCATTATAGTTTTAGTACTGCACCCCTCGCTCATTTTTATTAAACTTTTCCTCTGACGATAATAAATAATGTGTCTACGCAACACACTTAAACTACGTTCTGCCATTTTCGTGTGCTCTAACATTCCGTTACAGCTTAGAGACATTTGGAGACTGCTTTCATTGTCCACTCTTCTATGGTTTCATCCTGATGTTTTCTTTCAAAAATAAAACTTTCCGAATAATTCGGAATATTTAGTTTTTTCGCAATCTTCTCTAAACTTATTGTTCAGTACAATTCATTCTATTCGTGGCTGCTTGACTTATTCTGTAAACATCCCACGGTAGCTTTCCTTATTGATATATATATATATATATATATATATATATATATATATATATATATATATATATATATATTAGAAGGGGTGAATGTGATTAATCTTAAATATTTATTTCATTCATTTTACAACTTACAAGTATATATCACCTTTTTGCTTTATTTTGCACATTTATAGGAATTGCTTTTCTTAGTTAAATGTTTTATATTCGATTGCCAAACAAAGACTTGATTGACGACTGCCCAAATATTACATAATTACATAGTATTCGCAACCGAAATAAGATATATTCGACACTGACAACACTGGTTCATACGAGGAATGCTGGACATTCTCTTAGTAATGTTACTTCAAGTAACAGCACTTAGCTGGATACTCCGCCAGATTAGATGAATTAGTGTCCTGAAATCCGGGAAGACCAATAGACGAAAGAAAATATTTACTATAACATAGTTAACTGGTCATTTGGGGATAAGAACATTTATGTTATTCACTTCTTTACTAATTCAACGTTTGAGAGGTGGAGGAATACCTATGTATCTCATAAAGAAATTAGCTGTTAGCCCGGAAATTGTGTCTCTTGATTTCTGAGAAGTTACTTACTGAAGTAAAATGAAAACAAAATGGAAGTCTTATCGTAATTGATGGCTTAACATTGTCTTCAGTAATACATAACTAATGTAAATATAGATTAATTTAATATAAACATTGCAACTGTACAACTAACTTCCGACGCGATTACAACAATCAGCAAGACAGAATACAAATCAACGACACAGAGAAAACTATGAACGAGTATATTAAGAAACTAGCAGCTTTAAAGAACGAAGAGTTGAAGAAAGTTTTAAAATTATAAAAGAAAACAATTATATTGTTTTCGTAGATTATAAAATGAAACACTGCATATTTTAATATTTATTTTATGCTGAGATGAAAGTTGCTATTATGAAATAAAAGACAGAAACAAACACGCTCAAACAAGATGGGTTAACAATGTCCTGGTTTAGATTTCGGAAACACTGCGTTGCTATACAAAAATAAGAAGATAGTCGTACTTTAATTCGCTTATAGTAAAGAATAACGGATGCAATCGAACTGATCGTCATATATTTTATGATAAAGCAATGCATGAAGGCATATTTGTTATTTTAGATAGTTAAAAGCGCAAATGTAAAAAAAGACGAAGTTATTCTTAAAAGGCAAACACTTCATTACTATTAGAATATTTCTCTCTTTCACTCTCTCTCTCTTTGTCTTTCTCTCTCTCTCTCTCTCTCTATATATATATATATATATTTATATATATATATATATATATATATATATATATATATATATACATACATATATGTTCTGAAGCTTGTAAAGCAACTTCATTGAGCTTGTAATTTGGAACGATTTCATATATATATATATATATATATATATATATATATATATATATATATATATATATATATATATATATATATATATATATATATATATATGCACTGATAGAGTTTACTAGCTAAAACTACCCGCCCTCCGGGCGGCAATTACGGACGCTGTAGTCTTCTTTAAAGAAACCAAAGTAATTTTCATTTGATATTTTGGTAATTTAGAGGGAATTAAAAAAAATGATGATTTTTGTTATGTTATTTGATATATTCCAAGATGGGGGAAATACACTGTCAAATTTTGTTTTTTTAAGGAAATACAACAAAAATGTCAATGTATATGGTCTTTAAGATACTCAACGTGGATACATTTTATTTTCTTACAGCATAAAAATTTAAATGAATTCCCTTATTAAACAGGTTATAAAATGAAATTATTAAACATATGGGTGGAACGTCGATTGGTCAAATACACCACTTTTATATTACTGAGTAATTTGGGTACTTTGTACTTTCACCTTTATTATAAAAGAAAGAAAAATACGTAAAGAATATTAAAGAAAAATACTTGTGTGTGTAATTTAGAAAGATTAGAATAGGTTTATTTTTTTTCTCTGACAAATCATCATCAGCATAATCATTATCATCATCATCCCTACTAACATATTAACTCATTGGCCTTTTGGCTAGGAGCAAAATTTAGTATCTGTACTAAATCTGCACTTAGTTTTTATGTTCTCTGTCAGTGAAGGAGAAATACTTCTAGAGCGAGGCAATTGAAACTTTTGTTCCAATTCAGAGTGCCCATATTTGGGGGAGCTGGATTCTCACCATGTAAAATATTCACATTGTGCCTAACTCTGCTCTCGTGGGAGGAAGTAAATAGGAATAGAAACAGCATCAACAACCACAACAACAACAACAACAGCAACACATTTATTAAAAAAATAATAAACGCATGTATTTAATTATTGACAGATTAGAAAATATTAATTCATCAGAAACTTAAAAATAAATAAATATGCAAATGAAAGGCTGAGAGGATGATATCATGATGATCGAGCTACATGCAAGGAAGGGTTAATGCCTGATAGGATGATATCATGACAACAGAATAGATAGTACACTAAATATCCCCCCACACACAAAACTGGTAATCTTGACGAAATTGTATCGTTAGGAACGAATGTATAGTGTACGGCCGTCCCCCATCGAAAAGGAATTAATGCCTGGGAAGAATGTATCATGACGAATGAAAATATACTACAGAGAATTAATTATGCATACACCGTTTAAATATCAATATAGTTAGAATAGGCTGAAAAAAACTTTTGCATTTATTTATTTAGATAACCTTTAAAACCATGGCAAGTTTCATTGTCCAAGTGAAACGCTTAAATGAAAATTAGCTGGAAAAATATTGTCACTATCTTTATAAACAAAGATGAATATGCTGGAACGATAACTTTCATAATGTTCTAGTTAAATAAATACATGTGTATTATAAACTTGAGTTATCGTTCTTCCTTAGCTAGTATTATGGTAAACAAACATATAGTACACTGACAGACGATAATATCATGATGAACGAACACGACTTCCCTTCATCCAAAAAGGAGGAAGTCATTCTTGCGTGGACGATCTTATGAGAACAAAACCGACACTACACTACCCCCTTAAAAGCTATTCTGACTTAATCGAGTTTTGGGGATTTTTCATTCTGGAAGAATTCCCCTTACATACCCTTAAAAACGGAGGAAGTTATTCCTGGGAGGGCAGTCTTATGACAACAGAACTGATACTACATTACACCGCACATTAAAAAATATTTCAATTTAATCATTTTTTGTTTAAATGCCTTGTCACAAAAAATATTGTTTATGCTCCCGTGGCCTTTTGGCTTAGATCAACGTATAATATATGTTCGACAAGCAGCGATACATGACACTTTACTAAAGCCGGAAGTAAATTATCTCCCTTGAAAATAATATCCAAAAAAGTTTTTATACGCTATCGTTTTTTTAAATAAATATCTTTATCTTATTTTATTTATAATTATAATAATAGCACTATCGATAAAACTATTGCGTATGTAGAAGAACATTTGGCAATACAAAGTAGAAACATATTACAGAATATTAATTCATTAAAAGACTTAAAAATAAATAAATCTGCAAATAAGCAAACGCGAGATTTGTTTATATCATTAGAATTAAATAATCCTAACGGGTTAATATAGTTAAGATCGTTGGGTTATTTACCTCCCCGGGAGGTTAGGCACAAGGCCGTTCGACAAACACTTTCGCATTTATTCATTAAGATATATTATGGCACATTATCGAAAATCAAGCGATCGGATGTCATAGTAATTGCGATCAACGGATAGGCTCGTACAATGCGTATGCTATTTTCTTACTAATCACTTCTAAATCTTGAAATAGCAAGAACATACTATTTTGAATAAATATTGTTTTGTAGCTATGACGTTATTCTTATGTGTCGTTATTACCAAATATGGTTACAATTGTAACTCTAATGTTTTTACATAGTTTATATATTAAGTATCTGATAGAACTAATGAAAATGATTACATTGTCTTTTACTATAAATATATATACGTTTATAGGTGTTTCATACATTAGACGCATACGTAGGAGAAAATCAATAGTTGTTGCAGCAATTGCAAAGCACGTCCATGCGAGCAGCCACCGCTGAGCATCGCGAATGATGTAAATGTCCAGGGTGTTCTTCATGCATACGAATAAATCTACCGTTTTACATGTTTCTTTTCTTTCATTGCGTACCGCGTATATATTGACTTACGTGATTCGAAAGACGAACCACCGTTTGCCTCGAAATTGGTTCATGCTTCTTCATTTGATTTCACAAAAAAGTACACATTTTAGCAAGTGTAACTTTCTGATATGTGATAACATCCAACTATCATTATCCTCCTCGTCATCATAATACACATCAGGTTAGGTAAGCCGCCGAAAGGTGCCGAATGAAAACTTCGTGATTTATTTGGCGAAACGCTAGGAAACTTTAAAACACGAGCAAACTTTAAAAATAAAGGAAAACATTTGAATATACAACAGAAATGTCAGTGTATGGTAATTTCAATGTAAAAATATTTATGTTTATGCTATAAAGAAAAATTAATGGCAAAGATGTATTTTTAAAAAAAGTTTCAAAATGAAAGACAAACATTCATACATTTATTTTTTATACAAAAGATGAATAGATTTGTATCGAAATTAACAAACTATTTATATTTATCTATTTCATGAATCAATGCGAAAGTGTTGTCCAGTGTTTACAAGACACTTATCTATGAAATTCTTTTAACTTAGCCATGAAGCCATAATCGTTTTTTGGAGAAAATCTTTGTTTGTTGTAAGATCGATAGTCATAATTTTATCCAAAATACCTTGAACTTACTCTACGCTAGAAACTCTAATGGCAATACCGCATTCACTCTATGCCTTAACTCTAACTTATTTTGCGAAACGATAGCGAAGTTGAACCATTTTTTCCGCTATTGGAGATGAATACTGGGTGTTACTTTTGAGGCAATTGCGTGTTGTTGTCCGACTTTGCCAGTTGGACTTAATGTTTGTGTTAAGAAATATATTAGTTTCCTCTCCTAATAAGTTATAATTACCCTTAAATATAGAATCTCATTTTTTAAGGGGGTGATAATTTAGCTAAGGATGTTAATCTACAAATTTACCAAAGTTTGTTGTTGAAATTATGGAATTATCTGAGTAAAAACATTTTTCTTTACGACCCCCGTTTTCTCATATTTTTTAATTACAAAGGAAAAATAGATTCAGATTGTTTATTTATTTTACTATCTTTAATAATAAAAACCAAAATCACAAATAAACTTAGGAATATATCATTCTTTTATTTAACCAATTAACGCTTTCGACGATTGTCAAGAATACTCAACAGACGAGAAAAAGGCACAAAAATCAAATAGTCAATATATAACTGTTACCAAAGACAATAAAGGTACTCTTCTACATACCTGTCTAATTTGTATTTACTATAAATTATTTTAAAGCGTTTTTATTTAAATTAAAACGTTTGGTCAAATATATTACGTTAGACGGAAAACAAAGATGGCTGAGTGTTGATCGTTAACTATTTACGAAATCTGATTAGTTTTTGTCTACTTTTATCATTTTAATTTAGTAGAAAGTAAGTCGTAAAGCGTTTGGACAGTTGTTTGTTGACTATATTTTTGTTTTTTAAGCCAAAAGACGAAAAACTCATTAAACCAACTTCAGAGATTTCCGTTTACGCCATCTTGTAAATTGAACTGTAATGCGATCAGATTAAGACGAATTATTAAAATGCAATAAAGACGCTTTAAAATAATTTAAAACACATACAAAACAAGGCAGCTGTATAGAACAGTAATGTTATTGCTTTTAGCTGTTTTTAGCTTTTTTTTGATTATTTGTTTTTTATCCACTTTTTTCTGTTAATTATGATTAATAATTTTTCGTTTATTCTTTAAATTATGGCAAATTCATTTTTATGCCTATGCAAAATCTAATATTAACAATTAATATACTAAATAGCACCATGGCACTTATCTTTTTTGCTGTTTATAAACTACCAAAATGAGAATAGAACATTGTTTCTTTGTTTTTGAGTAGATAAAATTAGATTAATAGCTGTCCTAAGGAAGGGTAGTTTTTTGCTAGTATATATATATATATATATATATATATATATATATATATATATATAAAGAGGTGTACTAAAAGCGAACTTTTAGGAAAGGTAAAACCCTATTGTGAAGAGTATACAGCTCAATATCCAGGATAGAGCAGGTAGAAATGAAGGAGAATGGAAAGGAATTAGAGAAAGCAAAAGCCAAATCAAAATTCAATTCAAAAGTTCAAAGCAAGGTATATTCCGCAAAAAGGCAATTTATTCAAGTTAAATTTTCCTTAAGCCAGGCTTTTCAAAGATCAAAATCTTATCATCAGAGGAAGTCGCTGGGATAGATAAGTTGGCAATGGTCAAGATTTAAAATTTGAAAAAATAAAATAAAATAAAAGTTGTAGGGAAAGAAACGCAGGGCAAAACTGTGCCAAGGTGCAAGCAAATGTCCGATTGCCAAAAAGTCCGGTGTCGAAGAGTCCAGCGGAGAGAATAAGATGTAGATAGGTAGGTCGTTAGAGGCACGAGCCTGGCTTAAGGAAAATTTAACTTGAATAAATTGCCTTTTTGCGGAATATACCTTGCTTTGAACTTTTGAATTGAATTTTGATTTGGCTTTTGCTTTCTCTAATTCCTTTCCATTCTCCTTCATATATATATATATATATATATATATATATATATATATATATATATATATATATATATATATATATAAAATATAAATATATAAATATATATAAATATATATAAGATATATATAATATATATAATATATATATATATAATGTATATATATAATATACTATATATATATTATATATATAATATATATATATATATATCTAATATATATATAATATAGTTAATATATATATATAATATATTTAATATATATATACTATACATATATATGATATATATATAATATATATATAATATATATATGTATACATATATATATATACATATATATATATATATATATATATATATATATATATATATATATATGAGCAAAAAGGGGGAAGAACATGAATGTAGAGTGATAGATTGGTTGCTGGACAGATATACTAAAAGCAATCGTGATAAAACATAATAATAAATGAACTGAAAATTATAATAAAAATACCAAATCAAGATTTAGAAAAGAGGATTAATGTTGGAAATGTAAGTGAACATACCTGGGGTCAATTCTATATTCGCGTGATGCAGACACGGGAAAACTTGCAAGGACACCTACAATAAAATAAGAGAAAGACCAAACAGTGTGTGTTGCATCATGTCCCCTTTACAAACGATCAAACCACGATTAAGTAAACTTTGCTTGTTATCAAATACAAATCAATACATCATAAGACAGTACAATTAAATCATACGTTGTGTCTTTAATGCTAAACCACAGAAGTTTTTCGAGACTTTAGAAACTGACTGTTACCTCTATGGAATAACAGTTTGCACGAAGACAATGAACAGAACAAGGTTCCGAATTTTGAGAAATACCGTTTTATTAGACTGTTGACGTTGCTTTTCTCGTTGAAATGCCAACGCTACACATTTCTAGGCTCTGATCTATTTATTTATAATCGATTCTCACAGTGATTTCCTATTACTTTTCGTCGCTTCAAGCTTCAAAGTCCCCATTCTCTGCGCCTCTCTTATCTTGTGTGACGCTCTTTAATCTATCCCGTAATCTCATAAGTTACAATTCCTCTCTCCAAACCTAATTATTATGACCGTTATTTTGTGTTTACGCGCTTACAATACTCCATCCGAATTTAAATGATCAAATAAATACTAGCAGATTACCCTTACTATCATACAGTGTGTATGTGAATACATTACTTGTCGGCTGAAGAGGTTATCATTGTCTTCCCAATACGAAATTCATTGTAATCAATTTCATATGTAGGATATATCTGATATGCTAAATTGCAACATAGAATATACTTCATACCATTATATACATAACCATTTGATTTTACTAATTCATATATATATATATATATATATATATATATATATATATATATGTTTAATTATTCTCTTCAGTAGTGCCCAATATTGTAGAGCTTAGTAGTAGTATGAAAACATAGTTATAGTAATTAATCTACATAGAAGTATGTGTTTCCTTCCCGTAGGAAATCATCAGGCTATATTCCCATTGATGATTTTCCATGAGAATCAAATATTTTTATGCGTGACTTTCTCGCCATAAATATATTGTATACTCTCATATTTATATATTTACTGGTGCGAAAAAATTACCGGACTAATATTGATATCACATAGATTTAAAAGAATAGTGATTTGGAGGAAGGCATGTCTATTTTTAGTACACCTAACTAGGTGCATGGTCCCAATTAAAAAAAGTCACGGCAGCTTTGTTGGATTAACAAAATATTTGTGTATTAAAATTAACTTCTTTTGAAAAGAAGGTAATGATAATGGTAGTCATTTTTGTTTTATAAATGGGGGATCATTCCATGTGTATCATAACATTTGAAAGCACACTCCACCGCCTAAGGTTTGATTTCTCTAAACTATTTATGTTTTGAAATGTAATCAGCTCTCTGTAAAAAAGGTGGCCCAATCATTATCTTGGTAAGGTAACTATGTGTATACTACCGCAAGAAGCTAGCAGACCGACAAGTTTGAATAACACTTGTATAATGGGAACTTTGATCCAGCAAGTATCTATGTTGTGGCTCTACTAGATAACCAATGGCGATCAACTCACAGAATGGATACTTCTCTCACTGGCGTCGACGGGATTGCCTTACCGGACTTACACTAATAGAACGTTGCGAACGGTCTATTGTTGGTTGGTCAATAAGACTTGTTCTCTTCGAGTGATCATTCTCTAAAACAAAATGGTAAGGTATTAAATAGAACTGAAAGTCCCGGTGACATATAACACAGTAAAAGATCTCTAAGATAAAGAACCATTATCCGAAATGAGCACAACAGTTCCACGGTTTCTGAAACCAACACCGGTTTAGAAAATAGCATCAAGTAGAATTCTCTCACTTGTTTTCCTCCCAAATTTTAACAATTTTACTTTGTTATGAATATACTGTAGTTATACAATCGACTTTCAATATATAATTTGCTAGCAATGTGTTTTCTTATTTTGTGGTTGTCGTGTGTACACACCATTTACCAAACGCTCTAACCAAGTTGCATGAACTGCAAGTACTGGGGATCATTTTACAGCCTTGTTGGGACACAATTATGGCACGTGCAACAATGCCCTGACTAGCACATGGCCTTGAGATAATACATTTACACTCGGTAAACGTATCTGAGTAACCGCACGATGCATCAGCATTAAACAGAAATCCCTGAGAGAGTATCATTGCATATCAACAAACGAAGGCATAAATGAAAACAGCTTACATATCGGAAATTCACATTATGTACGTCTCCGTTTTACTTTCATTTTCAGCGGAAATAATGGATTTACTTGTATAGGTAAATTACTATTATATCAATTATTATTACTTTCACACACATATGTAGAAAGGCTCGAAACCAATTAAAGAGGAGTCGCAAGCAGATTAAATATCTTAATCATTACTGAGGGGCATCTGATTTAATACTCGACAAAGTAACTTTGATAAAGAAAGAACATATATAGAAACTAACATACCAATAGTTGATTAAACTATGACAGTTGAAATTGTATCGAGTCAAAATATGTCGGGGAATATATAGACCGAAAATCAGATTATTCGGTGAGTTTGTAATCTTAACCGATAGCATCCGAGCTTTAATGCAAATAAAACAAATTCGAGATTATCTTGCTGAACTAGCTAACACAATAAATACATCTGCTAGGTTAGTATATCGGGCCGCCTAGCAAAAAGCTGGATTTTACATTGATTATATAAATAATGCTTTTATTAAGAGATGGGCAAGGATGAAACCGACAACTTTTTCAGAGGTCTGGTAGATTGTGAGGCAATGCGTAAGATTCCCTGAGATTAAGGAACCTTTTTGTCTCGTGAATAAGTTTTCAATAACTCTAATTAGTGGCATATGTGTCCCGAACCATGTTAATGGTTCCCGAGTCGGTAAATTATAGAAACACGGCTAAACAAGGAAGGGGTTATATTTATCGCATAGCAAACGAACACTGCGAACAAGAGTAAATAATAAATATGAAAATGCAGCATGTAGTCACGAACTAGCGGTCGAGTAAAACATGAACATCTGAGTTATCCATACTAATCTGACGAAAGAGTAACCCCGCTTCACACAGCAGAAAGACTAGATAATCATTAAATTCTAACCAATGCCACATATATGTGTACAAGTCTTGGACACACAAAGAATATAATTATGTCAATTCTAAAAACGATTCAGGGAATCGGGAAAATATAAATCGGAGAAGATATAAGAATGTTATGGAAACTGTCCGAAAATTCTTCCCCTTCAAAATGATGGATATAGTTAATATTCCAAAAAGAAAAGTTGAAGAATATAAAATACTTATCCGAATAACAGACGTGATTTGTAAAGAAGACATATGGAATTATTTTAGATTCTGTATCGGAAATCTGTTTTGAAGGCAACAGCTTTGGAAGAATTAGAGACTGCCCCTATAAAGTTAAAAAAGTAAGATTTCATAATAAATCAGCTTAAAGGGCAGAAATAAGAGTAAGCGGTGTGATCCAGTAGGAGTAATTTAGTACTTGTCAATCGATATAGTGACACTGTCATGGATATTGGATAGTGATATTTTTATAGACTAAATTTGTATAGAAAGTATGAAATTGTAACAAATACAAAATCTACTGACGTGAATTATGTGATCGATAATAAGTAGTCAATATTAAATTACCTCCAGACACAATTATCCCATGCAAAAGGGGTTCGAAATTCAATTAGCAAAGCATTTTTACTCTGACTTAAATGGAATCGTTAAATATAATCGCCTTGTTGCTTTAACCAAAAGTAATAAGGCTCAAAGCTCACTCGACGTGTTGTCTCCCTTCTCTGTTTCTCCTTCTTTTCTTACTGCTATTCAAAACATGAATTTCAGAAAAAGAATTCCTACGTTGTCTAATCTCGTACCATCAACTGTTAATTCTATCCCCGAGAAATAAATGTTTTTCTTTTTTTTTTATCTAAACGAGAATTCGCCTATGCAAAACAATGGTCATCTGCATGTCAACTCCTGTGTTAGTACAAAAAAAATATCTTGTAAGCTTTACGCTCTGTGTTGAATCCCCGATGGACGACTCACAGCGCGACCCTCAATATTTTCCCCAGTGGGACTGCATGGTGGCTGCTATATTTTCACTTGATTCCTTGATCACACATAATTCAGGATAGTAGTAGCCTTTTGATTTGTGTGCTTCTTCAAAGTGAGACATGCAGACCCGTTTCTGCTTCCAAATTGTCTGACGGGGTTTCTAGTTCTGTATCGTCCGAAGTTTCTGCTTCTGAATTGGCTACACCGTACTCGTGAGGATAACTGGTGCTACCCATTAAGGAATCAGCGACAGCAGACTCAGTACTTTGTTATTTACCCAAATGTTGAATGGTCCGCCTGAAACGTATGACGTATATGACGTTTGATTCAGTCAACCAGGACAGATTATGACTGACCACAACAGTTTCCGTTTAAATTTAGTGGTACATCAGCACCCTGGTGGTTTTGAACAAACATTGTCTCTCAAATTATATGACGCGTCCATATTCTTATCATCAAGTGATTTCACAGTGTCGATTTCTTTTACCCTCGCTGGTACGTGTTGATAACATTCGCAGGTGCGGTTTTCGGGCACACGCGAACCTTCGGTGTTACATTGTAGCAGTTTGGTGCTTCCCCAATTGAGCAATTCTTCCTGGCAGCAGAACTCTTTATGCTGCAGTGGCTTTTTACCGCGCTGTCAATGTCCGATGCGCATCGTACCCATAGTTGAACTTCCGTTTAAGAAAAACTGTCTGACTTGCTGGCTATAAAAAATCTGGGTTGTAATCAGTCCAAATCTCATGCGGTGCTCTTCGTTCGTAACAGACGGATAGTAGTTGTCGAATAACACTTGCCGAATCTTGCTCTGCAATTGGTCGCCAAACAACACAACGGGGTTATCCATAGTCAATTAGAAAGAAGATATGGTTTTCATTATAAATAGTTATTTTAAATTCCATATTTTGCCATCGTCATTTCCTCCCCGTCGTCCTTTTCGCCATTGCGTTGTTACTAGGTCAATTGATGACTCATTTGACCTCTGATTTTTCCATATCTGCGTTTACGGGTCTCACAAAATACAGAGTCATTTTGACACATGGATGTCTGCTCTAAGTGTGGATGTCTTATATCTGCTGCTGGCTCGTCGCGGTCGCCGTAGAAGCGCATGTTAAACCAACGGGATCGGCACCCCCATTTTCAAAGTACTCGGGTCAACTGGTTAGCAAAGTTGCATTATGACGGGACTAATGTTACGCTTACTACCAAGTCATACTTGGAGACTAGACTCTTAAAGGTAGCTAACCTCCGTCTTATCGGCATCTAGCTAGCTGCCTTCGCGTGTGTTCGATATTTTCAGCGTTCTAACTATTCTTACTTTAAATCGCAATAAAATAATTTAACAAAATAGGAAGTAGCGCCTTTTTCAAGTTTGAGATTCGGACCATGAATAATAGAATACGGTATTTGAACTGCAATAGATAAATATGGAATAACATATTTGAACTGCTACACATACACATGGAATGCAATATTGGAACTGCCACAATAAATATGAGATACACTATTAGAACTGCGACTGATAAAGACGGAATTAAATATAGAAACAACAACTGATAAATATGGAATACAATATTTAAAATTCCACAGATAAAGATGGAATACAATAGTGGAACTGCAACCGATAATGATGGCATACAATATTCCAACTGCCACTTATAATTATGAGCCACACCATTAGGAATTGATACCGATAAATATACTAGAAATACAATATTCGCACTGTTACCGCTAAAGATGGAATACATAATTTGAACTGCACACGATAAATATATAATACAATATTAGAACTGCAATCGACTAAGATTAAATAAAATATAAGAACTACCCCAGATAAATATAGGATATAATATTGGAACTGCAACCAATGAAAATGGAATACAATGTTTGAACTAGCAACCGATGAAGATGAAATACAATATTTCAACTGACACAATAAAGATAAAATACAATATTAGAACTGCAACCGATAATAATAGAATGCAATATATGGAGTACCACTGAAAAGATGGAATACAATATTTTGAACTTCCACCGATAAAAATGGAATTCATGTGATAACTTCTAACAATAAAGACCGAATACAATATTGGAACTGCACACGATTCAGATAGAATACTATATTAGAACTTCCAGCGATAAAGATAAAATGTAATATTGGAACTGCTACCCAAAAAGAAAAAATACAATATGTGAACTGCCACCGATAAAGATGGAATACAATATTGGAACTACACTCAATAAATATGGAATACAATATTGGAAGTGCCATCGATAAATATGGAATACAATATTGAAACTGAAACCGATAAATATTGAATACAATACTGAAACTGCCACTAATAAATATGGAATACAATGTCGGAACTACCACTAATAAATATGGAATACAATGTTGGAACTGCCACTAATAAATATGGAATACAATATTAGAACTTCCACTAATAAATATGGAATACAATGTTAGAACTGGCACTAATAAATATGGAATACAATGTTAGAACTGCCACTAATAAATATGGAATACAATGTTGGAACTGCCACTAATAAATATGGAATACAATGTTGGAACTGCCACTAATAAATATGGAATACAATATTAGAACTTCCACTAATAAATATGGAATACAATGTTGGAACTGCCACTAATAAATATGGAATACCATGTGGGAACTGCTACTAATAAATATGGAATACAATATTGGAACTGCCACTAATAAAGATGGAATACACTATTAGAAGTGTCACCGATAAAGATGGAATACAATATTATTATGTTAACCTACTTTAAAGGCATTCGTTCGGCGCAGGAGAAAAACATTATGCATCCGTCTAAATTAGTCGCATTGTCTATAATAAAGAAAGACACGTTTGGTTTATAATAAAAAAAACGTCAAATACAAAACACAATATAGAATTATTTTCATGCTAATTTATTTATTTTTCTTACTCGCAGTGAGAAGGTGCAGAAGTATGTTGTTACGTCAGCTAGGGAAGGAAAGTTAAACATGTTGGTACATTTGTTTCCGATGTTATTCTTACGTTATTTTATTTTGAATAATGTATTTCAAAAAATTTAATATATTCTGACATCGATAAAGACGTAGCAGTGAAAATGCTGATTTCGAATATGTTTGTCTCTTATATCAACCACTTAATAGTCATTCTACGACAGATGTACATATATACTGAAGACATTTCTGAAATTCACATTGTTTTTATTACTTTCTAAACTTTAATTATAATTTTAGACTTTTGATGTTTCATACCCAATCTTGACACTTTTTAAAGAGTTTATTTACTTTACTATTTTAATCTTTACATTCTTTCAATTGTATATTTCTTCAACTTTTAATTTCTATTAGTTTTTATAGTGGTTCTTGCAAGCGCTATATAAACTGAATCATCCCATCATTGATTGATAATAAATAATATTCTTTTTCTCACTATATGTTTATATATGTGCATAATTCTCTATAAGGAGTATAGCTTTCTTCTAATTGCTGTTTATATATATCAAAGGAATGCTTTTTCTTTTTCCTTGAACTGTGTTTTTCCTTACCTGCAATCAATTTTTTCACTTTGAGTCCCGTTGTATATCCGTATTAATTGTTTTATCCTATGCCTGTAATGTTTTGACTTATCCATACTCCTACACCAATAATCTATCAGAGTTGCTGAATAAATATGAGTGTTCTGATCTATAAATTTGATGCTTTCTGCTGGCTTTAAAGTTGGGTGTCTATACTCAGTCCTGATGTATAGAATTGATATTAATTAAAAAAACATATCGTATCAGAAAGATCGTACACACCATGCTGTATGTTGAATTCTTGGAGCGTAAACAAATGATATTGTAATAAAGTGTACCTAAAATCTAATATATATATATATATATATATATGTGTGTGTGTGTGTGTGGGTGTATCTCTGTGGGGGTGTTTGTATGACTAGTTTAAATGCAAAATGCGATAAACGCCACATAAAAATTACAAAACTATCAGCTAAGAAGTGTTGCATTTAAACCCTAGACTACCTCCTGAAACTATGTTTGGCATAGTATTATACCGGCGTATTATGTAGGTTTTCAATAAAATAAACTATTAATCTAAGTCTAGACAAAATATATTCGTCGTTTTCTTGTTTAATGTATAAATTTAAACAAGTTGGAGTTATCACATTTTTCATTCGAACTGTTAATGAATATATATAAATAAATATATATATATGTAGAGAGAGAGAGAGAGAAGAAGAAGAGAGAAATAAGTAAACGATGAGAATAAAGATTGTAAAAATATATTATATAAAATACTATATCTATTACGTCCTCAGTTTCTCAAAACAAGGCGTTTCAAATAAATGAGATTTATTTATTTTTCTTTAACCATGGCTTTTCAAAGAATGAAATCTTCAAAGAGATTAGTTGGTAGGGGAATTATCAAACGTCATAATTTGAAAATACATAAATATAATATAATATAAATACAAATATAGAAAGTATAAAAATGCTCAACGTAAAGAGAATAGATCAAAAATATATGAAACAGTTCACTGTTGAAAGCGTCATGAACATTTTAGCATCAGGTTTAAAAGGACTAAATCCAGGAAATGTTGGCATCAGGAATTGTAAAATCTGTAGAATTTTGGAGAAGTCAAACTATTAAAGACCCAAGTAATCCGGTTAGAAGAGGTTATAATATACAGATTTAGGATATAAGTTGTATATTAAAAGCCATTTGAAGTACTCACATCGGCTTTCGAGATATAGCTTTTATGGAGTTTTATTCAAAGTGTGATGATAATAAGTAGTTTTCCTCACAGCAAAGAGCTAGTAAAAACTAGCATCTCGACAACAATCGAAAAGTTAACAAAGCCATTACATAAATTGAACTTGAAATTCTACAGGTTACCTTTGAAAGAGGTGGGACGTAACAAAGAGTGAGTGATGCGAGTGGGTGATGTACAAAAAAGTGGGTGGGGTCTGCCTGGATACAGACCAGCTTCATATATAAACAAGATTTGAAAGCAAGAAGTAATTAAGTAGGACAATAAAGTGCCGCGTTTTAATAAGTAATTAAATGTCACACAGGTTGTTTCAAAAAAGGGGGCTGCGGGTATGAGATTAATATTACTGAATTAATGTTTGATTGGCAAAAAGTTAATCCTGGCTTCAGGAGTTAGGGGAAAAAACTAAAAGGTATATGCCAAATAACAATCAGAATATAATTAAAGTGTAATAAATTAACGTAAAAAAGGAAAGTGAAAATATAATTATTGTCGAATGTTGAAATAACTGAAGAAGAATAAAGGAAATTCTCTCTCAATAATGAAAGAAACAGTAAGAGAAAAAAGATCAGATAAGACAATGTAAAAATATTACTAATGTTTACGTGGAGGTTTGAGTCTCACAATGCTAGGAAAATCAATAGACAGGGTCACAGTTTTGGTTAGGATACTTAGAAGTAAGTGTGTAAAAACGAAAGCTAAGTTTACAATTAAATAAACTGAAGTTATATATGTGATAAGAGGAAGATATAGTGGAAAATAAAGCTATAAAAAGTTTACGGTCAGTTACAATTATTAAAACTGCAAAATTTGTAGAGTATGCTTTGACACGGAAATAGGGTTGAGCCTTAGTGGCAAGAGTAAAGTAAATACATTCCAAAACAAAATAAACGAATATGTCAGAATGCAAGATATAACATCCATAAGACAGTGGTACAATTAAGGTTTTAAGGGTAGCATACTTAAAAGATACATGAAAGTAAAAAAGCAAGATAGGGAAGTAGGACTAAAGTGTATTGAACTAAAGAGGAAAGTACGTAAAGTTCATGAGTTGAAGTTAAAAGATTAAATTTAAAATGATCAAGATTAAATTCGAAGACACAATTAAAGAGGGAGAGTTTTATAGTTACAGATTGGTATCTATATTAACGGGTTATAAAAAGTGTTGGATGCAAAAAGTACTAGTAGTCTTGAATAGGTAGTAAATTAGAGGTTTAAAAGTTACCATCTTAAGAAATTGTTTCAGCCAATTAAAGCAAGTTGTTATAATACTGGACCCTTATAAGCTTGGAAAAGATTGGTTATTGGATGGGGGTATCAGTTGAGGCTATACAGTTGATATATTGAAATGTTCTTTCATGTCTGCATGACGTATAAATTCGTTTTTAGAATTGACTAGCGGGGCTACCCGGCGTTGCTCGGGGTCATAAAAACATATATTTGAAGAAAGATCGTGTGTGTAACATCTTTATATTCAAACTTCTATGTCCGCCCCCTCTCTCTATAGCCATCTCTTTATCTGCTACCTTTCTCTTTCCTGGTCGCCCCATTTCGCCGCTACTTTCTAATTTTGCCTTTTGCAAAAGCTGTTTCTTCCCCACCATTTCTCCTATTGCCCAGGGTAATAGTATGACATATTTCTATAAAAAGTAACACCTCTATCTGCGCCTTCTATATAGGTACTTATCTCCACCCCGGTGTTCATACTATATACGTATCTATCATCACCCCGGTGCGCATACTATATACGTACCTATCGCCGCCCCAGTGCACATACTATATACGTACCTATCGCCGCCCCGGTGCAGATACTATTTAAGTACCTATCGCCGCTCCGTTGCGAATGCTAAATAGTACCTATCGTTGCCCCGGTGTGAATGCTAAATACATACCTATTGCGCCCCGGTGTGCATGCTACATAAGTACCTATCGCTGCCCTAGTGCGAATACTAAAGACATACCAATTGCGCCCCGGTGTGCATGCTACATAAGTACCTCTCGCTGCCCTAGTGCGAATAATTAATATGTACATATTGCCGCTTTGGTGTGAATGCTAAATACGTACCTATCGCCGGCCCAGTGCGAATGCTAAATACGTACCTATAGCCGCCCTGGTGCGAATGCTAAATACGTACCTATAGCCGCCCCAGTGCGAATGCTAAATACGTACCTATCACCACTACGGTGCGAATGCGAAATACATACCTTTCGCCGCCCCGGTGCAGAAGCTAAATACGTACCTATCGCTGCCCCGGTGTGAATGCTAAATACATACCTATCGCTGCCCGGGTGTGAATGCTAAATACATACCTATCGCCGCCCCGGCGTGAATGCTAAATACGTACCTATCGCCGCCCCGGTGTGAATTTTAAATATGTACCTTTCGCCGCCCAGTGTGAATTTTAAATATGTACCTTTCGCCGCCCATGTGCGCGTGCTATATACGTACCTATCGCCGCCCCGGTGCGCGTACTACATATGAACCGATCGCTGCCTCAGTGCGCATGCTAAATACATACCTATCACTGCCCCGGTGTGCATACTATATACGTACTTATTACCGCCCATGTGCACATGCTATATAAGTACCTATCACCACCACTGAATGCTAAATAAGTACCTATCGCCGCCCCGGTGTGGAAGCTAAATACGTACATATCGCCGCCCCTAAATTTGGGCAGACCCTAAAAAGTTCGGCCTGACCCCTAAAATTTTCCCCGACCCCTAAATCTCTCCAGCCCCCTAATTTTTCACTCTCCCCCAACCATGAGAAATATTTTGACTTCAAAACAAAAAAAAACAAAAAAATTTGGCCTGACCCCTAAAAAGTTCGTCCTGACCCCTAAAATTTTCCCCGACCCCTCAATCTCTCCAGCCCCCTAATTGTTCACTCTCCCCCAACCCTGAGAAATATTTTGAGTTCAAAACCAAAAAAAAAGAAAAAAATTTGGCCTGAACCCTAAAAAGTTCGTCCTGACCCCTAAAATTTTCCCCGACCCCTAAATCTCTCCAGCCCCCTAATTTTTCACTCTCCTCCAACCATGAGAAATAATTTGACTTCAAAACAAAAAAAAACAAAAAAAAACAAAAAAATTTAGCCTGACCCCTAAAAAGTTCGTCCTGACCCCTAAAATTGTCCCCGACCCCTAAATCTCTCTAGCCCCCTAATTTTTTTTTCTCCCCCAACCATGAGAAATATTTTGACTTCAAAACACAAAAAAACAAAAAAATTTGGCCTGACCCCTAAAAAGTTCCGCCTGACCCCTAAAATTTTCCCCGACCCCTAAATCTCTCTAGCCCCCTAATTTTTCACTCTCCCCCAACTATGAGAACGATTTTGACTTCAAAACAAAAAAAAACAAAAAAATTTGGCCTGACCCCTAAAAAGTTCGTCCTGACCCCTAAAATTTTCCCCGACCCCTAAATCTCTCCAGCCCCTAATTTTTCACTCTCCCCCAACCATGAGATATATTTTGACTTCAAAACAAAAAAAAACAAAAAAAATTTGCCTGACCCCTTAAAAGTTCGTCCTGACCCCTAAAATTTTCCCCGACCCCTGAATATCTCCAGCCCCCTAATTTTTCACTCTCGCCCAACCATGAGATATATTTTGACTTCAAAAAAAAAAAAAAAAAAAAAATTTGGCCTGACCCCTAAAAAGTTCCGCCTGACCCCTAAAATTTTCCCCGACCCCTAAATCTCTCCAGCCCCCTAATTTTTCACTCTCCCCCAACCCTGAGAAATATTTTGACTTCAAAACAAAAAAAAACAAAAAAATTTGGCCTGACCCCTAAAAAGTTCGTCCTGACCCCTAAAATTTTCCCCGACCCCTAAATCTCTCCAGCCCCCTAATTTTTCACTCTCCTCCAACCATGAGAAATAATTTGACTTCAAAACAAAAAAAAACAAAAAAATTTGGCCTGACCCCTAAAAAGTTCGTCCTGACCCCTAAAATTTTCCCCGACCCCTAAATCTCTCTAGCCCCCTAATTTTTCACTCTCCCCCAACCATGAGAAATATTTTGACTTCAAAACACAAAAAAACAAAAAAAATTGGCCTGACCCCTAAAAAGTTCCGCCTGACCCCTAAAATTGTCCCCGACCCCTAAATCTCTCTAGCCCCCTAATTTTTCACTCTCCCCCAACTATGAGAAATAATTTGACTTCAAAACAAAAAAAAACAAAAAAATTTGGCCTGACCCCTAAAAAGTTCGTCCTGACCCCTAAAATTTTCCCCGACCCCTAAATCTCTCCAGCCCCCTAATTTTTCACTCTCCTCCAACCATGAGAAATAATTTGACTTCAAAACAAAAAAAAACAAAAAAATTTGGCCTGACCCCTAAAATTTTCCCCGACCCCTAAATCTCTCTAGCCCCCTAATTTTTCACTCTCCCCCAACCATGAGAAATATTTTGACTTCAAAAAAAAAAAAAAAAAAAATTTGGCCTGACCCTTAAAAAGTTCGTCCTGACCCCTAAAATTTTCCCCGACCCCTAAATCTCTCCAGCCCCCTAATTTTTCACTCTCCTCCAACCATGAGAAATAATTTGACTTCAAAACAAAAAAAAACAAAAAAATTTGGCCTGACCCCTAAAAAGTTCGTCCTGACCCCTAAAATTGTCCCCGACCCCTAAATCTCTCTAGCCCCCTAATTTTTCACTCTCCCCCAACCATGAGATATATTTTGACTTCAAAACAAACAAAAACAAAAAAATTTGGCCTGACCCCTAAAAAGTTCGTCCTGACCCCTAAAATTTTCCCCGACCCCTAAATCTCTCCAGCCCCCTAATTTTTCATTCTCCCCCAACCCTGAGAAATATTTTCAGTTCAAAACCAAAAAAAAGAAAAAAAATTGGCCTGACCCCTAAAAAGTTCGGCCTGACCCCTAAAATGTTCCCCGAGCCCTCAATCTCTCCAGCCTCCTAATTTTTAACTCTCCCCCAACCCTAAGAAATATTTTGAGTTCAAAACAAAAAAAATGTTATTTAACATGTATACAAATATTAGTGAAAAAACTTGGCGGAGCATAATTATTTCTCTTTTTACTTTACTTATTGAGACGTTATTTAACATGTATAAAAATATAAGTGAAAACAATGGTGGAGCATAATTATTTTTCTTCTTTCTTTACTTATTGAGACATTATTTAACATGTATTCAAATATTAGTGAAAACAATGGCGGAGCATAATTATATTTCTTCTTACTTTACATATTGAGACGTTATTTAATATGTATACACATTTTAGTGAAAACAGTGGTGGAGCATAATTATTTTTCTTCTTACTTTACTTATTTAGACGTTATATCATATGTATACAAATATTAGTGAAAACAATGGTGGAGCATAATTATTTTTCTACTTACTTTACTTATTGAGACGTTATTTAATATGTATACAAATATTAGTGAAAACAGTGGTGGAGCATAATTATTTTTCTTCTTACTTTACTTATTGAGACGTTATTTAATATGTATACAAATATTAGTGAAAACAATGGTGGAGCATAATTATTTATTACTTTAATTTTACTGATACTACACTAACTTCACACCTCTCAAAAAGAAGGAGGTTATACCTGGGAGGATGGTATCATGTCAACAGAAGAAATGCAGTTAGGATTAAGCAACCCTGGCTTCACTACAAACTCGTGTTCAAAAAAGTGCCGTTATTGATTAAGCAACCCTGGCTTCACTGTGGATTCATGTTCAAAAAAGTGCCGTTAGGAATTAAGCAGCCCTTGCTTCACTATGGACTCATGTTCAAAAAAAGCCGTTAGGGATTAAGCAACAGTTGCTTCAATAAAAACTTATGTTTCGTTGGGATAAGGCAACCCGTGCTTCACTATAAACTCATGTTCAAAAAAGTGCCGTTAGGGATTTCCTCTGACGTCATTTCCTGCTAAAATCGTGACTTTGCATTATGCCGACAATCCCCCATCTCCAAATTTGGCCTGAGGCGCACCACCGGCGAATGCCGACACTCCACCAAATTCGGCCTGAATCGCTCACACCGGCGAATGCCGACACTCCCCCAAATTCGGCCTGAGGCGCTCATACTGGCGAATGCCGACACTCCTCCCTGAATTTCGCCTGAGGCGCCCCACCGCCGAATGCCGACACTCACCCTCCCCAGATTTGGCCTGAGGCGCCCCACCGCCGAATGCCGATACCCCCCCCCCTCTTCCCCAAATTTCTCCTGAGGCGCTCACACCGGCGAATGCCGACACCCCCCACACCCACCCCAAGTTTTCAATATGTATACAATATGTATAGAAATATTAGTGAAAACAATGGGGGAGCATACAAATATTAGTGAAAACAGTGGGGGAGCATAATTATTTATTACTTTAATTTTACTGATACTACACTAACTTCACACCTCTCAAAAAGGAGGAGGTAATACCTAGGAGGATGTTATCATGTCAACAGGAAAAATGTGGTTAGGATTAAGCAACCCTTGCTTCACTATCAACTCATGTTAAAAAAAGTGCCGTTATTGATTAAACAACACTTGCGTCACTATAAACGCATGTATCAAAAAGTGCCGTTAGCAGTTAAGCAACCCTTGCATCACTATGGACTCATGTTCAAAAAAGTGCCGTTAGTAAGTAAGCAACCCATGCTTGACTATGGACTCGTGTTCAAAAAAAGTGCCGTTTGTGATTAAGCAACACTTGCTTCACTATAAACTCATGTTCAAAAAAGAGCCGTTAGGGATTTCCTCTGACGTCATTTCCTGTTAAAATCATGACGGTGCATTATTTCTCAAATTCTTTGTTTTTTTCTCAAATTAGTACTAAACAACGTTGAAAATCGAGGAAAAAGGCACCCCCCCATTGGAGAAAAGTGCTCAGTCGACCCTCGAAGAGTCCATTTTTTTTTCCGGTTCTGAGATATTATACGTCCCGGGGCTGGCCGGTTATAATGATGTCAACCGTGTGACTGTTTGTTGGGTCCTGTCGGAGGAGTATCTGGACATACAAACAAACAGACAGACAGACAGACAGACATACAGACAACTGGCCTTTATATAATAGACTAGCGGGGCTACCCGGCGTTGCTCGGGGTCATAAAAACATAATTGAAGAAAAATCGCGTGTGTAACATCTTTATATTAAAACTTCTATTTCTCTCCCTCTCTCTCTATAGCTGTCTCTTTATCTTTCTACTTTTATCTACCCTGGTCGCTACTTTAAAATTTTGCCTTTTGCGAAAGCTGTTTCTTCCCCACCATTTCATCCTACGTTTCACAGGGCAATAGTATGACTTATTTCTATAAAAAGTACCACCACTGTCTGCGCCTTCTATATAAATACTTATAACCGCACCGGTGTTCATACTATATATTTTGAATCCCCTCATAATATCCTTCATCATTTTAACTCCCCTCGTTGTATTCATCATTTTCGATCTCCTCATACTATTAATCATTTTCAATCCCCTCATAATATTCTTCATCATTTTCAATCTCCTCATACTATTAATCATTTTCAATCCCCTCATAATATTCTTCATCATTTTCAATCCTCTCGTAATATTCCTCATCATTTTCAATCCGCTCATGATATTCTTAATAATTTTCAATCCTCTCATGATATTCTTCATTTTTTCAATCCTCTCATGATATTCTTTATTATTTTCAATCCCCTCATGATATTCTTCATCATTTTCAATCCCCTCATGATATTCTTCATCATTTTCAATCCTCTCATGGTATATTTCATCATTTTCGATCCCCTCATGATATTCTTCTCATTTTCAATCCCTTCATGATATTATTCATCATTTTCAATCCTCTCATGGTATTCTTCATCATTTCCAATCCTGTCAGTCTATTCTTCATAATTTTCAATCCTCTCATGACATTCTTCATCATTTTCAATCCTCTCATGACATTCTTCATCATTTTCAATCCTCTAATGACATTCTTCATCATTTTCAATCCTCTCATGACATTCTTCATCATTTTCAATCCCCTCATGATAGTCTTCATCATTTTCAATTCCCTCATGATAGTCTTCATCATTTTCAATCCTCTCATGATAGTCTTCATCATTTTCAATCCTCTCATGATAGTCTTCATCATTTTCAATCCTCTCATGATAGTCTTCATCATTTTCAATCCTCTCATGATAGTCTTCATCATTTTCAATCCTCTCATGATAGTCTTCATCATTTTCAATCCTCTCATGATAGTCTTCATCATTTTCAAACTTCTCATGATAGTCTTCATCATTTTCAATCCTCTCATGATATTCTTCATCATTTTCAATCCCCTCATGATATTATTCATCATTTTAAATCCCCTCATGGTATTCTTCATCATTTCCAATCCTGTCAGTCTATCCTTCTTCATTTTCAATCCTCTCATGAAAGTCTTCATCATTTTCAATCCTCTCATGACATTCTTCATCATTTTCAATCCCCTTATGATAGTCTTCATCATTTTCAATCCCCTCATGATAGTCTTTATCATTTTCAATCCCCTCATGATAGTGTACATCATTTTCAATCCCCTCATGATAGTCTTAATCATTTTCAATCACCTCATGATAGTCTTCATCATTTTTTATCCTCTCATGATAGTCTTCATCATTTTAAATCCTCTCATGATAGTCTTCATCATTTTCAATCCTCTCATGATAGTCTTTATCATAGCTCTATCTAGGATATTGAGCACATTTCTCTCGGACAACACTGAGTACTTTGAAAATCAAGGACGCCTCATGAGTACTACTGAAATCACTTAGGTATCCTCTCTCCTTCTGATCTGCGAAATAGTCCAAAGGGGAACAAAGATGGCGTTAAAATATTTTCCAAACCTATCACTACAGTAGCTCTATCTAGGACATTGAGCACTTTTCTCCCGGCCAACGCCGAGTACTTTGATAATCAAGGATGCCTCCTGAGGACTATTGAAATCACTTAGGTATCCTCTCTCCTTCTGATCTGCGAAATAGTCCAAAGGGAAACGAAGATGGCGTTGAAATATTTTCCAAACCTATCACTACTATAGCTCTATCTAGTACATTGAGCACTTTTCTCCCGGACAACGCCGAGTACTTTAATAATAAAAGAAGGCCTCCTGAGGACTACTGAAATCACTTAGGTGTCCTCTCTCCTACTGATCTGCGAAATAGTCCAAAGGGGAACGAATATGGCGTTAAAATATTATCCAAACTATCACTACAGTAGCTCTATATAGGACAGTCATCACTTTTTTTCCCGGACAGCGCCGAGTACTTTGAAAATCAAAGAGGCCTCCTGGGGACAACTGAAATCAGTTAGGTATCCTCCCTCCTTTTCATCTGCAAAATTGTCCAAAGGGGAAAGAAGATGGCGTTAAAATATTTTCTAAACCTATCACTACAGTAGCTCTATCTAGGATATTGAGCACTTTTCTCCCGGACAACGCCGAGTACTTTTAAAATCGAGGAGGCTTCATGAGCACTCCTGAAATCTCTTAGGTATCCTCTCTCCTTCGGATCTGCGAAATAGTCCAAAGGGGAACGAAGATGGCGTTAAAATATTTTCCAAACCTATCACTACAGTAGCTCTATCTAGGATATTGAGCACTTTTCTCCCGGACAACGCCGAGTATTTCAAAATCAAAGAGGCCTCCTGGGGACTACTGAAATAATTCTTATCCATTCCCCCATCCTTTTCAGCGTAGATGCTGTTAAAATATTATCCAAACCTATCACTACAGTAGCTCTATCTAGGACATTGAGCACTTTTTTCCCGGACAACGCCGAGTACTTTGAAAATCAAAGAGGCCTCCTGGGGACAACTGAAATCAGTTAGGTATCCTCCCTCCTTTTCATCTGCAAAATTGTCCAAAGGGGAACGAAGATGGCGTTAAAATATTTTCTAAACCTATCACTACAGTAGCTCTATCTAGGATATTGAGCACTTTTCTCCCGGACAACGCCGAGTACTTTTAAAATCGAGGAGGCTTCATGAGCACTCCTGAAATAACTTAGGTATCCTCTCTCCTTCGGATCTGCGAAATAGTCCAAAGGGGAACGAAGATGGCGTTAAAATATTTTCCAAACCTATCACTACAGTTGCTCTATCTAGGATATTGAGCACTTTTCTCCCGGACAACGCCGAGTATTTCAAAATCAAAGAGGCCTCATGGGGACTACTGAAATAATTCTTATCCATTCCCCCATCCTTTTCAGCGTAGATGCTGTTAAAATATTATCCAAACCTATCACTACAGTAGCTCTATCTAGGACATTGAGCACTTTTTTCCCGGACAACGCCGAGTACTTTGAAAATCAAAGAGGCCTCCTGGGGACAACTGAAATCACTTAGGTATCCTCCCTCCTTTTCATCTGCAAAATTGTCCAAAGGGGAAAGAAGATGGCGTTAAAATATTTTCTAAACCTATCACTACAGTAGCTCTATCTAGGACATTGAGCACTTTTCTCCCGGACAACGCCGAGTACTTTTAAAATCGAGGAGGCTTCATGAGCACTCCTGAAATCCCTTAAGTGTCCTCTCTCCTTCGGATCTGCGAAATAGTCCAAAGGGGAACGAAGATGGCGTTAAAATATTTTCCAAACCTATCACTACAGTAGCTCTATCTAGGATATTGAGCACTTTTCTCCCGGACAACGCCGAGTATTTCAAAATCAAAGAGGCCTCCTGGGGACTACTGAAATAATTCTTATCCATTCCCCCATCCTTTTCAGCGTAGATGCTGTTAAAATATTATCCAAACCTATCACTACAGTAGCTCTATCTAGGACATTGAGCACTTTTTTCCCGGACAACGCCGAGTACTTTGAAAATCAAAGAGGCCTCCTGGGGACAACTGCAATCAGTTAGGTATCCTCCCTCCTTTTCATCTGCAAAATTGTCCAAAGGGGAACGAAGATGGCGTTAAAATATTTTCTAAACTTATCACTACAGTAGCTCTATCTAGGATATTGAGCACTTTTCTCCCGGACAACGCCAAGTACTTTGAAAATCGAGGAGGCTTCATGAGCACTCCTGAAATCCCTTAGGTATCCTCTCTCCTTCTGATCTGCGAAATAGTCCAAAGGGGAACGAAGATGGCGTTAAAATATTTTCCAAACTTATCACTACAGTAGCTCTATCTAGGATATTGAGCACTTTTCTCCCGGACAACGCCGAGTACTTTGAAAATCGAGGAGGCTTCATGAGCACTCCTGAAATCTCTTAGGTATCCTCTCTCCTTCTGATCTGCGAAATAGTCCAAAGGTGAACGAAGATGGCGTTAAAATATTTTCCAAACCTATCACTACAGTAGCTCTATCTAGGACATTGAGCACTTTTCTCCCGGACAACGCCGAGTACTTTGATAATAAAGGAGGCCTCCTGGGGACTACTGAAATCACTTAGGTATCCTCTCTCCTTCTGATCTGCGAAATAGTCCAAAGGGGAACGAAGATGGCGTTAAAATATTTTCCAAACCTATCACTACAGTAGCTCTATCTAGGTTATTGAGCACTTTTCTCCCGGACAACGCCGAGTACTTTGAAAATCGAGGAGGCTTCATGAGCACTCCTGAAATCCCTTAGGTATCCTCTCTCCTTCGGATCTGCGAAATAGTCCAAAGGGGAACGAAGATGGCGTTAAAATATTTTCCAAACCTATCACTACAGTAGCTCTATCTAGGATATTGAGCACTTTTCTCCCGGACAACGCCGAGTATTTCAAAATCAAAGAGGCCTCCTGGGGACTACTGAAATAATTCTTATCCATTCCCCCATCCTTTTCAGCGTAGATGCTGTTAAAATATTATCCAAACCTATCACTACAGTAGCTCTATCTAGGACATTGAGCACTTTTTTCCCGGACAACGCCGAGTACTTTGAAAATCAAAGAGGCCTCCTGGGGACAACTGCAATCAGTTAGGTATCCTCTCTCCTTTTCATCTGCAAAATTGTCCAAAGGGGAACGAAGATGGCGTTAAAATATTTTCTAAACTTATCACTACAGTAGCTCTATCTAGGATATTGAGCACTTTTGTCCCGGACAACGCCAAGTACTTTGAAAATCGAGGAGGCTTCATGAGCACTCCTGAAATCACTTAGGTATCCTCTCTCCTTCTGATCTGCGAAATAGTCCAAAGGGGAACGAAGATGGCGTTAAAATATTTTCCAAACCTATCACTACAGTAGCTCTATCTAGGATATTGAGCACATTTCTCCCGGACAACACCGAGTACTTTGAAAATCGAGGAGGCTTCATGAGCACTCCTGAAATCCCTTAGGTATCCTCTCTCCTTCTGATCTGCGAAATAGTCCAAAGGGGAACGAAGATGGCGTTTAAATATTTTCCAAACCTATCACTACAGTAGCTCTATCTAGGACATTGAGCACTTTTTTCCCGGACAACGCCGAGTACTTTGAAAATCAAAGAGGCCTCCTGGGGACAACTGCAGTCAGTTAGGTATCCTCCCTCCTTTTCATCTGCAAAATTGTCCAAAGGGGAACGAAGATGGCATTAAAATATTTTCTAAACCTATCACTACAGTAGCTCTATCTAGGATATTGAGCACTTTTCTCCCGGACAACGCCGAGTACTTTGAAAATTGAGGAGGCTTCATGAGCACTCCTGAAATCCCTTAGGTATCCTCTCTCCTTCGGATCTGCGAAATAGTCCAAAGGGGAACGAAGATGGCGTTAAAATATTTTCCAAACCTATCACTACAGTAGCTCTATCTAGGATATTGAGCACTTTTCTCCCGGACAACGCCGAGTATTTCAAAATCAAAGAGGCCTCCTGGGGACTACTGAAATAACTCTTATCCATTCCCCCATCCTTTTCAGCGTAGATGCTGTTAAAATATTATCCAAACCTATCACTACAGTACCTCTATCTAGGACGTTGAGCAAAAAAGGAGGAGATAATGCATGGGAATAGTTCATCATGACAACGGAACCGATACAACCCTACCTCACACTTCTCAAAAAAGGAGGAGATAATTCATGGGATGAGTGCATCATGACAACGGACCCGATACGACCCTACCTCAACACTTCTCAAAAAGGTTAGCACTCTGGCCATTCAAAATTGCCTGGGCCGCCCCGTCGGGATTCCCCCGGTAGAGGCGCCTCAGTAAGCAATAAACTTACTCCTCCCCAAAGAGGGGAGGCAAAGCCTGGGAGTGTAGACCTCTTAGAACTGCACAGGACAGACCCATAGACCGGCGGAATGAAGCCCCGAAGGCCAAGACGATACCAGTCTATGGAGTGCAGTATCAATCGGAACAGATACTACACCTTGATCTTAGCCAAAAGAAGTGAATTAATGTAATTTTCGGTTAAAAAAAAATGGCGTCTAAAAGCTATGTTGAATTAGAGAAAAACGGCCTAGAGGAGTCTAAAAAATTTTGTTGATATTTAAAACTCTTGTAATAAGTTGTTAAATAGTATTGTACAATGTTTGTTTAAAGAAAATAATAGTTATTATTACTTATTAATTTATTAATGTAATTTGAAAAGTGTATAGTGTGTAGCCCGCTGTACTGTCGAGGATTCCTTATAAATACTGACAGAAATCTTTCAAAAATTTTAATTTCGGATGCTTCGTCGGCCTTTTGGCTAAGATCAAAGTGTAGTATCTGTTCTCGGCATTTTTGCCTTGAGATAAAGTGTATTATCTATTCCTATCCAGTAGGTGTCGGTTTTACACTGTCGAATCAAAAATCAGATTATCATTCTTTTTTTTTTTTAATCCCTTTTCCTTTTGGGCATTTCTTCTCCCCTAAAGTACAGGCTGAGGTGGTTATCTCACCGATGGATACTCATACTCCCCCCCCCCTCCCCTGAATTTCACCTGGGGCGTTCACACCTGCGAATGCTGGCACTCCACCTCCCCAAGTATCGCCTGAGGCGCCCCACTGGCGAATACCGATTTCCCCCAGATTTGGCCTGAGGCGCTCATACCGGCGAATGCCGACACTCCCCCCTCCCCAGATTTGGCCTGAGGCGCTCATACCGGCGAATGCCGACATTCCCCCTCCCCAGATTTAGCCTGGCACCCCACCGGCAAATACCGATACTCTCCTCTCCCCCAAATTTGGCCTGAGGCGCTCACACCGGCCAATGTCGACACTCCCCCTCCTTAAATTTGGCCTGAGGCGCTCATACCGGCGAATGCCGAAACCCCCCCCCCCCCCCTCCCCCAAATTTGGCCTGAGGAGCCCCGCGACCGAATACCGAGACTCTCCCTCCCCCCCAAATTTGGCCCGAACGCCGACACTCCCCCATCCCCAGATTTGGCCTGAGGCGCTCATACCGGCAAATGCCGACACTCCCCCCTCCCCAGATTTGGCCTGAGGCGCTCATACCGGCGAATGCCGACATTCCCCCTCCCCAGATTTAGCCTGGCACCCCACCGGCAAATACCGATACTCTCCTCTCCCCCAAATTTGGCCTGAGGCGCTCACACCGGCCAATGTCGACACTCCCCCTCCTTAAATTTGGCCTGAGGCGCTCATACCGGCGAATGCCGAACCCCCCCCTCCCCCAAATTTGGCCTGAGGAGCCCCTCGACCGAATACCGAGACTCTCCCTCCCCCCCAAATTTGGCCCGAACGCCGACACTCCCCCATCCCCAGATTTGGCCTGAGGCGCTCATACCGGCGAATGCCGACATTCCCCCTCCCCAGATTTGGCCTGAGGCGCCCCACCGCCGAATGCCGACACTCCCTCTCCCCAGATTTGGCCTGTGGCGCTCACATCGGTGAATGCCGAAATTCCCCCCCCCCTATTTGGCCTGAAAGGAGGAGGTAATGCCTGGAAGTATTATATCAGGATAACAGAACGGCCATAGTGAGGAAGGGAGGGGGGAAGGAATATTAGCGTCTATTAACAATTAAGAAAGAAAGGTAGAAAGTGTGGGAGTGAGAGGGGAAGAAGAAAGAAAGAAAAAAAATGGTTGTAGTGTGAGTGAATTTCTACCCGCCATTCCCTTACTCTGACGTCATATCTAGTTTATCGTGACTTTGCATTATTTTTCTTCTCAAATTAGTATAAATAACGTTGAAAAATAGAGTTAAAAGCCACCCCCCATTGGAAAAAAGTGCTCAGTCGACCCCGGAAGAGTCAATTTTTTTTTTCCGGTTCCGAGATATTACACGCGTCTGGGCTGGCCGGTCGGAATGATGTCACCCGTGTGACCGGGTGTTGGGTACTTTCGGAGGAGAAGCTTTACATACATACATACATACATACATACATACATACATACATACATACATACATACATACATCCATACATACATACATACAGACAGGTGACGTTTATATAATAGATAATGTTTTTCCTCTTGGCAACAGTGATTATCATAACGGTTTCTAAAGCACATAGTTATCAAAAACTAGATCCTGGTGTAAAGAACCTAGATTTTTTCACAATCATTCAGTGCAGAAAGTAAAATATGTTTTACGTTTACAATTCTTGATTAAATTAGTTTGGGAAACCTCTGCAATTTGGTGGTTATCTCTTATATAAAGGGCAGTTGTCTGTATGTATGTATGTCTGTATGTGAAGCTTCTCCTCAAAAACTAAGCGGCGACATGTCAAAAAGTGTATATCTTCAGCACCGTACATATCCTGGGATCATAATATCTCAAAATCGCAAATAACGATTCACTCGCTGACAGTCAACCGGACCACTTTCCGACAAAAGGTAGCAGTTTTTTCGTATTTTATTCGACTTTTTCAACGTTATTATGTACTAAATTTGAAATAATCTAATGTATTTATGTACTAATCCGATAAAAATGCAGAGTCATTGTAAACATCCCATAATCCCTTGCCGGATGTACCCGGTCTTGCCCTAAATTGTGTCCGGTTCTATCAGATCATCCAATAACTTCTGTCCGGATGCATCAATAACAACATAGGAATCCTACGTTAAGAGTGTGTAGTGAAACAAGGGTTGCTCAATCACATCCGCACCTGTCCCATAATCCCTTGCCGGATGTACCCGGTCTTGCCCTAAATTGTGTCCGGTTATATCAGGTCATCATGACGTCAGAGAGTGGCAGTTTTCCTTTCTGTCATTTTTCCCTCTCACACTTTCTTTCTTAATTATTAATAGACGCTAATATTCCTCCCCCACCTCCCTCCCTGTTGCCGTTCTGTTATCATGATAGGAATTACCTCCTCCTTTCAGGCCAAATTGGGGGGGGGGGTTACGGTATTCGCCGGTGTGAGCATTACCTCCTCCTTTTTTGAGAAGTGTAGAGGTAGGGTAGTATCGGTTCCGTTGTCATGATGCACTGATCCCATGCATTACCTCCTCCTTTTTTGAGAAGGGTAGGTGTAGAATAGTATCGGTTCCGTTGTCATGATGTGCTCATCCCATGAATTACCTCCTCCTTTTTTGAGAAGTGTTGAGGTAGGGTCGTATCGGTTCCGTTGTCATGATGCCCTCATCCCATGCATTATCTCCTCCTTTTTTGAGAAGTGTTGAGGTAGGGTCGTATCGGTTCCGTTGTCATGATGCCATAATCCCATGCATTATCTCCTCCTTTTTTGAGAAGTATTGAGGTAGGGTCGTATCGGTTCCGTTGTCATGATGCCCTCATCCCATCCATTATCTACTCCTTTTTTGAGCAGTGTTGAAGTGTGAGCGCCTCAGGCGAAATCCCGTGAGGGGGAATGTCGGCATTCGTCGGTATGAGCGCCTCAGGCGAAATCTGGGGAGGGGGAATGTCGGCATTCGCCGGTATGAGCGCCTCAGGACTATTTGGCAGATCAGAAGGAGAAAGGATACCTAAGGGATTTCAGTAGTGCTCATGAAGCCTCCTCGATTTTCAAAGTACTCGGCGTTGTCCGGGAGAAAAGTGCTCAATATCCTAGATAGAGCTACTGTAGTGATAGGTTTAGAAAATATTTTAACGCCATCTTCGTTCACCTTTGGACTATTTCGCAGATCAGAAATAGAGAGGATACCGAAGTGATTTCAGTAGTCCCCATGAGGCCTCCTTGATTATCATGGTACTCGGCGTTGTCCGGGAGAAAAGTGCTCAATGTCGTAGATAGAGCTACTGTAGTGATAGGTTTGGAAAATATTTTAACGCCATCTTCGTTCCCCTTTGGACTATTTCGCAGATCAGAAGGAGAGAGGATACCTAAGGTATTTCAGGAGTGCTCATAAAGCCTCCTCGATTTTCAAAGTACTCGGCGTTGTCCGGGAGAAAAGTGCTCAATATCCTAGATAGAGCTACTGTAGTGATAGGTTTAGAAAATATTTTAACGCCATCTTCGTTCCCCTTTGGACAATTTTGCAGCTGAAAAGGAGGGAGGATACCTAACTGATTTCAGTAGTCACCATGAGGCCTCTTTGATTTTCAAAGTACTCGGCGTTGTCCGGGAAAAAAGTGCTCAATGTCCTAGATAGAGCTACTGTAGTGATAGGTTTGGATAATATTTTAACAGTATCTACGCTGAAAAGGATTGGGTAATCGATAAGAGTTATTTCAGTAGTGCTCATGAAGCCTCCTCGATTTTGAAATACTCGGCGTTGTCCGGGATAAAAGTGCTCAATATCCTAGATAGAGCTACTGTAGTGATAGGTTTGGAAAATATTTTAACGCCATCTTCGTTCCCCTTTGGATTATTTCGCAGATCAGAAGGAGAGAGAATACCGAAGTGATTTCAGTAGTCCCCAGGAGGCCTCTTTGATTATCAAAGTACTCGGCGTTGTCCGGGAGAAAAGTGCTCAATGTCCTAGATAGAGCTACTGTAGTGATAGGTTTGGAAAATATTTTAACGCCATCTTCGTTCCCCTTTGGACTATTTCGCAGATCAGAAGGAGAGAGGCTACCTAAGGGATTTCAGGAGTGCTCATAAAGCCTCCTCGATTTTCAAAGTACTCGGCGTTGTCCGGGAGAAAAGTGCTCAATGTCCTAGATAGAGCTACTGTAGTGATAGGTTTGGATAATATTTTAACAGCATCTACGCTGAAAAGGATGGGGTAATCGATAAGAGTTATTTCAGTAGTGCTCAGGAGGCCTCTTTGATTTTGAAATACTCGGCGTTGTCCGAGAGAAAAGTGCTCAATATCCTAGATAGAGCTACTGTAGTGATACGTGTGGAAAATATTTTAACGCCATCTTCGTTCCCCTTTGGACAATTTTGCAGATGAAAAGGAGGGAGGATAGCTAAGTGATTTCAGTAGTCCCCAGTAAGCCTCTTTGATTTTGAAATACTCGGCGTTTTCCGGGAGAAAAGTGCTCAATATCCTAGATAGAGGTACTGTAGTGATAGGTTTGGAAAATATTTTAACGCTATCTTCGTTCCCCTTTGGACTATTTCGCAGATCAGAATGGGGAGAGGATACCTAAGGGATTTCATGGGTGTTCATGAAGCCTCCTTGATTATCAAAGTACTCGGCGTTGTCCGGGAGAAAAGTGCTCAATGTCCTAGATAGAGCTACTGTAGTGATAGGTTTGGAAAATATTTTAACGCCATCTTCGTTCCCCTTTGGACTATTTCGCAGATCAGAAGGAGAGAGGATACCTAAGGGATTTAAGGAGTGCTCATGAAGCCTCCTCGATTTTCAAAGTACTCGGCGTTGTCCGGGAGAAAAGTGCTCAATGTCCTAGATAGAGCTACTGTAGTGATAGGTTTGGAAAATATTTTAACGCCATCTTCGTTCCCCTTTGGACTATTTCGCAGATCAGAAGGAGAGAGGATACCTAAGGGATTTCAGGAGTGCTCATGAAGCCTCTTCGATTTTCAAAGTACTCGGCGTTGTCCGGGAGAAAAGTGCTCAATATCCTAGATAGAGCTACTGTAGTGATAGGTTTAGAAAATATTTTAACGCCATCTTCGTTCCCCTTTGGACAGTTTTGCAGATGAAAAGGAGGGAGGATACCTAACTGATTTCAGTAGTCCCCAGGAGGCCTCTTTGATTTTCAAAGTACTCGGCGTTGTCCGGGAGAAAAGTGCTCAATGTCCTAGATAGAGCTACTGTAGTGATAGGTTTGGATAATATTTTAACAGCATCTACGCTGAAAAAGATGGGGAATCGATAAGAGTTATTTCAGTAGTGCTCAGTAGGCCTCTTTGATTTTGAAATACTCGGCGTTGTCCGGGAGAAAAGTGCTCAATATCCTAGATAGAGCTACTGTAGTGATAGGTTTGGAAAATATTTTAACGCCATCTTCGTTCCCCTTTGGACTATTTCGTAGATCAGAAGGAGAGAGGATACCTAAGTGATTTCAGTAGTCCCCAGGAGGCCTCCTTGATTATCAAAGTACTCGGCGTTGTCCGGGGGAAAAGTGCTCAATATCCTAGATAGAGCTACTGTAGTGATAGGTTTGGAAAATATTTTAACGCCATCTTCGTTCACCTTTGGACTATTTCGCAGATCAGAAAGAAGAGAGGATACTTAAGGGATTTCAGGAGTGCTCATAAAGCCTCCTCGATTTTCCAAGTACTCGGCGTTGTCCGGGAGAAAAGTGCTCACTATCCTAGATAGAGCTACTGTAGTGATAGGTTTTGGAAAATATTTTAATGCCATCTTCGTTCCCCTTTGGACTATTTCGCAGATCAGAATGGGGAGAGGATACCTAAGGGATTTCATGGGTGTTCATGAAGCCTCCTCGATTTTCAAAGTACTCGGCGTTGTCCGGGAGAAAAGTGCTCAATATCCTAGATAGAGCTACTGTAGTGATAGGTTTGGAAAATATTTTAACGCCATCGTCGTTCCCCTTTGGACTATTTCGCAGATCAGAAGGAGAGAGGATACCTAAGGGATTTCAGGAGTGCTCATGAAGCCTCCTCAATTTTCAAAGTACTCGGCGTTGTCTGGGAGAAAAGTGCTCAATGTCCTAGATAGAGCTACTGTAGTGATAGGTTTGGAAAATATTTTAACGCCATCTTTGTTCCTCTTTGGACTATTTCGCAGATCAGAAGGAGAGATGATACCTAAGGGATTTCAGGAGTGCTCATGAAGCCTCCTCGATTTTAAAATACTCGGCGTTTTCCAGGAGAAAAGTGCTCAATATCCTAGATAGAGCTACTGTAGTGATAGGTTTGGAAAATATTTTAACGCTACCTTCGTTCCCCTTTGGACTATTTCGCAGATCAGAAGGAGAGAGGATACCTAAGTGATTTCAGTAGTCCACTAGGAGGCCTCCTGGATTATCAAAGTACTCGGCGTTGTCCGGGAGAAAAGTGCTCAATATATTAGATAGAGCTACTGTAGTGATAGGTTTGGAAAATATTTTAACGCCATCTTCGTTCCCTATTGGACTATTTCGCAAATCAGTAGGAGAAAGGTTACCTAAGTGATTTCAGTAGTTCTCACGAAGCCTCCTCGATTTTCAAAGTATTCGGCGTTGTCCGGGAGAAAAGTGCTCAATATCCTAGATAGAGCTACTGTAGTGATAGGTTTAGAAAATATTTTAACGCCATCTCAGTTCCCCTTTGGACAATTTTGACGATGAAAAGGAGGGAGGATACCTAAGTGATTTCAGTAGTCCCCAGGAGGCCTCTTTGATTTTCAAAGTACTCGGCGTTGTCCGGGAAAAAAAGTGCTCAATGTCCTATATAGAGCTACTGTAGTGATAGGTTTGGATAATATTTTAACGCCATATTCGTTCACCTTTGGACTATTTCGCAGATCAGTAGGAGAGAGGATACCTAAGTGATTTCAGTAGTCCTCTGGAGGCTTCCTTTATTATTAAAGTACTCGGCGTTGTCCGGGAGAAAAGTGCTCAATGTCCTAGATAGAGCTACTGTAGTGATAGGTTTGGAAAATATTTTAACGCCATCTTTGTTCCCCTTTGGACTATTTCGCAGATCAGAAGGAGAGAGGATACCTAAGTGATTTCAGTAGTGCTCATGAGGCCTCCTTGATTTTCAAAGTACTCGGCGTTGTCCGGGAGAAAAGTGCTCAATATCTTAGATAGAGCTATGATAAAGACTATCATGAGAGGATTGAAAATGATGAAGACTATCATGAGAGGATTGAAAATGATGAAGACTATCATGAGAGGATTGAAAATGATGAAGACTATCATGAGGGGATTGAAAATGATGGAGACTATAATGAGGGGATTGAAAATGATGTACACTATCAGGAGGGGATTGAAAATGATGAAGACTATCATGAGGGGATTGAAAATGATGAAGACTATCATAAGGGGATTGAAAATGATGAAGAATGTCATAAGAGGATTGAAAATGATGAAGAATGTCATGAGAGGATTGAAAATGATGAAGATTATCTTGAGAGGATTGAAAATGATGAAGACTATCATGAGAGGATTAAAAATTATGAAGACTATCCTGAGAGGATTAAAAATGATGAAGACTATCATGAGAGGATTAAAAATGATTAAAACTATCATGAGAGGATTGAAAATGATGAAGACTGACATGAGAGGATTGAAAATGATGAAGACTATCATGAGAGGATTGAAAATGATGTACACTATCATGAGGGGATTGAAAATAATGAAGACTATCATGAGGGGATTGAAAATGATGAAGACTATCATAAGGGGATTGAAAATGATAAAGAATGTCATAAGAGGATTGAAAATGATGAAGAATGTCATGAGATGATTGAAAATGATGAAGAATAGACTGACAGGATTGGAAATGATTAAGAATACCATGAGGGGATTTAAAATGATGAATAATATCATGAGGGGATTGAAAATGATGAAGAATATCTTGAGAGGATTGAAAATGATGAAGACTATCATAAGAGGATTAAAAATGATGAAGACTATCATGAGAGGATTAAAAATATTTAAAACTATCATGAGGGGATCGAAAATGATGAAATATACCATGAGAGGATTGAAAATGATGAAAAATATCATGAGGGGATTGAAAATGATGAAGAATATCATGAGGGGATTGAAAATAATGAAGAATATCATGAGAGGATTGAAAAAATGAAGAATATCATGAGAGGATTGAAAATTATTAAGAATATCATGAGCGGATTGAAAATGATGAGGAATATTACGAGAGGATTGAAAATGATGAAGAATATTATGAGGGGATTGAAAATGATTAATAGTATGAGGAGATTCAAAATGATGAAGAATATTATGAAGGGATTGAAAATGATTAATAGTATGAGGAGATCGAAAATGATGAATACAACGAGGGGAGTTAAAATGATGAAGGATATCATGAGGGGATTCAAAATATATAGTATGAACACCGGGGCGGTTATAAGTACCTATATAGAAGGCGCAGACAGTGGTGGTACTTTTTATAGAAATAAGTCATACTATTGCCCTGTGAAACGTAGGATGAAATGGTGGGGAAGAAACAGCTTTCGTAAAAGGCAAAATTTAAAAGTTACGATCAGGGTAGAGAAAAGTAGAAAGATAAAGAGACAGCTATAGAGAGAGAAAGAGAGAAATAGAAGTTTTAATATAAAGATGTTACACACGCAATTTTTCTTCAATTATGTTTTTATGACCCCGAGCAACGCCGGGTAGCCCCGCTAGTCTCTTATATAAAGGGCACTTGTCTATATGTATGTATGTATGTATGTATGTATGTATGTATGTATGTATGTATGTATGTCTGTATGTGAAGCTTCTCCTCAAAAACTACGCGACGACATGTCAAAAAGTTTATATCTTCAGCACCGTACAACACCTGGATCATAATATCTCAAAATTACAACAAAAAAAAATGTTGCTGGGGGTCAACGGGGCCAGTCTTCGGCAGCGGGTCTGGTTTTTTCAAACTTTTCTAATGTTATTCAGTAGTAATTTGGAAATCAGCCAATGTAATTATGTAATAATAATTTTATTTTCAACCAACTTATTCTTGTGCACGTGACGTCACAGTAATAGGTATATGACGTCATCGTTATAGGTTTTTACATTTTTTTCTCTTCAAAACTTATTTTACTTACAGTGACCCGTTGAGTCATAACCACTCACGTTTACAGTGACCCGTTGAGTCATAACCACTCTATATATGTATAGAAAAAAGAAAAAAAGAATTTAACAAGAACATGTTTATAGTGACCCGTTGAGTCATAACCACTCTATATATGTATAAAAACAGAAAAAAGAAGAATTTAACAAGTACACGTTTACAGTGACCCGTTGAGTCATAACCACTCAATATATGTATAAAAAAAGAAAAAAGAAGAGTTTAACAAGTACATGTTTACAATGACCCGTTGAGTCATAACCACTCTATATATGTATAAAAAAAGAAAAAAAGAAGAATTTAACAAGTAAACGTTTACAGTGACCCGTTGAGTCATAACCACTCTATATATGTATAAAAAAAGAAAAAAGAAGAATTTAACAAGTACACGTTTACAGTGACCCGTATAGTCATAACCACTCTATATATGTATAAAAAAAGAAAAAAGAATTTAACAAGTACACGTTTACAATGACCCGTTGGGTCATAACCACTCTATATATGTATAAAAAAAGAAGAATTAAACAAGTAAACGTTTACAGTGACCCGTTGAGTCATAACCCCTCTATATATGTATAAAAAAAGAAAAAAGAAAAATTTAACAAGTACACATTTACAGTGACCCGTTGAGTCATAACCACTCTATATATGTATAAAAAAGAAAAAAGAAGAATTTAACAAGTACACGTTTACAGTGACCCGTTGAGTCATAACCACTCTATATATGTATTAAAACAGAAAAAAAAAGAATTTAACAAGTACACGTTTACAGTGACCCGTTGAGTCATAACCACTCTATATATGTATAAAAAAAGAAAAAAGAAGAATTTAACAAGTACACGTTTACAATGACCCGTTGAGTCATAACCACTCTATATATGTATAAAAAAAGAAAAAAAGAAGAATTTAACAAGTAAACGTTTACAGTGACCCGTTGAGTCATAACCACTCTATATATGTATAGAAAAAAGAAAAAAAGAAGAATTTAACAAGAACATGTTTATAGTGACCCGTTGAGTCATAACCACTCTATATATGTATAAAAACAGAAAAAAGAAGAATTTAACAAGTACACGTTTACAGTGACCCGTTGAGTCATAACCACTCTATATATGTATAAAAAAAGAAAAAAGAAGAATTTAACAAGTACACGTTTACAGTGACCCGTTGAGTCATAACCACTCTATATATGTATAAAAAAAGAAAAAAGAATTTAACAAGTACACGTTTACAATGACCCGTTGAGTCATAACCACTCTATATATGTATAAAAAAAGAAAAAAAGAAGAATTTAACAAGTAAACGTTTACAGTGACCCGTTGAGTCATAACAACTCTATATATGTATAGAAAAAAGAAAAAAAGAAGAATTTAACAAGAACATGTTTATAGTGATCCGTTGAGTCATAACCACTCTATATATGTATAAAAAAAGAAAAAAGAAGAATTTAACAAGTACACGTTTACAGTGACCCGTTGAGTCATAACTACTCTATATATGTATAAAAACAGAAAAAAGAAGAATTTAACAAGTACACGTTTACAGTGACCCGTTGAGTCATAACCGCTCTATATATGTATAAAAAAAGAAAAAAGAATTTAACAAGTACACGTTTACAATGACCCGTTGAGTCATAACCACTCTATATATGTATAAAAAAAGAAAAAAAGAAGAATTTAACAAGTAAACGTTTACAGTGACCCGTTGAGTCATAACCACGCTATATATGTATAAAAAAAGAAAAAAGAAGAATTTAACAAGTACACGTTTACAGTGACCCGTTGAGTCATAACCACTCTATATATGTATAAAAAAAGAAAAAAGAAGAATTTAACAAGTACACGTTTACAATGACCCGTTGAGTCATAACCACTCTATATATGTATAAAAAAAGAAGAATTAAACAAGTAAACGTTTACAGTGACCCGTTGAGTCATAACCACTCTATATATGTATAGAAAAAAGAAAAAAAGAAGAATTTAACAAGAACATGTTTATAGTGACCCGTTGAGTCATAACCACTCTATATATGTATAAAAAAAGAAAAAAAGAAGAATTTAACAAGTACACGTTTACAGTGACCCGTTGAGTCATAACCACTCTATATATGTATAAAAACAGAAAAAAGAAGAATTTAACAAGTACACGTTTACAGTGACCCGTTGAGTCATAACCACTCTATATATGTATAAAAAAAGAAAAAAGAAGAGTTTAACAAGTACACTTTTACAATGACCCGTTGAGTCATAACCACTCTATATATGTATAAAAAAAGAAAAAAAGAAGAATTTAACAAGTAAACGTTTACAGTGACCCGTTGAGTCATAACCACTCTATATATGTATAAAAAAAGAAAAAAGAAGAATTTAACAAGTACACGTTTACAGTGACCCGTTGAGTCATAACCACTCTATATATGTATAAAAAAAGAAAAAAGAAGAATTTAACAAGTACACGTTTACAATGACCCGTTGAGTCATAACCACTCTATATATGTATAAAATAGAAGAATTTAACAAGTACACGTTTACAGTGACCCGTTGAGTCATAACCACTCTATATATGTATAGAAAAAAGAAAAAAAGAAGAATTTAACAAGAACATGTTTATAGTGACCCGTTGAGTCATAACCACTCTATATATGTATAAAAAAAGAAAAAAGAAGAATTTAACAAGTACACGTTTACAGTGACCCGTTGAGTCATAACCACTCTATATATGTATAAAAACAGAAAAAAGAAGAATTTAACAAGTACACGTTTACAGTGACCCGTTGAGTCATAACCACTCTATATATGTATAAAAAAAGAAAAAAGAATTTAACAAGTACACGTTTACAATGACCCGTTGAGTCATAACCACTCTATATATGTATAAAAAAAGAAAAAAAGAAGAATTTAACAAGTACACGTTTACAATGACCCGTTGAGTCATAACCACTCTATATATGTATAAAAAAGAAGAATTTAACAAGTAAACGTTTACAGTGACCCGTTGAGTCATAACCACTCTATATATGTATAGAAAAAAGAAAAAAAGTATTTAACAAGAACATGTTTATAGTGACCCGTTGAGTCATAACCACTCTATATATGTATAAAAAAAGAAAAAAGAAGAATTTAACAAGTACACGTTTACAGTGACCCGTTGAGTCATAACCACTCTATATATGTATAAAAACAGAAAAAAGAAGAATTTAACAAGTACACGTTTACAGTGACCCGTTGAGTCATAACCACTCAATATATGTATAAAAAAAGAAAAAAAGAAGAATTTAACAAGTAAACGTTTACAGTGACCCGTTGAGTCATAACCACTCTATATATGTATAAAAAAAGAAAAAAGAAGAATTTAACAAGTACACGTTTACAGTGACCCGTATAGTCATAACCACTCTATATATGTATAAAAAAAGAAAAAAGAATTTAACAAGTACACGTTTACAATGACCCGTTGAGTCATAACCACTCTATATATGTATAAAAAAAGAAGAATTAAACAAGTAAACGTTTACAGTGACCCGTTGAGTCATAACCCCTCTATATATGTATAAAAAAAGAAAAAAGAAAAATTTAACAAGTACACGTATACAGTGACCCGTTGAGTCATAACCACTCTATATATGTATAAAAAAGAAAAAAGAAGAATTTAACAAGTACACGTTTACAGTGACCCGTTGAGTCATAACCACTCTATATATGTATTAAAACAGAAAAAAGAAGAATTTAACAAGTACACGTTTACAGTGACCCGTTGAGTCATAACCACTCTATATATGTATAAAAAAAGAAAAAAGAAGAATTTAACAAGTACACGTTTACAATGACCCGTTGAGTCATAACCACTCTATATATGTATAAAAAAAGAAAAAAAGAAGAATTTAACAAGTAAACGTTTACAGTGACCCGTTGAGTCATAACCACTCTATATATGTATAAAAAAAGAAAAAAGAAGAATTTAACAAGTACACGTTTACAATGACCCGTTGAGTCATAACCACTCTATATATGTATAAAAAAAGAAAAAAAGAAGAATTTAACAAGTAAACGTTTACAGTGACCCGTTGAGTCCTAACCACTCTATATATGTATAAAAAAAGAAAAAAAGAATTTAACAAGTAAACGTTTACAGTGACCCGTTGAGTCATAACCACGCTATATATGTATAAAAAAAGAAAAAAGAAGAATTTAACAAGTACACGTTTACAGTGACCCGTTGAGTCATAACCACTCTATATATGTATAAAAAAAGAAAAAAGAAGAATTTAACAAGTACACGTTTACAATGACCCGTTGAGTCATAACCACTCTATATATGTATAAAAAAAGAAGAATTAAACAAGTAAACGTTTACAGTGACCCGTTGAGTCATAACCACTCTATATATGTATAGAAAAAAGAAAAAAAGAAGAATTTAACAAGAACATGTTTATAGTGACCCGTTGAGTCATAACCACTCTATATATGTATAAAAAAAGAAAAAAAGAAGAATTTAACAAGTACACGTTTACAGTGACCCGTTGAGTCATAACCACTCTATATATGTATAAAAACAGAAAAAAGAAGAATTTAACAAGTACACGTTTACAGTGACCCGTTGAGTCATAACCACTCTATATATGTATAAAAAAAGAAAAAAGAAGAGTTTAACAAGTACACTTTTACAATGACCCGTTGAGTCATAACCACTCTATATATGTATAAAAAAAGAAAAAAAGAAGAATTTAACAAGTAAACGTTTACAGTGACCCGTTGAGTCATAACCACTCTATATATGTATAAAAAAAGAAAAAAGAAGAATTTAACAAGTACACGTTTACAGTGACCCGTTGAGTCATAACCACTCTATATATGTATAAAAAAAGAAAAAAGAAGAATTTAACAAGTACACGTTTACAATGACCCGTTGAGTCATAACCACTCTATATATGTATAAAATAGAAGAATTTAACAAGTACACGTTTACAGTGACCCGTTGAGTCATAACCACTCTATATATGTATAGAAAAAAGAAAAAAAGAAGAATTTAACAAGAACATGTTTATAGTGACCCGTTGAGTCATAACCACTCTATATATGTATAAAAAAAGAAAAAAGAAGAATTTAACAAGTACACGTTTACAGTGACCCGTTGAGTCATAACCACTCTATATATGTATAAAAACAGAAAAAAGAAGAATTTAACAAGTACACGTTTACAGTGACCCGTTGAGTCATAACCACTCTATATATGTATAAAAAAAGAAAAAAGAATTTAACAAGTACACGTTTACAATGACCCGTTGAGTCATAACCACTCTATATATGTATAAAAAAAGAAAAAAAGAAGAATTTAACAAGTACACGTTTACAATGACCCGTTGAGTCATAACCACTCTATATATGTATAAAAAAGAAGAATTTAACAAGTAAACGTTTACAGTGACCCGTTGAGTCATAACCACTCTATATATGTATAGAAAAAAGAAAAAAAGTATTTAACAAGAACATGTTTATAGTGACCCGTTGAGTCATAACCACTCTATATATGTATAAAAAAAGAAAAAAGAAGAATTTAACAAGTACACGTTTACAGTGACCCGTTGAGTCATAACCACTCTATATATGTATAAAAACAGAAAAAAGAAGAATTTAACAAGTACACGTTTACAGTGACCCGTTGAGTCATAACCACTCAATATATGTATAAAAAAAGAAAAAAAGAAGAATTTAACAAGTAAACGTTTACAGTGACCCGTTGAGTCATAACCACTCTATATATGTATAAAAAAAGAAAAAAGAAGAATTTAACAAGTACACGTTTACAGTGACCCGTATAGTCATAACCACTCTATATATGTATAAAAAAAGAAAAAAGAATTTAACAAGTACACGTTTACAATGACCCGTTGGGTCATAACCACTCTATATATGTATAAAAAAAGAAGAATTAAACAAGTAAACGTTTACAGTGACCCGTTGAGTCATAACCCCTCTATATATGTATAAAAAAAGAAAAAAGAAAAATTTAACAAGTACACGTATACAGTGACCCGTTGAGTCATAACCACTCTATATATGTATAAAAAAGAAAAAAGAAGAATTTAACAAGTACACGTTTACAGTGACCCGTTGAGTCATAACCACTCTATATATGTATTAAAACAGAAAAAAGAAGAATTTAACAAGTACACGTTTACAGTGACCCGTTGAGTCATAACCACTCTATATATGTATAAAAAAAGAAAAAAGAAGAATTTAACAAGTACACGTTTACAATGACCCGTTGAGTCATAACCACTCTATATATGTATAAAAAAAGAAAAAAAGAAGAATTTAACAAGTAAACGTTTACAGTGACCCGTTGAGTCATAACCACTCTATATATGTATAAAAAAAGAAAAAAGAAGAATTTAACAAGTACACGTTTACAATGACCCGTTGAGTCATAACCACTCTATATATGTATAAAAAAAGAAAAAAAGAAGAATTTAACAAGTAAACGTTTACAGTGACCCGTTGAGTCCTAACCACTCTATATATGTATAAAAAAAGAAAAAAGAAGAATTTAACAAGTACACGTTTACAGTGACCCGTATAGTCATAACCACTCTATATATGTATAAAAAAAGAAAAAAGAATTTAACAAGTACACGTTTACAATGACCCGTTGGGTCATAACCACTCTATATATGTATAAAAAAAGAAGAATTAAACAAGTAAACGTTTACAGTGACCCGTTGAGTCATAACCCCTCTATATATGTATAAAAAAAGAAAAAAGAAAAATTTAACAAGTACACGTATACAGTGACCCGTTGAGTCATAACCACTCTATATATGTATAAAAAAGAAAAAAGAAGAATTTAACAAGTACACGTTTACAGTGACCCGTTGAGTCATAACCACTCTATATATGTATTAAAACAGAAAAAAGAAGAATTTAACAAGTACACGTTTACAGTGACCCGTTGAGTCATAACCACTCTATATATGTATAAAAAAAGAAAAAAGAAGAATTCAACAAGTACACGTTTACAATGACCCGTTGAGTCATAACCACTCTATATATGTATAAAAAAAGAAAAAAAGAAGAATTTAACAAGTAAACGTTTACAGTGACCCGTTGAGTCATAACCACTCTATATATGTATAAAAAAAGAAAAAAGAAGAATTTAACAAGTACACGTTTACAGTGACCCGTTGAGTCATAACCACTCTATATATGTATAAAAAAAGAAAAAAGAAGAATTTAACAAGTACACGTTTACAATGACCCGTTGAGTCATAACCACTCTATATATGTATAAAAAAGAAGAATTTAACAAGTACACGTTTACAGTGACCCGTTGAGTCATAACCACTCTATATATGTATAGAAAAAAGAAAAAAAGAAGAATTTAACAAGAACATGTTTATAGTGACCCGTTGAGTCATAACCACTCTATATATGTATAAAAAAAGAAAAAAGAAGAATTTAACAAGTACACGTTTACAGTGACCCGTTGAGTCATAACCACTCTATATATGTATAAAAACAGAAAAAAGAAGAATTTAACAAGTACACGTTTACAGTGACCCGTTGAGTCATAACCACTCTATATATGTATAAAAAAAGAAAAAAGAATTTAGCAAGTACACGTTTACAATGACCCGTTGAGTCATAACCACTCTATATATGTATAAAAAAAGAAAAAAAGAAGAATTTAACAAGTAAACGTTTACAGTGACCCGTTGAGTCATAACCACTCTATATATGTATAGAAAAAAGAAAAAAAGAAGAATTTAACAAGAACATGTTTATAGTGACCCGTTGAGTCATAACCACTCTATATATGTATAAAAAAAGAAAAAAAGAAGAATTTAACAAGTACACGTTTACAGTGACCCGTTGAGTCATAACCACTCTATATATGTATTAAAACAGAAAAAAGAAGAATTTAACAAGTACACGTTTACAGTGACCCGTTGAGTCATAACCACTCTATATATGTATAAAAAAAGAAAAAAGAATTTAACAAGTACACGTTTACAATGACCCGTTGAGTCATAACCACTCTATATATGTATAAAAAAAGAAAAAAAGAAGAATTTAACAAGTAAACGTTTACAGTGACCCGTTGAGTCATAACCACTCTATATATGTATAAAAAAAGAAAAAAGAAGAATTTAACAAGTACACGTTTACAGTGACCCGTTGAGTCATAACCACTCTATATATGTATAAAAAAAGAAAAAAAGAAGAATTTAACAAGTACACGTTTACAATGACCCGTTGAGTCATAACCACTCTATATATGTATAAAAAAGAAGAATTTAACAAGTAAACGTTTACAGTGACCCGTTGAGTCATAACCACTCTATATATGTATAGAAAAAAGAAAAAAAGAAGAATTTAACAAGAACATGTTTATAGTGACCCGTTGAGTCATAACCACTCTATATATGTATAAAAAAAGAAAAAAGAAGAATGTAACAAGTACACGTTTACAGTGACCCGTTGAGTCATAACCACTCTATATATGTATAAAAACAGAAAAAAGAAGAATTTAACAAGTACACGTTTACAGTGACCCGTTGAGTCATAACCACTCTATATATGTATAAAAAAAGAAAAAAGAAGAATTGCACAAGTACACGTTTACAATGACCCGTTGAGTCATAACCACGGTATATATGTATAAAAAAGAATTTAACAAGTAAACGTTTACAGTGACCCGTTGAGTCGTAACCACTCTATATATGTATAGAAAAAAGAAAAAAAGAAGAATTTAACAAGTTAACGTTTACAGTGACCCGTTGAGTCATAACCACGAAGTATGTGTGGGTACCCTGCGACTGCACGAAGTATGTGTGGGTACCCTGCGACCGCACGAACTATGTGTGGGTACCCTGCGACCGGACGAAGTATGTGTTGGTACCCTGCGACCGGACGAAGTATATGTTGGTACCCTGCGACCGGACGAAGTATGTGTGGGTACCCTGCGACCGGACGAAGTATGTGTGGGTACCCTGCGACCTAACAAAGTATGTGTTGGTACCCTGCGACCGGACGAAGTATGTGTGGGTACCCTGCGACCTGACGAAGTATGTTTGGGTACCCTGCGACCTGACGAAGTATGTGTGGGTCCCCTGCGACCGGAAAAAGTATGTGTGGGTACCGTGCGACCTGACGAAGTATGTGTGGGTACACTTCGACATGACGAAGTATGTGTTAGTACCCTGCAACCGGACGAAGTATGTGTGGGTACCCTGCCACCGGACGAAGTATGTGTTGGTACCCTGACGTCAGAGAGTGGCAGGAAGAAATTCACTCACACTACAACCATTTTTTTCTTTCTTTCTTTTTTCCCGCTCCCTCCCACACTTTCTTTCTTAATTATTAATAGACGCTAATATTCCCCCCCTCCCTATGGCCGTTCTGTTATCATGATAGGCATTCCCTCCTCCTTTCGGGGGGGTGTCGGCATTCGCCGGTGTGAGCGCTTCAGGTGAAATTTGGGGGAGGGGTGGGGGGTGGGTATCAGCATACACCGGTGGGACGCCTAAGGGAAAATTTGGGGGAGGGGGAGTGTCGGCATTCGCCGGTGTGAGCGTCTCAGGCCAAATCTGGGGAGGGGGAATGTCGGCATACGGCGGCTCAGGCCAATCTGGGGAGGGGAGGAGGGAAATGTCGGCATTCGGCGGTATGAGCGATCGCCTGTGGGGCGCCTCAGGCGAAATTTGGGGATGGGGCGTATTGGCATACGCCGGTGAGGCAGGCGAAATTTGGGGGAGGGGGAGTGTCAGTATTCGCCGGTGTCAGCGCCTCAGGCGAAATTTGGGGGGAGTCGTCGGTGAGACAGATCCCGACCTTGGGGGTATATCAACCGGTACTTTAGGGGAGAGGAAGTGAGCTAAAGGAAAAGGGATTAAAAAATAAAAAGATAATCTGATTTTTGATTCGACAGTGTAAGATCGACACCTATCGGATAGGACTAGATATACACTTGATCTCAAGGCAATAATGCCGAGAACAGATACTACACTTTGATCTTGGCCAAAAGGCCGAGAAACATCAAAAATTCAAAAATTTAATGTGATTTAAAGGGACTATTTATAACCAATCTACACCTGAACAGCGGTCTATCCACTAGACACTGTTCAAATTACATTAATAAATTAACGAGTAATAATAACTATGATTTTCTTTGAACAAACATGTATAATACTATTTAACAAGTTCTTTAATGAGTTTTGATGAGCAACAATGAATTTTAGACTCCCTAGGCCGTTTTTCTCTAATTCTGTTTAGTGTAGTATCTGTTTGGATTATGCACTCCATAATCGTCTTGGCTTCATTCCGCCGGTCTATGGAAAAACGATTCACTCGCTGACAGTCAACCGGACCACTTTCCGACAAAAGGTAGCAGTTTTTTCGTATTTTACACTACTTTTTAAACGTTAATATGTAGTAAATTCGAAATAATCTAATGTATTTATGTACTAATCCGATAAAAATGCAGAGTCACTGTAAACATCCCATAATCCCTTGCCGGATGTACCCGGTCTTGCCCGACATTCATCCCGGTTGTATCAGATCATCCAATAACTTCTGTCCGGATAACTCAATAACAACATAGGAATCCTACGTTATAAGTGTGTAGTGAAACAAGGGTTGCTCAATCACATCCGCACCTGTCCAATAATCCCTTGCTGGATGTACCTGGTCTTGCCCTATATTGTGTCCGGTTATATCAGGTCATAGTACTCGGCGTTGTCCGGGAAAAAAGTGCTCAATGTCCTAGATAGAGCTACTGTAGAGATAGGTTTGCATAATATTTTAACAGCATCTACGCTGAAAAGGATGGGGGAATCGATAAGAGTTATTTAAGAAGTGCTCATGAGGCCTCCTTGATTTAAAAATTACTCGGTGTTGTCCGGGAGAAAAGTGCTCAATATCCTAGATAGAGCTACTGTAGTGATAGGTTTTGAAAATATTTTAACGCCATCTTCTTTACCCTTTGGACTATTTTGCAGATCAAAAGGAGGGATACCTAAGTGATTTCAGTAGTGCTCAGGAGGCCTCCTTGATTTTCAAAGTATTTGGCGTTGTCCGGGAGAAAAGTGTTCAATGTCCTTGATCGAGCTACTGTAGTAATAGGTTTGGATAATATTTTAACAGCATCTACGCTGAAAAGGATGGGGGAATCGATAAGAGTGATTTCAGTAGTGCTCAGGAGGCCTCCTTGATTTTCAAAGTACTCGGCGTTGTCCGGCAGAAAAGTGCTCAATATCCTAGATAGAGCTACTGTAGTGATAGGTTTGGAAAATATTTTAATGCCATCTTCGTTCCCCTTTGGGCTATTTGGCAGATCAGAAGGAGAGAGCATACCTAAGTGATTTCAGTAGTCCTCAGGAGGCCTCTTTGATTTTCAAAGTACTCGGCGTTGTCCGGGAGAAAATTGCTCAATGTCCTAGATAGAGCTACTGTAGTGATAGGTTTGGATAATATTTTAACAGCATCTACGCTGAAAAGGATAGGGGAATCGATATAAGTTATTACAGTAGTTCTCAGGAGGCGTCTTTGATTATCAAAGTACTCGGCGTTGTCCGGGAGAAAAGTGCTCAATATCCTAGATAGAGCTACTGTAGTGATAGGTTTGGAAAATATTTTAACGCTATCTTCGTTCCCCTTTGGACTATTTGGTAGATCAGAAGGAGAGAGGATACCTAAGTGATTTCAGTAGTGCTCAGGAGGCCTCCTTGATTTTCAAAGTACTCGGCGTTGTCCGGGAGAAAATTGCTCAATGTCCTAGATAGAGCTACTGTAGTGATAGGTTAGGATAATATTTTAACAGCATCTATGCTGAAAAGGATGGGGGAATCGATAAGAGTTATTTAAGAAGTGCTCATGAGGCCTCCTTGATTTAAAAATTACTCGGTGTTGTCCGGGAGAAAAGTGCTCAATATCCTAGATAGAGCTACTGTAGTGATAGGTTTTGAAAATATTTTAACGCCATCTTCTTTACCCTTTGGACTATTTTGCAGATCAAAAGGAGGGATACCTAAGTGATTTCAGTAGTGCTCAGGAGGCCTCCTTGATTTTCAAAGTATTTGGCGTTGTCCGGGAGAAAAGTGTTCAATGTCCTTGATCGAGCTACTGTAGTGATAGGTTTGGATAATATTTTAACAGCATCTACGCTGAAAAGGATGGGGGAATGGATAAGAGTGATTTCAGTAGTGCTCAGGAGGCCTCCTTGATTTTCAAAGTACTCGGCGTTGTCCGGCAGAAAAGTGCTCAATATCCTAGATAGAGCTACTGTATGATAGGTTTGGAAAATATTTTAACGCCATCTTCGTTCCCCTTTGGACTATTTCGCAGATCAGAAGGAGAGAGGATACCTAAGGAATTTCATGTGGGTTCATGAAGCCTCCTCGATTTTCAAAGTACTCGGCGTTGTCCGGGAGAAAAGTGCCAAATGTCCTAGATAGAGCTACTGTAGTGATAGGTATGGATAATATTTTAACGCCATCTTCGTTCCCCTTTGGACTATTTCGCAGATCAGAAGTAGAGAGGATACCTAAGGGATTTCAGGAGTGCTCATGAAGCCTCCTCGATTTTCAAAGTACTCGGCGTTGTCCGGGAGAAAAGTGCTCAATATCCTAGATAGAGCTACTGTAGTGATAGGTTTAGAAAATATTTTAACGCCATCTTCGTTCCCCTTTGGACAATTTTGCAGATGAAAAGGAAGGAGGATACCTGATTTCAGTAGTCCCCAGGAAGCCTCTTTGATTTTCAAAGTACTCGGCGTTGTCCGGGAAAAAAGTGCTCAATGTCCTAGATAGAGCTACTGTAGTGATAGGTTTGGATAATATTTTAACAGCATCTACGCTGAAAAGGATGGGGGAATGGATAAGAGTTATTTCAGTAGTCCCCAGGAGGCCTCTTTGATTTTGAAATACTCGGCGTTGTCCGGGAGAAAAGTGCTCAATATCCTAGATAGAGCTACTGTAGTGATAGGTTTGGAAAATATGTTAACGCCATCTTTGTTCCCCTTTGGACTATTTCGCAGATCAGAAGGAGAGAGGATACCTAAGGGATTTCAGGAGTGCTCATAAAGTCTCTTCGATTTTCATAGTACTCGGCGTTGTCCGGGAGAAAAGTGCTCAATATCCTAGATAGAGCTACTGTATGATAGGTTTGGAAAATATTTTAACGCCATCTTCGTTCCCCTTTGGACGATGTCGCAGATCAGAAGGAGAGAGGATACCTAAGGAATTTCATGTGGGTTCATGAAGCCTCCTCGATTTTCAAAGTACTCGGCGTTGTCCGGGAGAAAAGTGCCAAATGTCCTAGATAGAGCTACTGTAGTGATAGGTTTGGATAATATTTTAACGCCATCTTCGTTCCCCTTTGGACTATTTCGCAGATCAGAACGAGAGAGGATACCTAAGGTATTTCAAGAGTGCTCATGAAGCCTCCTCGATTTTCAAAGTACTCGGCGTTGTCCGGGAAAAAAGTGCTCAATGTCCTAGATAGAGCTACTGTAGTGATAGGTTTGGATAATATTTTAACAGCATCTACGCTGAAAAGGATGGGGGAATGGATAAGAGTTATTTCAGTAGTCCCCAGGAGGCCTCTTTGATTTTGAAATACTCGGCGTTGTCCGGGAGAAAAGTGCTCAATATCCTAGATAGAGCTACTGTAGTGATAGGTTTGGAAAATATTTTAACGCCATCTTCGTTCCCCTTTGGACTATTTCGCAGATCAGAAGGAGAGAGGATACCTAGTGATTTCAGTGGTCCCCAGGAGGCCTCCTTGATTATCAAAGTACTCGGCGTTGTCCGGGAGAAAAGTGCTCAATGTCCTAGATAGAGCTACTGTAGTGATAGGTTTGGATAATATTTTAACAGCATCTACGCTGAAAAGGATGGGGTAATCGATAAGTGTTATTTCAGTAGTGCTCAGGAGGATCTTTTGATTTTGAAATACTCGGCGTTGTCCGGGAGAAAAGTGCTCAATATCCTAGATAGAGCTACTGTAGTGATAGGTTTGGAAAATATTTTAACGCCATCTTCGTTCCCCTTTGGACTATTTCGCAGATCAGAAGGAGAGAGGATACCTAAGGGATTTCAGGAGTGCTCATAAAGTATCTTCGATTTTCAAAGTACTCGGCGTTGTCCGGGAGAAAAGTGCTCAATATCCTAGATAGAGCTACTGTTTGATAGGTTTGGAAAATATTTTAACGCCATCTTCGTTCCCCATTTGGACTATTGCGCAGATCAGAAGGAGAGAGGATACCTAAGGAATTTCATGTGGGTTCATGAAGCCTCCTCGATTTTCAAAGTACTCGGCGTTGTCCGGGAGAAAAGTGCTCAATATCCTAGATAGAGCTACTGTATGATAGGTTTGGAAAATATTTTAACGCCATCTTCGTTCCCCTTTGGACTATTTCGCAGATCAGAAGGAGAGAGGATACCTAAGGAATTTCATGTGGGTTCATGAAGCCTCCTCGATTTTCAAAGTACTCGGCGTTGTCCGGGAGAAAAGTGCCAAATGTCCTAGATAGAGCTACTGTAGTGATAGGTTTGGATAATATTTTAACGCCATCTTCGTTCCCATTTGGACTATTTCGCAGATCAGAAGGAGAGAGGATACCTAAGGGATTTCAGGAGTGCTCATGAACCCTCTTTGATTTTCAAAGTACTCGGCGTTGTCCGGGAGAAAAGTGCTCAATATCATAGATAGAGCTATGATAAAGACTATCATGAGAGGATTGAAAATGATGAAGACTATCAAGAGAGGATTGAAAATGATGAAGGCTATCATGAGGGGATTGAAAATGATGAAGACTATAATGAGGGGATTGAAAATGATGTACACTATCATGAGGGGATTGAAAATGATGAAGACTATCATGAGGGGATTGAAAATGATGAAGACTATCATAAGGGGATTGAAAATGATGAAGAATGTCATGAGAGGATTGAAAATGATGAAGAATGTCATGAGAGGATTTAAAATGATGAAGAATAGACTGACAGGATTGGAAATGATGAAGAATACCATGAGGGGATTTAAAATGATGAATAATATCATGAGGGGATTGAAAATGATGAAGAATATCATGAGAGGATTGAAAATGATGAAGACTATCATGAGAGGTTTGAAAATGATGAAGACTATCATGAGAGGATTAAAAATGATGAAGACTCTCATGAGAGGATTACAAATGATGAAGACTATCATGAGGGAGTCGAAAATGATGAAATATACCATGAGAGGATTGAAAATGATGAAGAATATCATGAGGGGATTGAAAATGATGAAGAATATCATGAGGGGATTGAAAATAATGAAGAATATCATGAGAGGATTGAAAAAATGAAGAATATCATGAGAGGATTGAAAATTATTAAGAATATCATGAGCGGATTGAAAATGATGAAGAATATTACGAGAGGATTGAAAATGATGAAGAATATTATGAGGGGATTGAAAATGATTAATAGTATGAGGAGATTGAAAATGATGAAGAATATTATGAGGGGATTGAAAATGATTAATAGTATGAGGAGATTGAAAATGATGAAGAATATTATGAGGGGATTGAAAATGATTAATAGTATGAGGAAATCGAAAATGATGAATACAACGAGGGGAGTTAAAATGATGAAGGATATCATGATGGGATTCAAAATATATAGTATGAACACCGGGGCGGTTATAAGTACCTATATAGAAGGCGCAGATGTTACTTTTTATAGAAATATATCATACTATTGCCCTGTGAAACGTAGGATGAAATGGTGGGGAAGAAACAGCTTTCGCAAAAGGCAAAATTTAAAAGTAGCGACCAGGGTAGAGAAAAGTAGAAAGATAAAGAGACAGCTATAGAGAGAGAAGGAGAGAAATAGAAGTTTTAATATAAAGATGTTACACACGCAATTTTTCTTCAATTATGTTTTTATGACCCCGAGCAACGCCGGGTAGCCCCGCTAGTCTCTTATATAAAGGGCAGTTGTCTATATGTATGTATGTATGTATGTATGTATGTATGTATGTATGTATGTATGTATGTCTGTATGTGAAGCTTCTCCTCAAAAACTACCCGACGACATGTCAAAAAGTTTATATCTTCAGCACCGTACATATCCTGGGATCATAATATCTCAAAATCGCAAATAACGATTCACTCGCTGACAGTCAACCGGACCAGTTTCCGACAAAAGGTAGCAGTTTTTTCGTATTTTACACGACTTTTTACACGTTAATATGTACTAAATTCGAAATAATCTAATGTATTTATGTACTAATCCGATAAAAATGCAGAGTCATTGTAAACATCCCATAATCCCTTGCCGGATGTACCCGGTCTTGCCCTAAATTGTGTCCGGTTCTATCAGATCATCCAATAACTTCTGTCCGGATGCATCAATAACAACATAGGAATCCTACGTTAAGAGTGTGTAGTGAAACAAGGGTTGCTCAATCACATCCGCACCTGTCCCATAATCCCTTGCCGGATGTACCCGGTCTTGACCTAAATTGTGTCCGGTTATATCAGGTCATCATGACGTCAGAGAGTGGCAGTTTTTTTTCCCTCTCACACTTTCTTTCATAATTATTAATAGACGCTAATATCCCCCCTCCCTCCCTCCCTGTGGCCGTTCTGTTATCATGATAGGAATCACCTCCTCCTTTCAGGCCAAATGGGGGGGGGGGTTACGGTATTCGCTGGTGTGAGCATTACCTCCTCCTTTCTTGAGAAGTGTTGAGGTAGGGTAGTATCGGTTCCGTTGTCATGATGCACTGATCCCATGCATTACCTCCTCCTTTTTTGAGAAATGTTGAGGTAGGGTCGTATCGGTTCCGTTGTCATGATGCCCTCATCCCATGCATTATCTCTTCCTTTTTTGAGAAATGTTGAGGTAGGGTCGTATCGGTTCCGTTGTCATGATGCTCTCATCCCATGCATTATCTCCTCCTTTTTTTAGAAGTGTTGAGGTAGGGTCGTATCGGTTCCGTTGTCATGATGCACTATTCCCATGCATTATCTGCTCCTTTTTTGAGAAGTGTTGAGGTAGGGTCGTATCGGTTCCGTTGTCATGATGCACTCATCCCATGCATTATCTCCTCCTTTTTTGAGAAGTGTTGAGGTAGGGTCGTATCGGTTCCGTTCTCATGATGCACTATTAGGATACCTAAGTGATTTCAGGAGTGCTTTGGACTATTTCGCAAATCAGAAGGAGTGAGGATACCTAAGGTATTTCATGTGGGTTCATGAAGCCTCCTCGATTTTCTAAGTACTCGGCGTTGTCCGGGAGAAAAGTGCTCAATATCCTAGATAGAGCTACTGTAGTGATAGGTTTGGAAAATATTTTAACGCTATCTTCGTTCCCCTTTGGACTATTTCGCAGATCAGAAGGAGAGAGGATACCTAAGTGATTTCAGGAGTGCTCATGAAGCCTCCTCGATTTTCAAAGCACTCGGCGTTGTCCGGGAGAAAAGTGCTCAATATCCTAGATAGAGCTACTGTAGTGATAGGTTTAGAAAATATTTTAACGCCATCTTCGTTCCCCTTTGGACAATTTTGCAGATGAATAGGAAGGAGGATACCTAACTGATTTCAGTAGTCCCCAGGAGGCCTCTTTGATTTTCAAAGTACTCGGCGTTGTCCGGGAGAAAAGTGCTCAATGTCCTAGATAGAGCTACTGTAGTGATAGGTTTGGATAATATTTTAAAAGCATCTACGCTGAAAAGGATGGGGGAATGGATAAGAGTTATTTCAGTAGTCCCCAAGAGGCCTCTTTGATTTTGAAATACTCGGCGTTGTCCGGGAGAAAAGTGCTCAATATCCTAGATAGAGCTACTGTAGTAATAGGTTTGGAAAATATTTTAACGCCATCTTCGTTCCCCTTTGGACTATTTCGCAGATCAGAACGAGAGGATACCTCAGTGATTTCAGTAGTCTCCAGGAGGCCTCCTTGATTATCAAAGTACTCGGCGTTGTCCGTGAGAAGAGTGCTCAATGTCCTAGATAGAGCTACTGTAGTGATAGGTTTGGAAAATATTTTAACGCCATCTTCGTTCCCCTTTGGACTATTTCGCAGATCTAAAGGAGAGAGGATACCTAAGTAATTTGAAGAGTGCTCATGAAGCCTCCTCGATTTTTAAAGTACTCGGCGTTGTCCGGGAGAAAAGTGCTCAATATCCTAGATAGAGCTACTGTAGTGATAGGTTTAGAACATATTTTAACGCCATCTTTGTTCCCCTTTGGACAATTTTGCAGATGAAAAGGAGGGAGGATACCTAAGTGATTTCAGTAGTCCCCAGGAGGCCTCTCTGATTTTCAAAGTACTCGGCGTTGTCCGGGTAAAAAAGTGCTCAATGTCCTAGATAGAGCTACTGTAGTGATAGGTTTGGAAAATATTTTAACGCCATCTTCGTTCCCCTTTGGATTATTTCGCAGATCAGAAATAGAAAGGATACCTAAGGTATTTCAGTAGTCCCCAGGAGGCCTCCTTGATTATCAAAGTACTCGGCGTTGTCCGGGAGAAAAGTGCTCAATGTCCTAGATAGAGCTACTGTAGTGATAGGTTTGGAAAATATTTTAACGCCATCTTCGTTCACCTTTGGACTATTTTGCAGATCAGAAGGAGAGAGGATACCTAAGGGATTTAAGGAGTGCTCATAAAGCCTCCTCGATTTTCAAAGTACTCGGCGTTGTCCGGGAGAAATTGCTCAATGTCCTAGATAGAGCTACTGTAGTGATAGGTTTGGAAAATATTTTAACGCCATCTTCGTTCACCTTTGGACTATTTCGCAGATCAGAAGGAGAGAGGATACCTAAGGGATTTCAGGAGTGCTCATAAAGCCTCCTCGATTTTCAAAGTACTCGGCGTTGTCCGGGAGAAAAGTGCTCAATGTACTAGATAGAGCTACTGTAGTGATAGGTTTGGATAATATTTTAACGCCATCTTCGTTCCCCTTTGGACTATTTCGCAGATCAGAAGGAGAGAGGATACCTAAGTGATTTCAGGAGTGCTCATGAAGCCTCCTCGATTTTCAAAGCACTCGGCGTTGTCCGGGAGAAAAGTGCTCAATATCCTAGATAGAGCTACTGTAGTGATAGGTTTAGAAAATATTTTAACGCCATCTTCGTTCCCCTTTGGACAATTTTGCAGATGAAAAGGAAGGAGGATACCTAACTGATTTCAGTAGTCCCCAGGAGGCCTCTTTGATTTTCAAAGTACTCGGCGTTGTCCGGGAAAAAAGTGCTCAATGTCCTAGATAGAGCTACTGTAATGATAGGTTTGGATAATATTTTAACAGCATCTACGCTGAAAAGGATGGGGGAATGGATAAGAGTTATTTCAGTAGTCCCCAGGAGTCCTCTTTGATTTTGAAATACTCGGCGTTGTCCGGGAGAAAAGTGCTCAATATCCTAGATAGAGCTACTGTAGTGATAGGTTTAGAAAATATGTTAACGCCATCTTCGTTCCCCTTTGGACTATTTCGCAGATCAGAAGGAGAGAGGATACCTAAGGTATTTCAAGAGTGCTCATGAAGCCTCCTCGATTTTCAAAGTACTCGGCGTTGTCCGGGAGAAAAGTGCTCAATATCCTAGATAGAGCTACTGTAGTGATAGGTTTGGAAAATATTTTAACGCCATCTTCGTTCACCTTTGGACTATTTCGCAGATCAGAAGGAGGGAGGATACCTAAAGGATTTCAGGAGTGCTAATAAAGCCCCCTCGATTTTCAAAGTACTCGGCGTTGTCCGGGAGAAAAGTGCTCAATATCCTAGATAGAGCTACTGTAGTGATAGGTTTAGAAAATATTTTAATGCCATCTTCGTTCTCCTTTGGACAATTTTGCAGCTGAAAAGTAGGGAGGATACCTAACTGATTTCAGTAGTCCCCAGGAGGCCTCTTTGATTTTCAAAGTATTCGGCGTTGTCCGGGAAAAAAGTGCTCAATGTCCTAGATAGAGCTACTGTAGTGATAGGTTTGGATAATATTTTAACAGCATCTACGATGAAAAGGATGCAGGAATGGATAAGAGTTATTTCAGTAGTCCCCAGGAGAGCTCTTTGATTTTGAAATACTCGGCGTTGTCCGGGAGAAAAGTGCTCAATATCCTAGATAGAGCTACTGTAGTGATAGGTTTGGAAAATATTTTAACGCCATCTTCGTTCCCCTTTAGACTATTTCGCAGATCAGAAAGAAGAGAGGATACCTAAGTGATTTCAGTAGTGCCCAGGAGGCCTCCTTGATTATCAAAGTACTCAGCGTTGTCCGGGAGAAAAGTGCTCAATGTCCTAGATAAAGCTACTGTAGTGATAGGGTTAGAAAATATTTTAACGCCATCTTTGTTCCCCTTTGGACTATTTCGCAGATCAGAAGGAGAGAGGATACCTAAGGGATTTCAGGAGTGCTCATGAAGCCTCCTCGATTTTCAAAGTACTCGGCGTTGTCCGGGAGAAAAGTGCTCAATATCCTAGATAGAGCTACTGTAGTGATAGGTTTGGAAAATATTTTAACGCCATCTTCGTTCACCTTTGGACTATTTCGCAGATCAGAACTAGAGAGGATACCTAAGGGATTTCAGGAGTGCCCAGGAGGCCTCCTTGATTATCAAAGTACTCAGCGTTGTCCGGGAGAAAAGTGCTCAATGTCCTAGATAAAGCTACTGTAGTGATAGGGTTAGAAAATATTTTAACGCCATCTTTGTTCCCCTTTGGACTATTTCGCAGATCAGAAGGAGAGAGGATACCTAAGGGATTTCAGGAGTGCTCATGAAGCCACCTCGATTTTCAAAGTACTCGGCGTTGTCCGGGAAAAAAGTGCTCAATGTCCTAGATAGAGCTACTGTAGTGATAGGTTTAGATAATATTTTAACAGTATCTACGCTGAAAAGGATGGGTTAATCGATAAGAGTTATTTCTAGTAGTGCTCAGGAGGCCTCCTTGATTTTGAAATACCTGGCGTTGTCCGGGAGAAAAGTGCTCAATATCCTAGATAGAGCTACTGTAGTGATAGGTTTGGAAAATATTTTAACGCCATCTTCGTTCCCCTTTGGACTATTTCGCAGATCAGAAAGAGAGAAGATACCTAAGTGATTTCAGTAGTCCCTAGGAGGCCTCCTTAGTTATCAAAGTACTCAGCGTTGTCCGGGAGTAAAGTGCTCAATGTCCTAGATAGAGCTACTGTAGTGATAGGTTTTGGAAAATATTTTAACGCCATCTTCGTTCCCCTTTGGACTATTTCGCAGATCAGAAGGCGAGAGGATACCTAAGGGATTTCATAGGTGTACATAAAGCCTCCTCGATTTTCAAAGTACTCGGCGTTGTCCGGGAGAAAAGTGCTCAATATCCTAGATAGAGCTACTATAGTGATAGGTTTGGATAATATTTTAACAGCATCTACGCTGAAAATTATGGGGTAATCGATAAGAGTTATTTCAGTAGTACTCAGGAGGCCTCTTTGATTTTGTAATACTCGGCGTTGTCCGGGAGAAAAGTGCTCAATATCCTAGATAGAGCTAATGTAGTGATAGGTTTGAAAAATATTTTAACGCCATCTTCGTTCCCCTTTGGACTATTTCGCAGATCAGAAGGAGAGAGGATACCTAAGTGATTTCAGTAGTTCCAAGGAGGCCTCCTTGATTATACAAGTACTCAGCGTTGTCCGGGAGAAAAGTGCTCAATGTCCTAGATAGAGCTACTGTAGTGATAGGTTTGGAAAATATTTTAACGCCATCTTCGTTCCCCTTTCGACTATTTCGCAGATCAGAAGGAGAGAGGATACCTAAGGGATTTCAGGAGTGCTCATGAAGCCTCCTCGATTTTCAAAGTACTTTGCGTTGTCCGGGAGAAAAGTGCTCAATATCCTAGATAGAGCTACTGTAGTGATAGGTTTGGAAAATATTTTAACGCCATCTTCGTTCACCTTTGGACTATTTAGCAGATCAGAAGGAGAGAGGATACCTAAGGGATTTCAGGAGTGCTCATGAAGCCTCCTCGATTTTCAAAGTACTCGGCGTTGTCCGGGAGAAAAGTGCTCAATATCCTAGATAGAGCTACTGTTGTGATAGGTTTGGGAAAATATTTTAACGCCATCTTCGTTCCCCTTTGGACAATTTTGGAGCTGAAAAGTAGGGAAGATACCTAACTGATTTCAGTAGTCCCCAGGAGGCCTCTTTGATTTTCAAAGTATCCGGCGTTGTCCGGGAAAAAAGTGCTCAATGTCCTAGATAGAGCTACTGTAGTGATAGGTTTAGATAATATTTTAACAGTATCTACGCTGAAAAGGATGGGTTAATCGATAAGAGTTATTTCAGTAGTGCTAAGGAGGCCTCCTTGATTTTGAAATACTCGGCGTTGTCCGGGAGAAAAGTGCTCAATATCCTAGATAGAGCTACTGTAGTGATAGGTTTGGAAAATATTTTAACGCCATCTTCGTTCCCCTTTGGACTATTTCGCAGATCAGAAAGAGAGAAAATACCTAAGTGATTTCAGTAGTCCCTAGGAGGCCTCCTTAGTTATAAAAGTACTCAGCGTTGTCCGGGAGAAAAGTGCTCAATGTCCTAGATAGAGCTACTGTAGTGATAGGTTTTGGAAAATATTTTAACGCCATCTTCGTTCCCCTTTGGACTATTTCGCAGATCAGAAGGAGAGAGGATACCTAAGGGATTTCATAGGTGTTCATAAAGCCTCCTCGATTTTCAAAGTACTCGGCGTTGTCCGGGAGAAAAGTGCTCAATATCCTAGATAGAGCTACTATAGTGATAGGTTTGGATAATATTTTAACAGCATCTACGCTGAAAATTATGGGATAATCGATAAGAGTTATTTCAGTAGTACTCAGGAGGCCTCTTTGATTTTGAAATACTCGGCGTTGTCCGGGAGAAAAGTGCTCAATATCCTAGATAGAGCTAATGTAGTGATAGGTTTGAAAAATATTTTAACGCCATCTTCGTTCCCCTTTGGACTATTTCGCAGATCAGAACGAGAGAGGATACCTAAGTGATTTGAGTAGTTCCCAGGAGGCCTCCTTGATTATACAAGTACTCAGCGTTGTCCGGGAGAAAAGTGCTCAATGTCCTAGATAGAGCAACTGTAGTGATGGGTTTGGAAAATATTTTAACGCCATCTTCGTTCCCTTTTGGACTATTTCGCAGATCAGAAGGAGAGACGATACCTAAGTCATTTCAGGAGTGCTTTTGAAGCCTCCTTGATTTTCAAAGTACTCGGCGTCGTCCGGGAGAAAAGTGCTCAATATACTAGATAGAGCTACTGTAGTGATAGGTTTAGAAAATATTTTAACGCCATCTTCGTTCCCCTGTGGACAATTTTGCAGCTGAAAAGGAGGGAGGATACCTAACTGATTTCAGTAGTCCCCAGGAGGCCTCCTTGATTTTCAAAGTACTCGGCGTTGTCCGGGAAAAAAGTGCTCAATGTCCTAGATAGAGCTACTGTAGTGATAGGTTTGGATAATATTTTAACAGCATCTACGCTGAAAAGGATGGGGGAATGGATAAGAGTTATTTCAGTAGTCCCCAGGAGGCCTCTTTGATTTTGAAATACTCGGCGTTGTCCGGGAGACAAGTGCTCAATATCCTAGATAGAGCTACTGTAGTGATAGGTTTGGAAAATATTTTAACGCCATCTTCGTTCCTCTTTGGACTATTTCGCAGATCAGAAGGAGAGAGGATCCCTAAGTGATTTCAGTAGTCCCCAGGAGGCCTCCTTGATTATCAAAGTACTTGGCGTTGTCCGGGAGAAAAGTGCTCAATGTCCTAGATAGAGCTACTGTAGTGATAGGTTTGGAAAATATTTTAACGCCATCTTCGTTCCCCTTTGGACTATTTCGCAAGTCAGAAGGAGAGAGGATACCTAAGTGATTTCAGGAGTGCTCATGAAGCCTCCTTGATTTTTAAAGTACTCGGCGTTGTCCGGGAGAAAAGTGCTCAATATCCTAGATAGAGCTACTGTAGTGATATGTTTAGAAAATATTTAAACGCCATCTTCGTTCCCCTTTGGACAATTTTGCAGATGAAAAGGAAGGAGGATACCTGATTTCAGTAGTCCCCAGGAAACCTCTTTGATTTTCAAAGTACTCGGCGTTGTCCAGGAAAAAGTGCTCAATGTCCTAGATAGAGCTACTGTAGTGATAGGTTTGGATAATATTTTAACAGCATCTACGCTGAAAAGGATGGGGGAATGGATAAGAGTTATTTCAGTAGTCCCCAGGAGGCCTCTTTGATTTTGAAATACTCGGCGTTGTCCGGGAGAAAAGTGCTCAATATCCTAGATAGAGCTACTGTAGTGATAGGTTTTGAAAATATTTTAACGCCATCTTCGTTCCCCTTTGGACTATTTCGCAGATCAGAAAGAAGAGAGGATACCTAAGTGATTTCAGTAGTGCCCAGGAGGCCTCCTTAGTTATCAAAGTACTCAGCGTTGTCCGGGAGAAAAAGTGCTTAATGTCCTAGATAAAGCTACTGTAGTGATAGGTTTGGAAAATATTTTAACGCCATCTTCGTTCCCCTTTGGACTATTTCGCAGATCAGAAGGAGAGAGGATACCTAAGGGATTTCAGGAGTGCTCATGAAGCCTCCTCGATTTTCAAAGTACTCGGCGTTGTCCGGGAGAAAAGTGCTCAATATCCTAGATAGAGCTACTCTAGTGATAGGTTTGGAAAATATTTTAACGCCATCTTCGTTCACCTTTGGACTATTTCGCAGATCAGAACTAGAGAGGATACCTAAGGGATTTCAGGAGTGCCCAGGAGGCCTCCTTGATTATCAAAGTACTCGGCGTTGTCCGGCAGAAAAGTGCTCAATGTCCTAGATAGAGCTACTGTAGTGATAGGTTTGGAAAATATTTTAACGTCATCTTCGTTCCCCTTTGGACTATTTCGCAGATCAGAAGGAGAGAGGATACCTAAGGGATTTCAGGAGTGCTCATGAAGCCTCCTCGATTTTCAAAGTACTTTGCGTTGTCCGGGAGAAAAGTGCTCAATATCCTAGATAGAGCTACTGTAGTGATAGGTTTGGAAAATATTTTAACGCCATCTTCGTTCACCTTTGGACTATTTAGCAGATCAGAAGGAGAGAGGATACCTAAGGGATTTCAGGAGTGCTCATGAAGCCTCCTCGATTTTCAAAGTACTCGGCGTTGTCCGAGAGAAAAGTGCTCAATATCCTAGATAGAGCTACTGTAGTGATAGGTTTGGGAAAATATTTTAACGCCATCTTCGTTCCCCTTTGGACAATTTTTGAGCTGAAAAGTAGGGAGGATACCTAACTGATTTCAGTAGTCCCCAGGAGGCCTCTTTGATTTTCAAAGTACTCGGCGTTGTCCGGGAAAAAAGTGCTCAATATCCTAGATAGAGCTAATGTAGTGATAGGTTTGAAAAATATTTTAACGCCATCTTCGTTCCCCTTTGGACTATTTCGCAGATCAGAAGGAGAGAGGATACCTAAGTGATTTCAGTAGTTCCCAGGAGGCCTCCTTGATTATACAAGTACTCAGCGTTGTCCGGGAGAAAAGTGCTCAATGTCCTAGATAGAGCAACTGTAGTGATGGGTTTGGAAAATATTTTAACGCCATCTTCGTTCCCTTTTGGACTATTTTGCAGATCAGAATGAGAGACGATACCTAAGTCATTTCAGGAGTGCTCATGAAGCCTCCTCGATTTTCAAAGTACTCGGCGTCGTCCGGGAGAAAAGTGCTCAATATACTAGATAGAGCTACTGTAGTGATAGGTTTAGAAAATATTTTAACGCCATCTTCGTTCCCCTTTGGACAATTTTGCAGCTGAAAAGGAGGGAGGATACCTAACTGATTTCAGTAGTCCCCAGGAGGCCTCTTTGATTTTCAAAGTACTCGGCGTTGTCCGGGAAAAAAGTGCTCAATGTCCTAGATAGAGCTACTGTAGTGATAGGTTTGGATAATATTTTAACAGCATCTACGCTGAAAAGGATGGGGGAATGGATAAGAGTAATTTCAGTAGTCCCCAGGAGGCCTCTTTGATTTTGAAATACTCGGCGTTGTCCGGGAGACAAGTGCTCAATATCCTAGATAGAGCTACTGTAGTGATAGGTTTGGAAAATATTTTAACGCCATCTTCGTTCCTCTTTGGACTATTTCGCAGATCAGAAGGAGAGAGGATACCTAAGTGATTTCAGTAGTCCCCAGGAGGCCTCCTTGATTATCAAAGTACTCGGCGTTGTCCGGGAGAAAAGTGCTCAATGTCCTAGATAGAGCTACTGTAGTGATAGGTTTGGAAAATATTTTAACGCCATCTTCGTTCCCCTTTGGACTATTTCGCAAGTCAGAAGGAGAGAGGATACCTAAGTGATTTCAGGAGTGCTCATGAAGCCTCCTTGATTTTTAAAGTACTCGGCGTTGTCCGGGAGAAAAGTGCTCAATATCCTAGATAGAGCTACTGTAGTGATAGGTTTAGAAAATATTTAAACGCCATCTTCGTTCCCCTTTGGACAATTTTGCAGATGAAAAGGAAGGAGGATACCTGATTTCAGTAGTCCCCAGGAGGCCTCTTTGATTTTCAAAGTACTCGGCGTTGTCCGGGAAAAAGTGCTCAATGTCCTAGATAGAGCTACTGTAGTGATAGGTTTGGATAATATTTTAACAGCATCTAAGCTGAAAAGGATGGGGGAATGGATAAGAGTTATTTCACTAGTCCCCAGGAGGCCTCTTTGATTTTGAAATACTCGGCGTTGTCCGGGAGAAAAGTGCTCAATATCCTAGATAGAGCTACTGTAGTGATAGGTTTGGAAAATATTTTAACGCCATCTTCGTTCCCCTTTGGACAATTTTGCAGATCAGAAGGGGAGAGGATACCTCAGTGATTTCAGTAGTTCCCAGGAGGCCTCCTTGATTATCAAAGAACTCAGCGTTGTCCGGGAGAAAAGTGCTCAATGTCCTAGATAGAGCTACTGTAGTGATAGGTTTGGAAAATATTTTAACGCCATCTTCGTTCCCCTTTGGACTATTTCGCAAATCAGAAGGAGAGAGGATACCTAAGTGATTTCAAGAGTGCTCATGAAGCCTTTTCGATTTTCAAAGTACTCTGCGTTGTCCGGGAGAAAAGTGCTCAATATCCTAGATAGAGCTACTGTAGTGATAGGTTTTGAAAATATTTTAACGCCATCTTCGTTCCCCTTTGGACTATTTCGCAGATCAGAAAGTAGAGAGGATACCTAAGTGATTTCAGTAGTGCCCAGGAGACCTCCTAAGTTATCAAAGTACTCAGCGTTGTCCGGGAGAAAAAGTGCTTAATGTCCTAGATAAAGCTACTGTAGTGATAGGTTTGGAAAATATTTTAACGCCATCTTCGTTCCCCGTTGGACTATTTCGCAGATCAGAAGGAGAGAGGATACCGAAGGGATTTCAGGAGTGCTCATGAAGCCTCCTCGATTTTCAAAGTACTTTGCGTTGTCCGGGAGAAAAGTGCTCAATATCCTAGATAGAGCTACTGTAGTGATAGGTTTGGAAAATATTTTAACGCCATCTTCGTTCACCTTTGGACTATTTCGCAGATCAGAACTAGAGAGGATACCTAAGGGATTTCAGGAGTGCCCAGGAGGCCTCCTTGATTATCAAAGTACTCGGCGTTGTCCGGCAGAAAAGTGCTCAATGTCCTAGATAGAGCTACTGTAGTGATAGGTTTGGAAAATATTTTAACGCCATCTTCGTTCCCCTTTGGACTATTTCGCAGATCAGAAGGAGAGAGGATACCTAAGGGATTTCAGGAGTGCTCATGAAGCCTCCTCGATTTTCAAAGTACTTTGCGTTGTCCGGGAGAAAAGTGCTCAATATCCTAGATAGAGCTACTGTAGTGATAGGTTTGGAAAATATTTTAACGCCATCTTCGTTCACCTTTGGACTATTTAGCAGATCAGAAGGAGAGAGGATACCTAAGGGATTTCAGGAGTGCTCATGAAGCCTCCTCGATTTTCAAAGTACTCGGCATTGTCCGGGAGAAAAGTGCTCAATATCCTAGATAGAGCTACTGTAGTGATAGGTTTGGGAAAATATTTTAACGCCATCTTCGTTCCCCTTTGGACAATTTTGGAGCTGAAAAGTAGGGAGGATACCTAACTGATTTCAGTAGTCCCCAGGAAACCTCTTTGATTTTCAAAGTACTCGGCGTTGTCCGGAAAAAAAGTGCTCAATGTCCTAGATAGAGCTACTGTAGTGATAGGTTTTAATCATATTTTAACAGTATCTACGCTGAAAAGGATGGGGTAATCGATAAGAGTTATTTCAGTAGTGCTCAGGAGGCCTCCTTGATTTTGAAATACTCGGCGTTGTCCGGGAGAAAAGTGCTCAATATCCTAGATAGAGCTACTGTAGTGATAGGTTTGGAAAATATTTTAACAGCATCTACGCTGAAAAGGATGGGGGAATTGATAAGAGTTATTTCAGTAGTCCCCAGGAGGCCTCTTTGATTTTGAAATACTCGGCGTTGTCCGGGAGACAAGTGCTCAATATCCTAGATAGAGCTACTGTAGTGATAGGTTTGGAAAATATTTTAACGCCATCTTCGTTCCTCTTTGGACTATTTCGCAGATCAGAAGGAGAGATGATACCTAAGTGATTTCAGTAGTCCCCAGGAGGCCTCCTTGATTATCAAAGTACTCGGCGTTGTCCGGGAGAAAAGTGCTCAATGTCCTAGATAGATCTACTGTAGTGATAGGTTTGGAAAATATTTTAACGCCATCTTCGTTCCCCTTTGGACTATTTCGCAAGTCAGAAGGAGAGAGGATACCTAAGTGATTTCAGGAGTGCTCATGAAGCCTCCTTGATTTTTAAAGTACTCGGCGTTGTCCGGGAGAAAAGTGCTCAATATCCTAGATAGAGCTACTGTAGTGATAGGTTTAGAAAATATTTAAACGCCATCTTCGTTCCCCTTTGGACAATTTTGCAGATGAAAAGGAAGGAAGATACCTGATTTCAGTAGTCCCCAGGAGGCCTCTTTGATTTTCAAAGTACTCGGCGTTGTCCGGGAAAAAGTGCTCAATGTCCTAGATAGAGCTACTGTAGTGATAGGTTTGGATAATATTTTTACAGCATCTACGCTGAAAAGGATGGGGGAATGGATAAGAGTTATTTCACTAGTCCCCAGGAGGCATCTTTGATTTTGAAATACTCGGCGTTGTCCAGGAGAAAAGTGCTCAATATCCTAGATAGAGCTACTGTAGTGATAGGTTTGGAAAATATTTTAACGCCATCTTCGTTCCCCTTTGGACAATTTTTCAGATCAGAAGGGGAGAGGATACCTCAGTGATTTCAGTAGTTCCCAGGAGGCCTCCTTGATTATCAAAGAACTCAGCGTTGTCCGGGAGAAAAGTGCTCAATGTCCTAGATAGAGCTACTGTAGTGATAGGTTTGGAAAATATTTTAACGCCATCTTCGTTCCCCTTTGGACTATTTCGCAAATCAGAAGGAGAGAGGATACCTAAGTGATTTCAAGAGTGCTCATGAAGCCTTTTCGATTTTCAAAGTACTCTGCGTTGTCCGGGAGAAAAGTGCTCAATATCCTAGATAGAGCTACTGTAGTGATAGGTTTTGAAAATATTTTAACGCCATCTTCGTTCCCCTTTGGACTATTTCGCAGATCAGAAAGTAGAGAGGATACCTAAGTGATTTCAGTAGTGCCCAGGAGGCCTCCTAAGTTATCAAAGTACTCAGCGTTGTCCGGGAGAAAAAGTGCTTAATGTCCTAGATAAAGCTACTGTAGTGATAGGTTTGGAAAATATTTTAACGCCATCTTCGTTCCCCGTTGGACTATTTCGCAGATCAGAAGGAGAGAGGATACCGAAGGGATTTCAGGAGTGCTCATGAAGCCTCCTCGATTTTCAAAGTACTTTGCGTTGTCCGTGAGAAAAGTGCTCAATATCCTAGATAGAGCTACTGTAGTGATAGGTTTGGAAAATATTTTAACGCCATCTTCGTTCACCTTTGGACTATTTCGCAGATCAGAACTAGAGAGGATACCTAAGGGATTTCAGGAGTGCCCAGGAGGCCTCCTTGATTATCAAAGTACTCGGCGTTGTCCGGCAGAAAAGTGCTCAATGTCCTAGATAGAGCTACTGTAGTGATAGGTTTGGAAAATATTTTAACGCCATCTTCGTTCCCCTTTGGACTATTTCGCAGATCAGAAGGAGAGAGGATACCTAAGGGATTTCAGGAGTGCTCATGAAGCCTCCTCGATTTTCAAAGTACTTTGCGTTGTCCGGGAGAAAAGTGCTCAATATCCTAGATAGAGCTACTGTAGTGATAGGTTTGGAAAATATTTTAACGCCATCTTCGTTCACCTTTGGACTATTTAGCAGATCAGAAGGAGAGAGGATACCTAAGGGATTTCAGGAATGCTCATGAAGCCTCCTCGATTTTCAAAGTACTCGGCGTTGTCCGGGAGAAAAGTGCTCAATATCCTAGATAGAGCTACTGTAGTGATAGGTTTGGGAAAATATTTTAACGCCATCTTCGTTCCATTTTGGACAATTTTGGAGCTGAAAAGTAGAGAGGATACCTAACTGATTTCAGTAGTCCCCAGGAGGCCTCTTTGATTTTCAAAGTACTCGGCGTTGTCCGGGAAAAAAGTGCTCAATGTCCTAGATAGAGCTACTGTAGTGATAGGTTTAGATAATATTTTAACAGTATCTACGCTGAAAAGGATGGGGTAATCGATAAGAGTTATTTCAGTAGTGCTCAGGAGGCCTCCTTGATTTTGAAATACTCGGCGTTGTCCGGGAGAAAAGTGCTCAATATCCTAGATAGAGCTACTGTAGTGATAGGTTTGGAAAATATTTTAACGCCATCTTCGTTCCCCTTTGGACTATTTCGCAGATCAGAAAGAGAGAAGATACCTAAGTGATTTCAGTAGTCCCTAGGAGGCCTCCTTAGTTATCAAAGTACTCAGCGTTGTCCGGGAGAAAAGTGCTCAATGTCCTAGATAGAGCTACTGTAGTGATAGGTTTTGGAAAATATTTTAACGCCATCTTCGTTCCTCTTTGGACTATTTCGCAGATCAGAAGGAGAGAGGATACCTAAGGGATTTCATAGGTGTTCATAAAGCCTCCTCGATTTTCAAAGTACTCGGCGTTGTTTGGGAGAAAAGTGCTCAATATCCTAGATAGAGCTACTATAGTGAAAGGTTTAGAAAATATTTTAACGCCATCTTCGTTCCCCTTTGGATTATTTCACAGATCAGAAGGAGAGAGGTCACCTAAGGGATTTCGGAAGTCCCCAGGAGGCCTCCTTGATTATCAAAGTACTCGGCGTTGTCCGGGAAAAAAGTGCTCAATGTCCTAGATAGAGCTACTGTAGTGATAGGTTTGGATAATATTTTAACAGCATCTACGCTGAAAATTATGGGGTAATCGATAAGAGTTATTTCAGTAGTACTCAGGAGGCCTCTTTGATTTTGAAATACTCGGCGTTGTCCGGGAGAAAAGTGCTCAATATCCTAGATAGAGCTAATGTAGTGATAGGTTTGAAAAATATTTTAACGCCATCTTCGTTCCCCTTTGGACTATTTCGCAGATCAGAAGGAGAGAGGATACCTAAGTGATTTCAGTTGTTCCCAGGAGGCCTCCTTGATTATACAAGTACTCAGCGTTGTCCGGGAGAAAAGTGCTCAATGTCCTAGATAGAGCTACTGTAGTGATGGGTTTGGAAAATATTTTAACGCCATCTTCGTTCCCTTTTGGACTATTTCGCAGATCAGAAGGAGAGACGAAACCTAAGTGATTTCAGGAGTGCTCATGAAGCCTCCTCGATTTTCAAAGTACTCGGCGTTGTCCGGGAGAAAAGTGCTCAATATACTAGATAGAGCTACTGTAGTGATAGGTTTAGAAAATATTTTAACGCCATCTTCGTTCCCCTTTGGACAATTTTGCAGCTGAAAAGGAGGGAGGATACCTAACTGATTTCAGTAGTCCCCAGGAGGCCTCTTTGATTTTCAAAGTACTCGGCGTTGTCCGGGAAAAAAGTGCTCAATGTCCTAGATAGAGCTACTGTAGTGATAGGTTTGGATAATATTTTAACAGCATCTACGCTGAAAAGGATGGGGGAATGGATAAGAGTTATTTCAGTAGTCCCCAAAAGGCCTCTATGATTTTGAAATACTCGGCGTTGTCCGGGAGAAAAGTGCTCAATATCCTAGATAGAGCTACTGTAGTGATAGGTTTGGAAAATATTTTAACGCCATCTTCGTTCCCCTTTGGACAATTTTGCAGATCAGAAGGAGAGAGGATACCTCAGTGATTTCAGTAGTTCCCAGGAGGCCTCCTTGATTATCAAAGAACTCAGCGTTGTCCGGGAGAAAAGTGCTCAATGTCCTAGATAGAGCTACTGTAGTGATAGGTTTGGAAAATATTTTAACGCCATCTTCGTTCCCCTTTGGACTATTTCGCAGATCAGAAGGAGAGAGGATACCGAAGTGATTTCAGGAGTGCTCATGAAGCCTCCTCGATTTTCAAAGTACTCGGCGTTGTCCGGGAGAAAAGTGCTCAATATCCTAGATAGAGCTACTGTAGTGATAGGTTTGGAAAATATTTTAACGCCATCTTCGTTCCCCTTTGGACTATTTCGCAGATCAGAAAGAAGAGAGGATACCTAAGTGATTTCAGTAGTGCCCAGGAGGCCTCCTTGATTATCAAAGTACTCAGCGTTGTCCGGGAGAAAAAGTGCTCAATGTTCTAGATAAAGCTACTGTAGTGATAGGTTTGGAAAATATTTTAACGCCATCTTCGTTCCCCTTTGGACTATTTCGCAGATCAGAAGGAGAGAGGATACCTAAGGGATTTCAGGAGTGCTCATGAAGCCTCCTCGATTTTCAAAGTACTTTGCGTTGTCCGGGAGAAAAGTGCTCAATATCCTAGATAGAGCTACTGTAGTGATAGGTTTGGAAAATATTTTAACGCCATCTTCGTTCACCTTTGGACTATTTAGCAGATCAGAAGGAGAGAGGATACCTAAGGGATTTCAGGAGTGCTCATGAAGCCTCCTCGATTTTCAAAGTACTCGGCGTTGTCCGGGAGAAAAGTGCTCAATATCCTAGATAGAGCTACTGTAGTGATAGGTTTAGAAAATATTTTAACGCCATCTTCGTTCACCTTTGGACTATTTCGCAGATCAGAACAAGAGAGAATACCTAAGGGATTTCAGGAGTGCCCAGGAGGCCTCCTTGATTATCAAAGTACTCATCGTTGTCCGGGAGAAAAGTGCTCAATGTCCTAGATAGAGCTACTGTAGTGATAGGTTTGGAAAATATTTTAACGCCATCTTCGTTCCCATTTGGACTATTTCGCAGATCAGAAGGAGAGAGGATACCTAAGGGATTTCAGGAGTGCTCATGAAGCCTCCTCGATTTTCAAAGTACTTTGCGTTGTCCGGGAGAAAAGTGCTCAATATCCTAGATAGAGCTACTGTACTGATAGGTTTGGAAAATATTTTAACGCCATCTTCGTTCACCTTTGGACTATTTAGCAGATCAGAAGGAGAGAGGATACCTAAGGGATTTCAGGAGTGCTCATGAAGCCTCCTCGATTTTCAAAGTACTCGGCGTTGTCCGGGAGAAAAGTGCTCAATGTCCTAGATAGAGCTACTGTAGTGATAGGTTTGGATAATATTTTAACAGCATCTACGCTGAAAAGGATGGGGTAATCGATAAGAGTTATTTCAGTAGTGCTCAGGAGGCCTCTTTGATTTTGAAATACTCGGCGTTGTCCGGGAGAAAAGTGCTCAATATCCTAGATAGAGCTACTGTAGTGATAGGTTTAGAAAATATTTAACGCCATCTTCGTTCCCCTTTGGACTATTTCGCAGATCAGAAGGGGAGAGGATACCTAAGTGATTTCAGTAGTCCCCAGGAGGCCTCCTTGCTTATCAAAGTACTGAGCATTGTCCGGGAGAAAAGTGCTCAATGTGCTAGATAGAGCTACTGTAGTGATAAGTTTGGAAAATATTTTAACGCCATCTTCGTTCCCTCTTTGGACTATTTCGCAGATCAGAAGGAGAGAGGATACCTAAGGGATTTCAGGAGTGCTCATGAAGCCTCCTCGATTTTCAAAGTACCTGGCGTTGTCCGGGAGAAAAGTGCTCAATATCCAAGATAGAGCTACTGTAGTGATAGGTTTAGAACATATTTTAACGCCATTTTCGTTCCCCTTTGGACAATTTTGCAGATGAAAAGGAGGGAGGATACCTAAGTGATTTCAGTAGTCCCCAGGAGGCCTCTTTGATTTTCAAAGTACTATGCGTTGTCTGGGAAAAAAGTGCTCAATGTCCTAGATAGAGCTACTGTAGTGATAGGTTTAGATAATATTTTAACAGCATCTACGCTGAAAAGGATGGGGAATCGATAAGAGTTATTTCAGTAGTGCTCAGGAGGCCTCTTTGATTTTGAAATACTCGGCGTTGTCCGGGAGAAAAGTGCTCAATATCCTAGATAGAGCTACTGTAGTGATAGGTTTGGATAATATTTTAACACCATATTCGTTCCTCTTTGGACTATTTATCAGATCAGTAGGAGAGAGGATACCTAAGTGATTTCAGTAGTCCTCAGGAGGCCTCGTTTATTATTAAAGTACTCAGCATTGTCCGGGAGACAAGTGCTCAATGTCCTTGATAGAGCTACTGTAGTGATAGGTTTGGAAAATATTTTAACGCCATCTTTGTTCCTCTTTGGACTATTTCGCAGATCAGAAGGAGAGAGGATACCTAAGTGTTTTCAGTAGTGCTCATGAGGCCTCCTTGATTTTCAAAGTACTTGGCGTTGTCCGGGAGAAAAGTGCTCAATATCCTAGATAGAGCAATGATAAAGACTATCATGAGAGGATTGAAAATGATGAAGACTATCATGAGAGGATTGAAAATGATGAAGACTATCAAGAGAGGATTGAAAATGATGAAGGCTATCATGAGGGGATTGAAAATGATGAAGACTATAATGAGGGGATTGAAAATGATGTACACTATCATGAGGGGATTGAAAATGATGAAGACTATGATAAGGGGATTGAAAATGATGAAGAATGTCATGAAGGGATTGAAAATGATGAAGAATGTCATGAGAGGATTGAAAATGATGAAGAATAGACTGACAGGATTCGAAATGATGAAGAATACCATGAGGGGATTTAAAATGATGAATAATATCATGAGGGGATTGGAAATGATGAAGAATATCATGAGAGGTTTGAAAATGATGAAGACTATCATGAGAGGTTTGAAAATGATGAAGACTCTCATGAGAGGTTTGAAAATGATGAAGACTCTCATGAGAGGATTAAAAATGATGAAGACTCTCATGAGAGGATCGAAAATGATGAAATATACCATGAGAGGATTGAAAATGATGAAGAATATCATGAGGGGATTGAAAATGATGAAGAATATCATGAGGGGATTGAAAATAATGAAGAATATCATGAGAGGATTGAAAAAATGAAGAATATCATGAGAGGATTGAAAATTATTAAGAATATCATGAGCGGATTGAAAATGATGAGGAATATTACGAGAGGATTGAAAATGATGAAGAATATTATGAGGGGATTGAAAATGATTAATAGTATGAGAAGATTGAAAATGATGAAGAATATTATGAGGGGATTGAAAATGATTAATAGTATGAGGAGATCGAAAATGATGAATACAACGAGGGGAGTTAAAATGATGAAGGATATCATGAGGGGATTCAAAATATATAGTATGAACACCGGGGCGGTTATAAGTACCTATATAGAAGGCGCAGACAGTGGTGGTACTTTTTATAGAAATAAGTCATACTATTGCCCTGTGAAACGTAGGATGAAATGGTGGGGAAGAAACAGCTTTCGCAAAAGGCAAAATTTAAAAGTAGCGACCAGGGTAGAGAAAAGTAGAAAGATAAAGAGACAGCTATAGAGAGAGAAGGAGAGAAATAGAAGTTTTAATATAAAGATGTTACACACGCAATTTTTCTTCAATTATGTTTTTATGACCCCGAGCAACGCCGGGTAGCCCCGCTAGTCTCTTATATAAAGGGCACTTGTCTATATGTATGTATGTATGTATGTATGTATGTATGTATGTATGTATGTATGTATGTATGTCTGTATGTGAAGCTTCTCCTCAAAAACTACCCGACGACATGTCAAAAAGTTTATATCTTCAGCACTGTACATATCCTGGGATCATAATATCTCAAAATTAAAACAAAAAAAAATGTTGCTGGGGGTCAACGGGGCCAGTCTTCGGCAGCGGGTCTGGTTTTTTCAAACTTTTCTAATGTTATTCAGTAGTAATTTGGAAATCAGCCAATGTAATTATGTAATAATAATTTTATTTTCAACCAACTTATTCTTGTGCACGTGACGTCACAGTAATAGGTATATGACGTCATCGTTATAGGTTTTTACATTTTTTTCCCTTCAAAACTTATTTTACTTACAGTGACCCGTTGAGTCATAACCACTCTATATATGTATAAAAAAAGAAAAAAGAAGAATTTAACAAGTACACTTTTACAATGACCCGTTGAGTCATAACCACTCTATATATGTATAAAAAAAGAAAAAAGAAGAATTTAACAAGTACACGTTTACAATGACCCGTTGAGTCATAACCACTCTATATATGTATAAAAAAAGAAAAAAAGAAGAATTTAACAAGTAAACGTTTACAGTGACCCGTTGAGTCATAACCACTCTATATATGTATAAAAAAAGAAAAAAAGAAGAATTTAACAAGTAAACGTTTACAGTGACCCGTTGAGTCATAACCACTCTATATATGTATAGAAAAAAGAAAAAAAGAAGAATTTAACAAGAACATGTTTATAGTGACCCGTTGAGTCATAACCACTCTATATATGTATAAAAAAATAAAAAAGAAGAATTTAACAAGTACACGTTTACAGTGACCCGTTGAGTCATAACCACTCTATATATGTATAAAAAAAGAAAAAAGAAGAATTTAACAAGTACACGTTTACAATGACCCGTTGAGTCATAACCACTCTATATATGTATAAAAAAAGAAGAATTTAACAAGTAAACGTTTACAGTGACCCGTTGAGTCATAACCACTCTATATATGTATAGAAAAAAGAAAAAAAGAAGAATTTAACAAGAACATGTTTATAGTGACCCGTTGAGTCATAACCACTCTATATATGTATAAAAAAATAAAAAAGAAGAATTTAACAAGTACACGTTTACAGTGACCCGTTGAGTCATAACCACTCTATATATGTATAAAAAAAGAAAAAAGAAGAATTTAACAAGTACACGTTTACAATGACCCGTTGAGTCATAACCACTCTATATATGTATAAAAAAAGAAAAAAAGAAGAATTTAACAAGTAAACGTTTACAGTGACCCGTTGAGTCATAACCACTCTATATATGTATAAAAAAAGAAAAAAAGAAGAATTTAACAAGTAAACGTTTACAGTGACCCGTTGAGTCATAACCACTCTATATATGTATAGAAAAAAGAAAAAAAGAAGAATTTAACAAGAACATGTTTATAGTGACCCGTTGAGTCATAACCACTCTATATATGTATAAAAAAATAAAAAAGAAGAATTTAACAAGTACACGTTTACAGTGACCCGTTGAGTCATAACCACTCTATATATGTATAAAAAAAGAAAAAAGAAGAATTTAACAAGTACACGTTTACAATGACCCGTTGAGTCATAACCACTCTATATATGTATAAAAAAAGAAAAAAAGAAGAATTTAACAAGTAAACGTTTACAGTGACCCGTTGAGTCATAACCACTCTATATATGTATAAAAAAAGAAAAAAAGAAGAATTTAACAAGAACATGTTTACAGTGACCAGTTGAGTCATAACCACTCTATATATGTATAAAAAAAGAAAAAAGAAGAATTTAACAAGTACACGTTTACAATGACCCGTTGAGTCATAACCACTCTATATATGTATAAAAAAAGAAGAATTTAACAAGTAAACGTTTACAGTGACCCGTTGAGTCATAACCACTCTATATATGTATAGAAAAAAGGAAAAAAGAAGAATTTAACAAGAACATGTTTATAGTGACCCGTTGAGTCATAACCACTCTATATATGTATAAAAAAATAAAAAAAAGAATTTAACAAGTACACGTTTACAGTGACCCGTTGAGTCATAACCACTCTATATATGTATAAAAAAGAAAAAAGAAGAATTTAACAAGTACACGTTTACAATGACCCGTTGAGTCATAACCACTCTATATATGTATAAAAAAAGAAAAAAAAGAATTTAACAAGTAAACGTTTACAGTGACCCGTTGAGTCATAACCACTCTATATATGTATAGAAAAAAGTAAAAAAGAAGAATTTAACAAGAACATGTTTATAGTGACCCGTTGAGTCATAACCACTCTATATATGTATAAAAAAATAAAAAAGAAGAATTTAACAAGTACACGTTTACAATGACCCGTTGAGTCATAACCACTCTATATATGTATAAAAAAAGAAAAAAAGAAGAATTTAACAAGAACATGTTTACAGTGACCCGTTGAGTCATAACCACTCTATATATGTATAAAAAAAGAAAAAAGAAGAATTTAACAAGTACACGTTTACAATGACCCGTTGAGTCATAACCACTCTATATATGTATAAAAAAAGAAGAATTTAACAAGTAAACGTTTACAGTGACCCGTTGAGTCATAACCACTCTATATATGTATAGAAAAAAGAAAAAAAGAAGAATTTAACAAGAACATGTTTATAGTGACCCGTTGAGTCATAACCACTCTATATATGTATAAAAAAATAAAAAAGAAGAATTTAACAAGTACACGTTTACAGTGACCCGTTGAGTCATAACCACTCTATATATGTATAAAAAAAGAAAAAAGAAGAATTTAACAAGTACACGTTTACAATGACCCGTTGAGTCATAACCACTCTATATATGTATAAAAAAAGAAAAAAAGAAGAATTTAACAAGTAAACGTTTACAGTGACCCGTTGAGTCATAACCACTCTATATATGTATAAAAAAAGAAAAAAAGAAGAATTTAACAAGAACATGTTTACAGTGACCCGTTGAGTCATAACCACTCTATATATGTATAAAAAAAGAAAAAAGAAGAATTTAACAAGTACACGTTTACAATGACCCGTTGAGTCATAACCACTCTATATATGTATAAAAAAAGAAGAATTTAACAAGTAAACGTTTACAGTGACCCGTTGAGTCATAACCACTCTATATATGTATAGAAAAAAGGAAAAAAGAAGAATTTAACAAGAACATGTTTATAGTGACCCGTTGAGTCATAACCACTCTATATATGTATAAAAAAATAAAAAAGAAGAATTTAACAAGTACACGTTTACAGTGACCCGTTGAGTCATAACCACTCTATATATGTATAAAAAAAGAAAAAAGAAGAATTTAACAAGTACACGTTTACAATGACCCGTTGAGTCATAACCACTCTATATATGTATAAAAAAAGAAAAAAAGAAGAATTTAACAAGTAAACGTTTACAGTGACCCGTTGAGTCATAACCACTCTATATATGTATAGAAAAAAGTAAAAAAGAAGAATTTAACAAGAACATGTTTATAGTGACCCGTTGAGTCATAACCACTCTATATATGTATAAAAAAATAAAAAAGAAGAATTTAACAAGTACACGTTTACAGTGACCCGTTGAGTCATAACCACTCTATATATGTATAAAAAAAGAAAAAAGAAGAATTTAACAAGTACACGTTTACAATGACCCGTTGAGTCATAACCACTCTATATATGTATAAAAAAAGAAAAAAAGAAGAATGTAACAAGTAAACGTTTACAGTGACCCGTTGAGTCATAACCACTCTATATATGTATAAAAAAAGAAAAAAAAAAGAATTTAACAAGTACACGTTTACAATGACCCGTTGAGTCATAACCACTCTATATATGTATAAAAAAAGAAGAATTTAACAAGTAAACGTTTACAGTGACCCGTTGAGTCATAACCACTCTATATATGTATAGAAAAAAGAAAAAAAGAATTTAACAAGAACATGTTTATAGTGACCCGTTGAGTCATAACCACTCTATATATGTATAAAAAAATAAAAAAGAAGAATTTAACAAGTACACGTTTACAGTGACCCGTTGAGTCATAACCACTCTATATATGTATAAAAAAAGAAAAAAGAAGAATTTAACAAGTACACGTTTACAATGACCCGTTGAGTCATAACCACTCTATATATGTATAAAAAAAGAAAAAAAGAAGAATTTAACAAGTAAACGTTTACAGTGACCCGTTGAGTCATAACCACTCTATATATGTATAGAAAAAAGTAAAAAAGAAGAATTTAACAAGAACATGTTTATAGTGACCCGTTGAGTCATAACCACTCTATATATGTATAAAAAAATAAAAAAGAAGAATTTAACAAGTACACGTTTACAGTGACCCGTTGAGTCATAACCACTCTATATATGTATAAAAAAAGAAAAAAGAAGAATTTAACAAGTACACGTTTACAATGACCCGTTGAGTCATAACCACTCTATATATGTATAAAAAAAGAAAAAAAGAAGAATGTAACAAGTAAACGTTTACAGTGACCCGTTGAGTCATAACCACTCTATATATGTATAAAAAAAGAAAAAAAAAAGAATTTAACAAGTACACGTTTACAATGACCCGTTGAGTCATAACCACTCTATATATGTATAAAAAAAGAAGAATTTAACAAGTAAACGTTTACAGTGACCCGTTGAGTCATAACCACTCTATATATGTATAGAAAAAAGAAAAAAAGAATTTAACAAGAACATGTTTATAGTGACCCGTTGAGTCATAACCACTCTATATATGTATAAAAAAATAAAAAAGAAGAATTTAACAAGTACACGTTTACAGTGACCCGTTGAGTCATAACCACTCTATATATGTATAAAAAAAGAAAAAAGAAGAATTTAACAAGTACACGTTTACAATGACCCGTTGAGTCATAACCACTCTATATATGTATAAAAAAAGAAAAAAAAAAGAATTTAACAAGTAAACGTTTACAGTGACCCGTTGAGTCATAACCACTCTATATATGTATAAAAAAAGAAAAAAAGAAGAATTTAACAAGAACATGTTTACAGTGACCCGTTGAGTCATAACCACTCTATATATGTATAAAAAAAGAAAAAAGAAGAATTTAACAAGTACACGTTTACAATGACCCGTTGAGTCATAACCACTCTATATATGTATAAAAAAAGAAAAAAGAAGAATTTAACAAGTACACGTTTACAATGACCCGTTGAGTCATAACCACTCTATATATGTATAAAAAAAGAAAAAAAGAAGAATTTAACAAGTAAACGTTTACAGTGACCCGTTGAGTCATAACCACTCTATATATGTATAAAAAAAGAAAAAAAGAAGAATTTAACAAGTAAACGTTTACAGTGACCCGTTGAGTCATAACCACTCTATATATGTATAGAAAAAAGAAAAAAAGAAGAATTTAACAAGAACATGTTTATAGTGACCCGTTGAGTCATAACCACTCTATATATGTATAAAAAAATAAAAAAGAAGAATTTAACAAGTACACGTTTACAGTGACCCGTTGAGTCATAACCACTCTATATATGTATAAAAAAAGAAAAAAGAAGAATTTAACAAGTACACGTTTACAATGACCCGTTGAGTCATAACCACTCTATATATGTATAAAAAAAGAAAAAAAGAAGAATTTAACAAGTAAACGTTTACAGTGACCCGTTGAGTCATAACCACTCTATATATGTATAAAAAAAGAAAAAAAGAAGAATTTAACAAGAACATGTTTACAGTGACCAGTTGAGTCATAACCACTCTATATATGTATAAAAAAAGAAAAAAGAAGAATTTAACAAGTACACGTTTACAATGACCCGTTGAGTCATAACCACTCTATATATGTATAAAAAAAGAAGAATTTAACAAGTAAACGTTTACAGTGACCCGTTGAGTCATAACCACTCTATATATGTATAGAAAAAAGGAAAAAAGAAGAATTTAACAAGAACATGTTTATAGTGACCCGTTGAGTCATAACCACTCTATATATGTATAAAAAAATAAAAAAAAAGAATTTAACAAGTACACGTTTACAGTGACCCGTTGAGTCATAACCACTCTATATATGTATAAAAAAGAAAAAAGAAGAATTTAACAAGTACACGTTTACAATGACCCGTTGAGTCATAACCACTCTATATATGTATAAAAAAAGAAAAAAAAGAATTTAACAAGTAAACGTTTACAGTGACCCGTTGAGTCATAACCACTCTATATATGTATAGAAAAAAGTAAAAAAGAAGAATTTAACAAGAACATGTTTATAGTGACCCGTTGAGTCATAACCACTCTTTATATGTATAAAAAAATAAAAAAGAAGAATTTAACAAGTACACGTTTACAATGACCCGTTGAGTCATAACCACTCTATATATGTATAAAAAAAGAAAAAAAGAAGAATTTAACAAGAACATGTTTACAGTGACCCGTTGAGTCATAACCACTCTATATATGTATAAAAAAAGAAAAAAGAAGAATTTAACAAGTACACGTTTACAATGACCCGTTGAGTCATAACCACTCTATATATGTATAAAAAAAGAAGAATTTAACAAGTAAACGTTTACAGTGACCCGTTGAGTCATAACCACTCTATATATGTATAGAAAAAAGAAAAAAAGAAGAATTTAACAAGAACATGTTTATAGTGACCCGTTGAGTCATAACCACTCTATATATGTATAAAAAAATAAAAAAGAAGAATTTAACAAGTACACGTTTACAGTGACCCGTTGAGTCATAACCACTCTATATATGTATAAAAAAAGAAAAAAGAAGAATTTAACAAGTACACGTTTACAATGACCCGTTGAGTCATAACCACTCTATATATGTATAAAAAAAGAAAAAAAGAAGAATTTAACAAGTAAACGTTTACAGTGACCCGTTGAGTCATAACCACTCTATATATGTATAAAAAAAGAAAAAAAGAAGAATTTAACAAGAACATGTTTACAGTGACCCGTTGAGTCATAACCACTCTATATATGTATAAAAAAAGAAAAAAGAAGAATTTAACAAGTACACGTTTACAATGACCCGTTGAGTCATAACCACTCTATATATGTATAAAAAAAGAAGAATTTAACAAGTAAACGTTTACAGTGACCCGTTGAGTCATAACCACTCTATATATGTATAGAAAAAAGGAAAAAAGAAGAATTTAACAAGAACATGTTTATAGTGACCCGTTGAGTCATAACCACTCTATATATGTATAAAAAAATAAAAAAGAAGAATTTAACAAGTACACGTTTACAGTGACCCGTTGAGTCATAACCACTCTATATATGTATAAAAAAAGAAAAAAGAAGAATTTAACAAGTACACGTTTACAATGACCCGTTGAGTCATAACCACTCTATATATGTATAAAAAAAGAAAAAAAGAAGAATTTAACAAGTAAACGTTTACAGTGACCCGTTGAGTCATAACCACTCTATATATGTATAGAAAAAAGTAAAAAAGAAGAATTTAACAAGAACATGTTTATAGTGACCCGTTGAGTCATAACCACTCTATATATGTATAAAAAAATAAAAAAGAAGAATTTAACAAGTACACGTTTACAGTGACCCGTTGAGTCATAACCACTCTATATATGTATAAAAAAAGAAAAAAGAAGAATTTAACAAGTACACGTTTACAATGACCCGTTGAGTCATAACCACTCTATATATGTATAAAAAAAGAAAAAAAGAAGAATGTAACAAGTAAACGTTTACAGTGACCCGTTGAGTCATAACCACTCTATATATGTATAAAAAAAGAAAAAAAAAAGAATTTAACAAGTACACGTTTACAATGACCCGTTGAGTCATAACCACTCTATATATGTATAAAAAAAGAAGAATTTAACAAGTAAACGTTTACAGTGACCCGTTGAGTCATAACCACTCTATATATGTATAGAAAAAAGAAAAAAAGAATTTAACAAGAACATGTTTATAGTGACCCGTTGAGTCATAACCACTCTATATATGTATAAAAAAATAAAAAAGAAGAATTTAACAAGTACACGTTTACAGTGACCCGTTGAGTCATAACCACTCTATATATGTATAAAAAAAGAAAAAAGAAGAATTTAACAAGTACACGTTTACAATGACCCGTTGAGTCATAACCACTCTATATATGTATAAAAAAAGAAAAAAAAAAGAATTTAACAAGTAAACGTTTACAGTGACCCGTTGAGTCATAACCACTCTATATATGTATAAAAAAAGAAAAAAAGAAGAATTTAACAAGAACATGTTTACAGTGACCCGTTGAGTCATAACCACTCTATATATGTATAAAAAAAGAAAAAAGAAGAATTTAACAAGTACACGTTTACAATGACCCGTTGAGTCATAACCACTCTATATATGTATAAAAAAAGAAGAATTTAACAAGTAAACGTTTACAGTGACCCGTGCCGTCATAACCACTCTATATATGTATAGAAAAAAGAAAAAAAGAAGAATTTAACAAGAACATGTTTATAGTGACCCGTTGAGTCATAACCACTCTATATATGTATAAAAAAATAAAAAAGAAGAATTTAACAAGTACACGTTTACAGTGACCCGTTGAGTCATAACCACTCTATATATGTATAAAAAAAGAAAAAAGAAGAATTTAACAAGTACACGTTTACAATGACCCGTTGAGTCATAACCACTCTATATATGTATAAAAAAAGAAAAAAAGAAGAATTTAACAAGTAAACGTTTACAGTGACCCGTTGAGTCATAACCACTCTATATATGTATAAAAAAAGAAAAAAAGAAGAATTTAACAAGAACATGTTTACAGTGACCCGTTGAGTCATAACCACTCTATATATGTATAAAAAAAGAAAAAAGAAGAATTTAACAAGTACACGTTTACAATGACCCGTTGAGTCATAACCACTCTATATATGTATAAAAAAAGAAGAATTTAACAAGTAAACGTTTACAGTGACCCGTTGAGTCATAACCACTCTATATATGTATAGAAAAAAGGAAAAAAGAAGAATTTAACAAGAACATGTTTATAGTGACCCGTTGAGTCATAACCACTCTATATATGTATAAAAAAATAAAAAAGAAGAATTTAACAAGTACACGTTTACAGTGACCCGTTGAGTCATAACCACTCTATATATGTATAAAAAAAGAAAAAAAGAAGAATTTAACAAGTAAACGTTTACAGTGACCCGTTGAGTCATAACCACTCTATATATGTATAAAAAAAGAAAAAAAGAAGAATTTAACAAGTAAACGTTTACAGTGACCCGTTGAGTCATAACCACTCTATATATGTATAGAAAAAAGAAAAAAAGAAGAATTTAACAAGAACATGTTTATAGTGACCCGTTGAGTCATAACCACTCTATATATGTATAAAAAAATAAAAAAGAAGAATTTAACAAGTACACGTTTACAGTGACCCGTTGAGTCATAACCACTCTATATATGTATAAAAAAAGAAAAAAGAAGAATTTAACAAGTACACGTTTACAATGACCCGTTGAGTCATAACCACTCTATATATGTATAAAAAAAGAAAAAAAGAAGAATTTAACAAGTAAACGTTTACAGTGACCCGTTGAGTCATAACCACTCTATATATGTATAAAAAAAGAAAAAAAGAAGAATTTAACAAGAACATGTTTACAGTGACCAGTTGAGTCATAACCACTCTATATATGTATAAAAAAAGAAAAAAGAAGAATTTAACAAGTACACGTTTACAATGACCCGTTGAGTCATAACCACTCTATATATGTATAAAAAAAGAAGAATTTAACAAGTAAACGTTTACAGTGACCCGTTGAGTCATAACCACTCTATATATGTATAGAAAAAAGGAAAAAAGAAGAATTTAACAAGAACATGTTTATAGTGACCCGTTGAGTCATAACCACTCTATATATGTATAAAAAAATAAAAAAAAAGAATTTAACAAGTACACGTTTACAGTGACCCGTTGAGTCATAACCACTCTATATATGTATAAAAAAGAAAAAAGAAGAATTTAACAAGTACACGTTTACAATGACCCGTTGAGTCATAACCACTCTATATATGTATAAAAAAAGAAAAAAAAGAATTTAACAAGTAAACGTTTACAGTGACCCGTTGAGTCATAACCACTCTATATATGTATAGAAAAAAGTAAAAAAGAAGAATTTAACAAGAACATGTTTATAGTGACCCGTTGAGTCATAACCACTCTATATATGTATAAAAAAATAAAAAAGAAGAATTTAACAAGTACACGTTTACAATGACCCGTTGAGTCATAACCACTCTATATATGTATAAAAAAAGAAAAAAAGAAGAATTTAACAAGAACATGTTTACAGTGACCCGTTGAGTCATAACCACTCTATATATGTATAAAAAAAGAAAAAAGAAGAATTTAACAAGTACACGTTTACAATGACCCGTTGAGTCATAACCACTCTATATATGTATAAAAAAAGAAGAATTTAACAAGTAAACGTTTACAGTGACCCGTTGAGTCATAACCACTCTATATATGTATAGAAAAAAGAAAAAAAGAAGAATTTAACAAGAACATGTTTATAGTGACCCGTTGAGTCATAACCACTCTATATATGTATAAAAAAATAAAAAAGAAGAATTTAACAAGTACACGTTTACAGTGACCCGTTGAGTCATAACCACTCTATATATGTATAAAAAAAGAAAAAAGAAGAATTTAACAAGTACACGTTTACAATGACCCGTTGAGTCATAACCACTCTATATATGTATAAAAAAAGAAAAAAAGAAGAATTTAACAAGTAAACGTTTACAGTGACCCGTTGAGTCATAACCACTCTATATATGTATAAAAAAAGAAAAAAAGAAGAATTTAACAAGAACATGTTTACAGTGACCCGTTGAGTCATAACCACTCTATATATGTATAAAAAAAGAAAAAAGAAGAATTTAACAAGTACACGTTTACAATGACCCGTTGAGTCATAACCACTCTATATATGTATAAAAAAAGAAGAATTTAACAAGTAAACGTTTACAGTGACCCGTTGAGTCATAACCACTCTATATATGTATGGAAAAAAGGAAAAAAGAAGAATTTAACAAGAACATGTTTATAGTGACCCGTTGAGTCATAACCACTCTATATATGTATAAAAAAATAAAAAAGAAGAATTTAACAAGTACACGTTTACAGTGACCCGTTGAGTCATAACCACTCTATATATGTATAAAAAAAGAAAAAAGAAGAATTTAACAAGTACACGTTTACAATGACCCGTTGAGTCATAACCACTCTATATATGTATAAAAAAAGAAAAAAAGAAGAATTTAACAAGTAAACGTTTACAGTGACCCGTTGAGTCATAACCACTCTATATATGTATAGAAAAAAGTAAAAAAGAAGAATTTAACAAGAACATGTTTATAGTGACCCGTTGAGTCATAACCACTCTATATATGTATAAAAAAATAAAAAAGAAGAATTTAACAAGTACACGTTTACAGTGACCCGTTGAGTCATAACCACTCTATATATGTATAAAAAAAGAAAAAAGAAGAATTTAACAAGTACACGTTTACAATGACCCGTTGAGTCATAACCACTCTATATATGTATAAAAAAAGAAAAAAAGAAGAATGTAACAAGTAAACGTTTACAGTGACCCGTTGAGTCATAACCACTCTATATATGTATAAAAAAAGAAAAAAAAAAGAATTTAACAAGTACACGTTTACAATGACCCGTTGAGTCATAACCACTCTATATATGTATAAAAAAAGAAGAATTTAACAAGTAAACGTTTACAGTGACCCGTTGAGTCATAACCACTCTATATATGTATAGAAAAAAGAAAAAAAGAATTTAACAAGAACATGTTTATAGTGACCCGTTGAGTCATAACCACTCTATATATGTATAAAAAAATAAAAAAGAAGAATTTAACAAGTACACGTTTACAGTGACCCGTTGAGTCATAACCACTCTATATATGTATAAAAAAAGAAAAAAGAAGAATTTAACAAGTACACGTTTACAATGACCCGTTGAGTCATAACCACTCTATATATGTATAAAAAAAGAAAAAAAAAAGAATTTAACAAGTAAACGTTTACAGTGACCCGTTGAGTCATAACCACTCTATATATGTATAAAAAAAGAAAAAAAGAAGAATTTAACAAGAACATGTTTACAGTGACCCGTTGAGTCATAACCACTCTATATATGTATAAAAAAAGAAAAAAGAAGAATTTAACAAGTACACGTTTACAATGACCCGTTGAGTCATAACCACTCTATATATGTATAAAAAAAGAAGAATTTAACAAGTAAACGTTTACAGTGACCCGTTCCGTCATAACCACTCTATATATGTATAGAAAAAAGAAAAAAAGAAGAATTTAACAAGAACATGTTTATAGTGACCCGTTGAGTCATAACCACTCTATATATGTATAAAAAAATAAAAAAGAAGAATTTAACAAGTACACGTTTACAGTGACCCGTTGAGTCATAACCACTCTATATATGTATAAAAAAAGAAAAAAGAAGAATTTAACAAGTACACGTTTACAATGACCCGTTGAGTCATAACCACTCTATATATGTATAAAAAAAGAAAAAAAGAAGAATTTAACAAGTAAACGTTTACAGTGACCCGTTGAGTCATAACCACTCTATATATGTATAAAAAAAGAAAAAAAGAAGAATTTAACAAGAACATGTTTACAGTGACCCGTTGAGTCATAACCACTCTATATATGTATAAAAAAAGAAAAAAGAAGAATTTAACAAGTACACGTTTACAATGACCCGTTGAGTCATAACCACTCTATATATGTATAAAAAAAGAAGAATTTAACAAGTAAACGTTTACAGTGACCCGTTGAGTCATAACCACTCTATATATGTATAGAAAAAAGGAAAAAAGAAGAATTTAACAAGAACATGTTTATAGTGACCCGTTGAGTCATAACCACTCTATATATGTATAAAAAAATAAAAAAGAAGAATTTAACAAGTACACGTTTACAGTGACCCGTTGAGTCATAACCACTCTATATATGTATAAAAAAAGAAAAAAGAAGAATTTAACAAGTACACGTTTACAATGACCCGTTGAGTCATAACCACTCTATATATGTATAAAAAAAGAAAAAAAGAAGAATTTAACAAGTAAACGTTTACAGTGACCCGTTGAGTCATAACCACTCTATATATGTATAGAAAAAAGAAAAAAAGAAGAATTTAACAAGAACATGTTTATAGTGACCCGTTGAGTCATAACCACTCTATATATGTATAAAAAAATAAAAAAGAAGAATTTAACAAGTACACGTTTACAGTGACCCGTTGAGTCATAACCACTCTATATATGTATAAAAAAAGAAAAAAGAAGAATTTAACAAGTACACGTTTACAATGACCCGTTGAGTCATAACCACTCTATATATGTATAAAAAAAGAAAAAAAGAAGAATTTAACAAGTAAACGTTTACAGTGACCCGTTGAGTCATAACCACTCTATATATGTATAAAAAAAGAAAAAAAAAAGAATTTAACAAGAACATGTTTACAATGTCCCGTTGAGTCATAACCACTCTATATATGTATAACCAAAGAAAAAAGAAGAATTTAACAAGTACACGTTTACAATGACCCGTTGAGTCATAACCACTCTATATATGTATAAAAAAAGAAGAATTTAACAAGTAAACGTTTACAGTGACCCGTTGAGTCATAACCACTCTATATATGTATAGAAAAAAGGAAAAAAGAAGAATTTAACAAGAACATGTTTATAGTGACCCGTTGAGTCATAACCACTCTATATATGTATAGAAAAAAGGAAAAAAGAAGAATTTAACAAGAACATGTTAATAGTGACCCGTTGAGTCATAACCACTCTATATATGTATAAAAAAATAAAAAAGAAGAATTTAACAAGTACACGTTTACAGTGACCCGTTGAGTCATAACCACTCTATATATGTATAAAAAAAGAAAAAAGAAGAATTTAACAAGTACACGTTTACAATGACCCGTTGAGTCATAACCACTCTATATATGTATAAAAAAAGAAAAAAAGAAGAATTTAACAAGTAAACGTTTACAGTGACCCGTTGAGTCATAACCACTCTATATATGTATAGAAAAAAGTAAAAAAGAAGAATTTAACAAGAACATGTTTATAGTGACCCGTTGAGTCATAACCACTCTATATATGTATAAAAAAATAAAAAAGCAGAATTTAACAAGTACACGTTTACAGTGACCCGTTGAGTCATAACCACTCTATATATGTATAAAAAAAGAAAAAAGAAGAATTTAACAAGTACACGTTTACAATGACCCGTTGAGTCATAACCACTCTATATATGTATAAAAAAAGAAAAAAAGAAGAATTTAACAAGTAAACGTTTACAGTGACCCGTTGAGTCATAACCACTCTATATATGTATAAAAAAAGAAAAAAAAAAGAATTTAACAAGTACACGTTTACAATGACCCGTTGAGTCATAACCACTCTATATATGTATAAAAAAAGAAGAATTTAACAAGTAAACGTGTACAGTGACCCGTTGAGTCATAACCACTCTATATATGTATAGAAAAAAGAAAAAAAGAAGAATTTAACAAGAACATGTTTATAGTGACCCGTTGAGTCATAACCACTCTATATATGTATAAAAAAATAAAAAAGAAGAATTTAACAAGTACACGTTTACAGTGACCCGTTGAGTCATAACCACTCTATATATGTATAAAAAAAGAAAAAAGAAGAATTTAACAAGTACACGTTTACAATGACCCGTTGAGTCATAACCACTCTATATATGTATAAAAAAAGAAAAAAAAAAGAATTTAACAAGTAAACGTTTACAGTGACCCGTTGAGTCATAACCACTCTATATATGTATAAAAAAAGAAAAAAAGAAGAATTTAACAAGAACATGGTTACAGTGACCCGTTGAGTCATAACCACTCTATATATGTATAAAAAAAGAAAAAAGAAGAATTTAACAAGTACACGTTTACAATGACCCGTTGAGTCATAACCACTCTATATATGTATAAAAAAAGAAGAATTTAACAAGTAAACGTTTACAGTGACCCGTTGAGTCATAACCACTCTATATATGTATAGAAAAAAGAAAAAAGAAGAATTTAACAAGAACATGTTTATAGTGACCCGTTGAGTCATAACCACTCTATATATGTATAAAAAAATAAAAAAGAAGAATTTAACAAGTACACGTTTACAGTGACCCGTTGAGTCATAACCACTCTATATATGTATAAAAAAAGAAAAAAGAAGAATTTAACAAGTACACGTTTACAATGACCCGTTGAGTCATAACCACTGTATATATGTATAAAAAAAGAAAAAAAGAAGAATTTAACAAGTAAACGTTTACAGTGACCCGTTGAGTCATAACCACTCTATATATGTATAAAAAAAGAAAAAAAGAAGAATTTAACAAGAACATGTTTACAGTGACCCGTTGAGTCATAACCACTCTATATATGTATAAAAAAAGAAAAAAGAAGAATTTAACAAGTACACGTTTACAATGACCCGTTGAGTCATAACCACTCTATATATGTATAAAAAAAGAAGAATTTAACAAGTAAACGTTTACAGTGACCCGTTGAGTCATAACCACTCTATATATGTATAGAAAAAAGGAAAAAAGAAGAATTTAACAAGAACATGTTTATAGTGACCCGTTGAGTCATAACCACTCTATATATGTATAAAAAAATAAAAAAGAAGAATTTAACAAGTACACGTTTACAGTGACCCGTTGAGTCATAACCACTCTATATATGTATAAAAAAAGAAAAAAGAAGAATTTAACAAGTACACGTTTACAATGACCCGTTGAGTCATAACCACTCTATATATGTATAAAAAAAGAAAAAAAGAAGAATTTAACAAGTAAACGTTTACAGTGACCCGTTGAGTCATAACCACTCTATATATGTATAGAAAAAAGAAAAAAAGAAGAATTTAACAAGAACATGTTTATAGTGACCCGTTGAGTCATAACCACTCTATATATGTATAAAAAAATAAAAAAGAAGAATTTAACAAGTACACGTTTACAGTGACCCGTTGAGTCATAACCACTCTATATATGTATAAAAAAAGAAAAAAGAAGAATTTAACAAGTACACGTTTACAATGACCCGTTGAGTCATAACCACTCTATATATGTATAAAAAAAGAAAAAAAGAAGAATTTAACAAGTAAACGTTTACAGTGACCCGTTGAGTCATAACCACTCTATATATGTATAAAAAAAGAAAAAAAAAAGAATTTAACAAGAACATGTTTACAATGTCCCGTTGAGTCATAACCACTCTATATATGTATAACCAAAGAAAAAAGAAGAATTTAACAAGTACACGTTTACAATGACCCGTTGAGTCATAACCACTCTATATATGTATAAAAAAAGAATAATTTAACAAGTAAACGTTTACAGTGACCCGTTGAGTCATAACCACTCTATATATGTATAGAAAAAAGGAAAAAAGAAGAATTTAACAAGAACATGTTTATAGTGACCCGTTGAGTCATAACCACTCTATATATGTATAGAAAAAAGGAAAAAAGAAGAATTTAACAAGAACATGTTAATAGTGACCCGTTGAGTCATAACCACTCTATATATGTATAAAAAAATAAAAAAGAAGAATTTAACAAGTACACGTTTACAGTGACCCGTTGAGTCATAACCACTCTATATATGTATAAAAAAAGAAAAAAGAAGAATTTAACAAGTACACGTTTACAATGACCCGTTGAGTCATAACCACTCTATATATGTATAAAAAAAGAAAAAAAGAAGAATTTAACAAGTAAACGTTTACAGTGACCCGTTGAGTCATAACCACTCTATATATGTATAGAAAAAAGTAAAAAAGAAGAATTTAACAAGAACATGTTTATAGTGACCCGTTGAGTCATAACCACTCTATATATGTATAAAAAAATAAAAAAGCAGAATTTAACAAGTACACGTTTACAGTGACCCGTTGAGTCATAACCACTCTATATATGTATAAAAAAAGAAAAAAGAAGAATTTAACAAGTACACGTTTACAATGACCCGTTGAGTCATAACCACTCTATATATGTATAAAAAAAGAAAAAAAGAAGAATTTAACAAGTAAACGTTTACAGTGACCCGTTGAGTCATAACCACTCTATATATGTATAAAAAAAGAAAAAAAAAAGAATTTAACAAGTACACGTTTACAATGACCCGTTGAGTCATAACCACTCTATATATGTATAAAAAAAGAAGAATTTAACAAGTAAACGTTTACAGTGACCCGTTGAGTCATAACCACTCTATATATGTATAGAAAAAAGAAAAAAAGAAGAATTTAACAAGAACATGTTTATAGTGACCCGTTGAGTCATAACCACTCTATATATGTATAAAAAAATAAAAAAGAAGAATTTAACAAGTACACGTTTACAGTGACCCGTTGAGTCATAACCACTCTATATATGTATAAAAAAAGAAAAAAGAAGAATTTAACAAGTACACGTTTACAATGACCCGTTGAGTCATAACCACTCTATATATGTATAAAAAAAGAAAAAAAAAAGAATTTAACAAGTAAACGTTTACAGTGACCCGTTGAGTCATAACCACTCTATATATGTATAAAAAAAGAAAAAAAGAAGAATTTAACAAGAACATGGTTACAGTGACCCGTTGAGTCATAACCACTCTATATATGTATAAAAAAAGAAAAAAGAAGAATTTAACAAGTACACGTTTACAATGACCCGTTGAGTCATAACCACTCTATATATGTATAAAAAAAGAAGAATTTAACAAGTAAACGTTTACAGTGACCCGTTGAGTCATAACCACTCTATATATGTATAGAAAAAAGAAAAAAGAAGAATTTAACAAGAACATGTTTATAGTGACCCGTTGAGTCATAACCACTCTATATATGTATAAAAAAATAAAAAAGAAGAATTTAACAAGTACACGTTTACAGTGACCCGTTGAGTCATAACCACTCTATATATGTATAAAAAAAGAAAAAAGAAGAATTTAACAAGTACATGTTTACAATGACCCGTTGAGTCATAACCACTGTATATATGTATAAAAAAAGAAAAAAAGAAGAATTTAACAAGTAAACGTTTACAGTGACCCGTTGAGTCATAACCACTCTATATATGTATAAAAAAAGAAAAAAAGAAGAATTTAACAAGAACATGTTTACAGTGACCCGTTGAGTCATAACCACTCTATATATGTATAAAAAATTAAAAAGAAGAATTTAACAAGTACACGTTTACAATGACCCGTTGAGTCATAACCACTCTATATATGTATAAAAAAAGAAGAATTTAACAAGTAAACGTTTACAGTGACCCGTTGAGTCATAACCACTCTATATATGTATAGAAAAAAGGAAAAAAGAAGAATTTAACAAGAACATGTTTATAGTGACCCGTTGAGTGATAACCACTCTATATATGTATAAAAAAAGAAAAAAGAAGAATTTAACAAGTACACGTTTACAGTGACCCGTTGAGTCATAACCACTCTATATATGTATAAAAAAAGAAAAAAGAAGAATTTAACAAGTACACGTTTACAATGACCCGTTGAGTCATAACCACTCTATATATGTATAAAAAAAGAAAAAAAGAAGAATTTAACAAGTAAACGTTTACAGTGACCCGTTGAGTCATAACCACTCTATATATGTATAGAAAAAAGAAAAAAAGAAGAATTTAACAAGAACATGTTTATAGTGACCCGTTGAGTCATAACCACTCTATATATGTATAAAAAAATAAAAAAGAAGAATTTAACAAGTACACGTTTACAGTGACCCGTTGAGTCATAACCACTCTATATATGTATAAAAAAAGAAAAAAGAAGAATTTAACAAGTACACGTTTACAATGACCCGTTGAGTCATAACCACTCTATATATGTATAAAAAAAGAAAAAAAGAAGAATTTAACAAGTAAACGTTTACAGTGACCCGTTGAGTCATAACCACTCTATATATGTATAAAAAAAGAAAAAAAAAAGAATTTAACAAGTACACGTTTACAATGACCCGTTGAGTCATAACCACTCTATATATGTATAAAAAAAGAAGAATTTAACAAGTAAACGTTTACAGTGACCCGTTGAGTCATAACCACTCTATATATGTATAGAAAAAAGAAAAAAAGAAGAATTTAACAAAAACATGTTTATAGTGACCCGTTGAGTCATAACCACTCTATATATGTATAAAAAAATAAAAAAGAAGAATTTAACAAGTACACGTTTACAGTGACCCGTTGAGTCATAACCACTCTATATATGTATAAAAAAGAAAAAAAGAAGAATTTAACAAGAACATGTTTACAGTGACCCGTTGAGTCATAACCACTCTATATATGTATAAAAAAAGAAAAAAGAAGAATTTAACAAGTACACGTTTACAATGACCCGTTGAATCATAACCACTCTATATATGTATAAAAAAAGAAGAATTTAACAAGTAAACGTTTACAGTGACCCGTTGAGTCATAACCACTCTATATATGTATAGAAAAAAGAAAAAAAGAAGAATTTAACAAGAACATGTTTATAGTGACCCGTTGAGTCATAACCACTCTATATATGTATAAAAAAATAAAACAGAAGAATTTAACAAGTACACGTTTACAGTGACCCGTTGAGTCATAACCACTCTATATATGTATAAAAAAAGAAAAAAGAAGAATTTAACAAGTACACGTTTACAATGACCCGTTGAGTCATAACCACTCTATATATGTATAAAAAAAGAAAAAAAGAAGAATTTAACAAGTAAACGTTTACAGTGACCCGTTGAGTCATAACCACTCTATATATGTATAAAAAAAGAAAAAAAGAAGAATTTAACAAGAACATGTTTACAGTGACCCGTTGAGTCATAACCACTCTATATATGTATAAAAAAAGAAAAAAGAAGAATTTAACAAGTACACGTTTACAATGACCCGTTGAGTCATAACCACTCTATATATGTATAAAAAAAGAAGAATTTAACAAGTAAACGTTTACAGTGACCCGTTGAGTCATAACCACTCTATATATGTATAGAAAAAAGAAAAAAAGAAGAATTTAACAAGAACATGTTTATAGTGACCCGTTGAGTCATAACCACTCTATATATGTATAAAAAAATAAAAAAGAAGAATTTAACAAGTACACGTTTACAGTGACCCGTTGAGTCATAACCACTCTATATATGTATAAAAAAAGAAAAAAGAAGAATTTAACAAGTACACGTTTACAATGACCCGTTGAGTCATAACCACTCTATATATGTATAAAAAAAGAAAAAAAGAAGAATTTAACAAGTAAACGTTTACAGTGACCCGTTGAGTCATAACCACTCTATATATGTATAGAAAAAAGAAAAAAAGAAGAATTTAACAAGAACATGTTTATAGTGACCCGTTGAGTCATAACCACTCTATATATGTATAAAAAAATAAAAAAGAAGAATTTAACAAGTACACGTTTACAGTGACCCGTTGAGTCATAACCACTCTATATATGTATAAAAAAAGAAAAAAGAAGAATTTAACAAGTACACGTTTACAATGACCCGTTGAGTCATAACCACTCTATATATGTATAAAAAAAGAAAAAAAGAAGAATTTAACAAGTAAACGTTTACAGTGACCCGTTGAGTCATAACCACTCTATATATGTATAAAAAAAGAAAAAAAAAAGAATTTAACAAGTACACGTTTACAATGACCCGTTGAGTCATAACCACTCTATATATGTATAAAAAAAGAAGAATTTAACAAGTAAACGTTTACAGTGACCCGTTGAGTCATAACCACTCTATATATGTATAGAAAAAAGAAAAAAAGAAGAATTTAACAAGAACATGTTTATAGTGACCCGTTGAGTCATAACCACTCTATATATGTATAAAAAAATAAAAAAGAAGAATTTAACAAGTACACGTTTACAGTGACCCGTTGAGTCATAACCACTCTATATATGTATAAAAAAAGAAAAAAGAAGAATTTAACAAGTACACGTTTACAATGACCCGTTGAGTCATAACCACTCTATATATGTATAAAAAAAGAAAAAAAGAAGAATTTAACAAGTAAACGTTTACAGTGACCCGTTGAGTCATAACCACTCTATATATGTATAAAAAAAGAAAAAAAGAAGAATTTAACAAGAACATGTTTACAGTGACCCGTTGAGTCATAACCACTCTATATATGTATAAAAAAAGAAAAAAGAAGAATTTAACAAGTACACGTTTACAATGACCCGTTGAGTCATAACCACTCTATATATGTATAAAAAAAGAAGAATTTAACAAGTAAACGTTTACAGTGACCCGTTGAGTCATAACCACTCTATATATGTATAGAAAAAAGAATAAAAGAAGAATTTAACAAGAACATGTTTATAGTGACCCGTTGAGTCATAACCACTCTATATATGTATAAAAAAATAAAAAAGAAGAATTTAACAAGTACACGTTTACAGTGACCCGTTGAGTCATAACCACTCTATATATGTATAAAAAAAGAAAAAAGAAGAATTTAACAAGTACACGTTTACAATGACCCGTTGAGTCATAACCACTCTATATATGTATAAAAAAAGAAGAATTTAACAAGTAAACGTTTACAGTGACCCGTTGAGTCATAACCACTCTATATATGTATAGAAAAAAGGAAAAAAGAAGAATTTAACAAGAACATGTTTATAGTGACCCGTTGAGTCATAACCACTCTATATATGTATAAAAAAATAAAAAAAAAGAATTTAACAAGTACACGTTTACAGTGACCCGTTGAGTCATAACCACTCTATATATGTATAAAAAAGAAAAAAGAAGAATTTAACAAGTACACGTTTACAATGACCCGTTGAGTCATAACCACTCTATATATGTATAAAAAAAGAAAAAAAGAAGAATTTAACAAGTAAACGTTTACAGTGACCCGTTGAGTCATAACTCCTCTATATATGTATAAAAAAAGAAAAAAAGAAGAATTTAACAAGAACATGTTTACAGTGACCCGTTGAGTCATAACCACTCTATATATGTATAAAAAAAGAAAAAAGAAGAATTTAACAAGTACACGTTTACAATGACCCGTTGAGTCATAACCACTCTATATATGTATAAAAAAAGAAAAAAAGAAGAATTTAACAAGTAAACGTTTACAGTGACCCGTTGAGTCATAACCACTCTATATATGTATAGAAAAAAGAAAAAAAGAAGAATTTAACAAGAACATGTTTATAGTGACCCGTTGAGTCATAACCACTCTATATATGTATAAAAAAATAAAAAAGAAGAATTTAACAAGTACACGTTTACAGTGACCCGTTGAGTCATAACCACTCTATATATGTATAAAAAAAGAAAAAAGAAGAATTTAACAAGTACACGTTTACAATGACCCGTTGAGTCATAACCACTCTATATATGTATAAAAAAAGAAAAAAAGAAGAATTTAACAAGTAAACGTTTACAGTGACCCGTTGAGTCATAACCACTCTATATATGTATAAAAAAAGAAAAAAAAAAGAATTTAACAAGTACACGTTTACAATGACCCGTTGAGTCATAACCACTCTATATATGTATAAAAAAAGAAGAATTTAACAAGTAAACGTTTACAGTGACCCGTTGAGTCATAACCACTCTATATATGTATAGAAAAAAGAAAAAAAGAAGAATTTAACAAGAACATGTTTATAGTGACCCGTTGAGTCATAACCACTAAATATATGTATAAAAAAATAAAAAAGAAGAATTTAACAAGTACACGTTTACAGTGACCCGTTGAGTCATAACCACTCTATATATGTATAAAAAAGAAAAAAAGAAGAATTTAACAAGAACATGTTTACAGTGACCCGTTGAGTCATAACCACTCTATATATGTATAAAAAAAGAAAAAAGAAGAATTTAACAAGTACACGTTTACAATGACCCGTTGAATCATAACCACTCTATATATGTATAAAAAAAGAAGAATTTAACAAGTAAACGTTTACAGTGACCCGTTGAGTCATAACCACTCTATATATGTATAGAAAAAAGAAAAAAAGAAGAATTTAACAAGAACATGTTTATAGTGACCCGTTGAGTCATAACCACTCTATATATGTATAAAAAAATAAAACAGAAGAATTTAACAAGTACACGTTTACAGTGACCCGTTGAGTCATAACCACTCTATATATGTATAAAAAAAGAAAAAAGAAGAATTTAACAAGTACACGTTTACAATGACCCGTTGAGTCATAACCACTCTATATATGTATAAAAAAAGAAAAAAAGAAGAATTTAACAAGTAAACGTTTACAGTGACCCGTTGAGTCATAACCACTCTATATATGTATAAAAAAAGAAAAAAAGAAGAATTTAACAAGAACATGTTTACAGTGACCCGTTGAGTCATAACCACTCTATATATGTATAAAAAAAGAAAAAAGAAGAATTTAACAAGTACACGTTTACAATGACCCGTTGAGTCATAACCACTCTATATATGTATAAAAAAAGAAGAATTTAACAAGTAAACGTTTACAGTGACCCGTTGAGTCATAACCACTCTATATATGTATAGAAAAAAGAAAAAAAGAAGAATTTAACAAGAACATGTTTATAGTGACCCGTTGAGTCATAACCACTCTATATATGTATAAAAAAATAAAAAAGAAGAATTTAACAAGTACACGTTTACAGTGACCCGTTGAGTCATAACCACTCTATATATGTATAAAAAAAGAAAAAAGAAGAATTTAACAAGTACACGTTTACAATGACCCGTTGAGTCATAACCACTCTATATATGTATAAAAAAAGAAAAAAAGAAGAATTTAACAAGTAAACGTTTACAGTGACCCGTTGAGTCATAACCACTCTATATATGTATAGAAAAAAGAAAAAAAGAAGAATTTAACAAGAACATGTTTATAGTGACCCGTTGAGTCATAACCACTCTATATATGTATAAAAAAATAAAAAAGAAGAATTTAACAAGTACACGTTTACAGTGACCCGTTGAGTCATAACCACTCTATATATGTATAAAAAAAGAAAAAAGAAGAATTTAACAAGTACACGTTTACAATGACCCGTTGAGTCATAACCACTCTATATATGTATAAAAAAAGAAAAAAAGAAGAATTTAACAAGTAAACGTTTACAGTGACCCGTTGAGTCATAACCACTCTATATATGTATAAAAAAAGAAAAAAAAAAGAATTTAACAAGTACACGTTTACAATGACCCGTTGAGTCATAACCACTCTATATATGTATAAAAAAAGAAGAATTTAACAAGTAAACGTTTACAGTGACCCGTTGAGTCATAACCACTCTATATATGTATAGAAAAAAGAAAAAAAGAAGAATTTAACAAGAACATGTTTATAGTGACCCGTTGAGTCATAACCACTCTATATATGTATAAAAAAATAAAAAAGAAGAATTTAACAAGTACACGTTTACAGTGACCCGTTGAGTCATAACCACTCTATATATGTATAAAAAAAGAAAAAAGAAGAATTTAACAAGTACACGTTTACAATGACCCGTTGAGTCATAACCACTCTATATATGTATAAAAAAAGAAAAAAAGAAGAATTTAACAAGTAAACGTTTACAGTGACCCGTTGAGTCATAACCACTCTATATATGTATAAAAAAAGAAAAAAAGAAGAATTTAACAAGAACATGTTTACAGTGACCCGTTGAGTCATAACCACTCTATATATGTATAAAAAAAGAAAAAAGAAGAATTTAACAAGTACACGTTTACAATGACCCGTTGAGTCATAACCACTCTATATATGTATAAAAAAAGAAGAATTTAACAAGTAAACGTTTACAGTGACCCGTTGAGTCATAACCACTCTATATATGTATAGAAAAAAGAATAAAAGAAGAATTTAACAAGAACATGTTTATAGTGACCCGTTGAGTCATAACCACTCTATATATGTATAAAAAAATAAAAAAGAAGAATTTAACAAGTACACGTTTACAGTGACCCGTTGAGTCATAACCACTCTATATATGTATAAAAAAAGAAAAAAGAAGAATTTAACAAGTACACGTTTACAATGACCCGTTGAGTCATAACCACTCTATATATGTATAAAAAAAGAAAAAAAGAAGAATTTAACAAGTAAACGTTTACAGTGACCCGTTAAGTCATAACCACTCTATATATGTATAGAAAAAAGAAAAAAAGAAGAATTTAACAAGAACATGTTTATAGTGACCCGTTGAGTCATAACCACTCTATATATGTATAAAAAAATAAAAAAGAAGAATTTAACAAGTACACGTTTACAGTGACCCGTTGAGTCATAACCACTCTATATATGTATAAAAAAAGAAAAAAGAAGAATTTAACAAGTACACGTTTACAATGACCCGTTGAGTCATAACCACTCTATATATGTATAAAAAAAGAAAAAAAGAAGAATTTAACAAGTAAACGTTTACAGTGACCCGTTGAGTCATAACTCCTCTATATATGTATAAAAAAAGAAAAAAAGAAGAATTTAACAAGAACATGTTTACAGTGACCCGTTGAGTCATAACCACTCTATATATGTATAAAAAAAGAAAAAAGAAGAATTTAACAAGTACACGTTTACAATGACCCGTTGAGTCATAACCACTCTATATATGTATAAAAAAAGAAGAATTTAACAAGTAAACGTTTACAGTGACCCGTTGAGTCATAACCACTCTATATATGTATAGAAAAAAGAATAAAAGAAGAATTTAACAAGTACATGTTTATAGTGACCCGTTGAGTCATAACCACTCTATATATGTATAAAAAAATAAAAAAGAAGAATTTAACAAGTACACGTTTACAGTGACCCGTTGAGTCATAACCACTCTATATATGTATAAAAAAAGAAAAAAGAAGAATTTAACAAGTACACGTTTACAATGACCCGTTGAGTCATAACCACTCTATATATGTATAAAAAAAGAAAAAAAGAAGAATTTAACAAGTAAACGTTTACAGTGACCCGTTGAGTCATAACCACTCTATATATGTATAGAAAAAAGAAAAAAAGAAGAATTTAACAAGAACATGTTTATAGTGACCCGTTGAGTCATAACCACTCTATATATGTATAAAAAAATAAAAAAGAAGAATTTAACAAGTACACGTTTACAGTGACCCGTTGAGTCATAACCACTCTATATATGTATAAAAAAAGAAAAAAGAAGAATTTAACAAGTACACGTTTACAATGACCCGTTGAGTCATAACCACTCTATATATGTATAAAAAAAGAAAAAAAGAAGAATTTAACAAGTAAACGTTTACAGTGACCCGTTGAGTCATAACCACTCTATATATGTATAAAAAAAGAAAAAAAGAAGAATTTAACAAGAACATGTTTACAGTGACCCGTTGAGTCATAACCACTCTATATATGTATAAAAAAAGAAAAAAGAAGAATTTAACAAGTACACGTTTACAATTACCCGTTGAGTCATAACCACTCTATATATGTATAAAAAAAGAAGAATTTAACAAGTAAACGTTTACAGTGACCCGTTGAGTCATAACCACTCTATATATGTATAGAAAAAAGAAAAAAAGAAGAATTTAACAAGAACATGTTTATAGTGACCCGTTGAGTCATAACCACTCTATATATGTATAAAAAAATAAAAAAGAAGAATTTAACAAGTACACGTTTACAGTGACCCGTTGAGTCATAACCACTCTATATATGTATAAAAAAAGAAAAAAAGAAGAATTTAACAAGTAAACGTTTACAGTGACCCGTTGAGTCATAACAACTCTATATATGTATAAAAAAAGACAAAAAGAAGAATTTAACAAGTAAACGTTTACAGTGACCCGTTGAGTCATAACCACTCTATATATGTATAAAAAAAGAAAAAAGAAGAAATTAACAAGTACACGTTTACAGTGACCCGTTGAGTCATAACCACTCTATATATGTATAAGAAAAGAAGAATTTAACAAGTAAACGTTTACAGTGACCCGTTGAGTCATAACCACTCTATATATGTATAAAAAAAGAAGAATTTTACAAGTAAACGTTTACAGTGACCCGTTGAGTCATAACCACTCTATATATGTGTGGGTACCCTGCGACCGGACAAAGTATGTGTGGGTACCCTGCGACCGGACGAAGTATGTGTGGGTACCCTGCGACCGCACGAAGTATTTGTGGGTGCCCTGCACACGGAAAAAGTATGTGTGGGTACCCTACGACCGGACGAAGTATGTGTGGGTACCTTTGACCTGACAAAATATGTGTGCGTACCTTGCGACTTGACGAAGTATGTGTGGGTACCCTGCGACCGGACGAAGTATGTGTGGGTACCCTGCGACCGGACGAAGTATGTGTGGGTACCTTGCGCCCGGAAAAAGTATGTGTGGGTACCTTGCGACTTGACGAAGTTTGTGTGGGTACCATGCGACCGGACGAAGTATGTGTGGGTACCCTGTAACCGGACGATGTATGTGTGGGTACCCTGCGATCGGACGAAGTATGTGTGGGTACCCTGCGACCGGACGAAGTATGTGTGGGTACCCTGCGACCGAAAAAAGTATATGTGGGTACCCTACGCCCGGAAAAAGTATGTGTGGGTACCCTATTACCGGACAAAGTATGTGTGGGTACCCTGCGCCCGGAAAATGTATGTCTGGGTACCCTGCGCACGGAAAAAGTATGTGTGACTACCCTTCGACCTTACGAAGTATGTGTGGGTACCCTTCGACCTGACGAAGTATGTGTGGGTGCCCTGCGACCGGACGAAGTATGTGTTGGTACCCTGCGACCGGACGAAGTATGTGTGGGTACCCTTCGACCTGACAAAATATGTGTGGGTACCTTGCGACTTGACGAAGTATGTGTGGGTACCCTGCGACCGGACTAAGTATGTGTGGGTATCCTGCGACTTAACAAAGTATGTGTTGGTACCCTGCGACATGACGGTGTATGTGTGGGTAACCTGCGACCGGACGAAGTATGTGTGGGTACCCTGCGCCGGGAATAGGTATGTGTGGGTACCCTGCGCCGGGAAAAAGTATGTGTGGGTACCCTGCGCCGGGAAAAAGTATGTGTGGGTACCCTGCGACCGGACGAAGTATGTGTGGGTACCCTGCGACCGGACGAAGTATGTGTGGGTACCCTGCGACCGGAAAAGGTATGTGTGTGTACCCTGCGACCGGACGAAGTATGTGTGGGTACCCTGCGACCGGACAAAGTATGTGTGGGTACCCTGCGACCGGACGAAGTATGTGTGGGTACCCTGCGACCGCAAGAAGTATGTGTGGGTACCCTGCGACCGAAAAAAGTATGTGTGAGTACCCTACGCCCGGACAAAGTATGTGTGGGTACCCTACGACCGGACAAAGTATGTGTGGGTTCCCTGCGCCCGGAAAATGTATGTCTGGGTACCCTGCGCCCGGAAAAAGTATGTGTGTGTACCCTGCGCCCGGAAAAAGTATGTGTGACTACCCTTCGACCTGACGAAGTATGTGTGACTACCCTTCGACCTGACGAAGTATGTGTGGGTACCCTTCGACCTGACGAAGTATATGTGGGTACCCTTCGACCGGACTAAGTATGTGTGGGTACCCTGCGACTGGACGAAGTATGTGTGTGTACCCTTCGACCGGACGAAGTATGTGTGGGTACCCTGCGACCAGAAAAGGTATGTGTGGGTACCCTGCGACCGGACGAAGTATGTGTGGGTACCCTGCGACCGGACGAAGTATGTGTGGGTACCCGGCGACCGGACAAAGTATGTGTGGGTACCCTGCGACCGGACGAAGTATGTGTGGGTACCCTGCGACCGCAAGAAGTATGTGTGGGTACCCTGCGACCGAAAAAAGTATGTGTGGGTACCCTACGCCCGGAAAAAGTATGTGTGGGTACCTTACGACCGGACAAAGTATGTGTGGGTACCCTGCGCCCGGAAAATGTATGTCTGGGTACCCTGCGCCCGGAAAAAGTATGTGTGTGTACCCTGCGCCCGGAAAAAGTATGTGTGACTACCCTTCGACCTGACGAAGTATGTGTGACTACCCTTCGACCTGACGAAGTATGTGTGGGTACCCTTCGACCTGACGAAGTATATGTGGGTACCCTTCGACCGGACTAAGTATGTGTGGGTACCCTGCGACTGGACGAAGTATGTGTGTGTACCCTTCGACCGGACGAAGTATGTGTGGGTACCCTGCGACCGGAAAAGGTATGTGTGTGTACCCTGCGCCCGGAAAAAGTATGTGTGACTACCCTTCGACCTGACGAAGTATGTGTGGGTACCCTTCGACCTGACGAAGTATGTGTGGGTGCCCTGCGACCGGACGAAGTATGTGTGGGTACCCTGCGACCGAAAAAAGTATATGTGGGTACCCTACGCCCGGAAAAAGTATGTGTGGGTACCCTATTACCGGACAAAGTATGTGTGGGTACCCTGCGCCCGGAAAATGTATGTCTGGGTACCCTGCGCACGGAAAAAGTATGTGTGACTACCCTTCGACCTTACGAAGTATGTGTGGGTACCCTTCGACCTGACGAAGTATGTGTGGGTGCCCTGCGACCGGACGAAGTATGTGTTGGTACCCTGCGACCGGACGAAGTATGTGTGGGTACCCTTCGACCTGACAAAATATGTGTGGGTACCTTGCGACTTGACGAAGTATGTGTGGGTACCCTGCGACCGGACTAAGTATGTGTGGGTATCCTGCGACTTAACAAAGTATGTGTTGGTACCCTGCGACATGACGGTGTATGTGTGGGTAACCTGCGACCGGACGAAGTATGTGTGGGTACCCTGCGCCGGGAATAGGTATGTGTGGGTACCCTGCGCCGGGAAAAAGTATGTGTGGGTACCCTGCGCCGGGAAAAAGTATGTGTGGGTACCCTGCGACCGGACGAAGTATGTGTGGGTACCCTGCGACCGGACGAAGTATGTGTGGGTACCCTGCGACCGGAAAAGGTATGTGTGTGTACCCTGCGACCGGACGAAGTATGTGTGGGTACCCTGCGACCGGACAAAGTATGTGTGGGTACCCTGCGACCGGACGAAGTATGTGTGGGTACCCTGCGACCGCAAGAAGTATGTGTGGGTACCCTGCGACCGAAAAAAGTATGTGTGAGTACCCTACGCCCGGACAAAGTATGTGTGGGTACCCTACGACCGGACAAAGTATGTGTGGGTTCCCTGCGCCCGGAAAATGTATGTCTGGGTACCCTGCGCCCGGAAAAAGTATGTGTGTGTACCCTGCGCCCGGAAAAAGTATGTGTGACTACCCTTCGACCTGACGAAGTATGTGTGACTACCCTTCGACCTGACGAAGTATGTGTGGGTACCCTTCGACCTGACGAAGTATATGTGGGTACCCTTCGACCGGACTAAGTATGTGTGGGTACCCTGCGACTGGACGAAGTATGTGTGTGTACCCTTCGACCGGACGAAGTATGTGTGGGTACCCTGCGACCAGAAAAGGTATGTGTGGGTACCCTGCGACCGGACGAAGTATGTGTGGGTACCCTGCGACCGGACGAAGTATGTGTGGGTACCCGGCGACCGGACAAAGTATGTGTGAATACCCTGCGACCGGACGAAGTATGTGTGGGTACCCTGCGACCGCAAGAAGTATGTGTGGGTACCCTGCGACCGAAAAAAGTATGTGTGGGTACCCTACGCCCGGAAAAAGTATGTGTGGGTACCTTACGACCGGACAAAGTATGTGTGGGTACCCTGCGCCCGGAAAAAGTATGTGTGTGTACCCTGCGCCCGGAAAAAGTATGTGTGACTACCCTTCGACCTGACGAAGTATGTGTGACTACCCTTCGACCTGACGAAGTATGTGTGGGTACCCTTCGACCTGACGAAGTATATGTGGGTACCCTTCGACCGGACTAAGTATGTGTGGGTACCCTGCGACTGGACGAAGTATGTGTGTGTACCCTTCGACCGGACGAAGTATGTGTGGGTACCCTGCGACCGGAAAAGGTATGTGTGTGTACCCTGCGCCCGGAAAAAGTATGTGTGACTACCCTTCGACCTGACGAAGTATGTGTGACTACCCTTCGACCTTACGAAGTATGTGTGGGTACCCTTCGACCTGACAGAAGTATGTGTGGGTGCCCTGCGACCGGACGAAGTATGTGTTGGTACCCTGCGACCGGACGAAGTATGTGTGGGTACCCTTCGACCTGACAAAATATGTGTGGGTACCTTGCGACTTGACGAAGTATGTGTGGGTACCCTGCGACCGGACTAAGTATGTGTGGGTATCCTGCGACTTAACAAAGTATGTGTTGGTCCACTGCGACATGACGGTGTATGTGTGGGTAACCTGCGACCGGACGAAGTATGTGTGGGTACCCTGCGCCGGGAAAAAGTTATGTGTGGGTACCCTGCGCCGGGAAAAAGTATGTGTGGGTACCCTGCGCCGGGAAAAAGTATGTGTGGGTACCCTGCGACCGGACGAAGTATGTGTGGGTACCCTGCGACCGGACGAAGTATGTGTGGGTACCCTGCGACCGGAAAAGGTATGTGTGTGTACCCTGCGACCGGACGAAGTCTGTGTGGGTACCCTGCGACCGGACAAAGTATGTGTGGGTACCCTGCGACCGGACGAAGTATGTGTGGGTACCCTGCGACCGCAAGAAGTATGTGTGGGTACCCTGCGACCGAAAAAAGTATGTGTGAGTACCCTACGCCCGGACAAAGTATGTGTGGGTACCCTACGACCGGACAAAGTATGTGTGTATACCCTGCGCCTGGAAAATGTATGTCTGGGTACCCTGCGCCCGGAAAAAGTATGTGTGTGTACCCTGCGCCCGGAAAAAGTATGTGTGACTACCCTTCGACCTGACAGAAGTATGTGTGACTACCCTTCGACCTGACGAAGTATGTGTGGGTACCCTTCGACCTGACGAAGTATATGTGGGTACCCTTCGACCGAGCTAAGTATGTGTGGGTACCCTGCGACTGGACGAAGTATGTGTGTGTACCCTTCGACCGGACGAAGTATGTGTGGGTACCCTGCGACCGGAAAAGTTATGTGTGGGTACCCTGCGACCGGACGAAGTATGTGTGGGTACCCTGCGACCGGACGAAGTATGTGTGGGTACCCTGCGACCGGACAAAGTATGTGTGGGTACCCTGCGACCGGACGAAGTATGTGTGGGTACCCTGCGACCGCAAGAAGTATGTGTGGGTACCCTGCGACCGAAAAAAGTATGTGTGGGTACCCTACGCCCGGAAAAAGTATGTGTGGGTACCTTACGACCGGACAAAGTATGTGTGGGTACCCTGCGCCCGGAAAATGTATGTCTGGGTACCCTGCGCCCGGAAAAAGTATGTGTGTGTACCCTGCGCCCGGAAAAAGTATGTGTGATTACCCTTCGACCTGACGAAGTATGTGTGACTACCCTTCGACCTGACGAAGTATGTGTGGGTACCCTTCGACCTGACGAAGTATATGTGGGTACCCTTCGACCGGACTAAGTATGTGTGGGTACCCTGCGACTGGACGAAGTATGTGTGTGTACCCTTCGACCGGACGAAGTATGTGTGGGTACCCTGCGACCGGAAAAGGTATGTGTGGGTACCCTGCGACCGGACGAAGTATGTGTGGGTACCCTGCGACCGGACGAAGTATGTGTGGGTACCCTGCGACCGGACAAAGTATGTGTGGGTACCCTGCGACCGGACGAAGTATGTGTGGGTACCCTGCGACCGCAAGAAGTATGTGTGGGTACCCTGCGACCAAAAAAAGTATGTGTGGGTACCCTTCGCCCGGAAAAAGTATGTGTGGGTACCTTACGACCGGACAAAGTATGTGTGGGTACCCTGCGCCCGGAAAATGTATGTCTGGGTACCCTGCGCCCGGAAAAAGTATGTGTGGGTACCCTGCGCCCGGAAAAAGTATGTGTGACTACCCTTCGACCTGACGAAGTATGTGTGACTACCCTTCGACCTGACGAAGTATGTGTGGGTACCCTTCGACCTGACGAAGTATATGTGGGTACCCTTCGACCGGACTAAGTATGTGTGGGTACCCTGCGACTGGACGAAGTATGTGTGGGTACCCGTCGACTGGACGAAGTATGTGTGGGTACCCTGCGACCGGAAAAGGTATGTGTGGGTACCCTTCGACCTGACGAAGTATATGTGGGTACGCTTCGACCGGACTAAGTATGTGTGGGTACCCTGCGACTGGACGAAGTATGTGTGGGTACCCTTCGCCTGGACGAAGTATGTGTGGGTACCCTGCGACCGCACGAAGTATGTGTTTGTACCCTGCACACGGAAAAAGTATGTGTGGGTACCCTACGACCGGACGAAGTATGTGTGGGTACCTTTCGACCTGACGAAATATGTGTGGGTACCCTGCGACCAGCTAAAATATGTGTGGGTACCGTGCGACCAAACGAAGTATGTGTGGGTACCCTGCGAGCGGATGAAGTATGTGTGAGTACCTTGGGACTGGACAAAGTATGTGTGGGTACCCTGCGACCGGACGAAGTATGTGTGGGTACCCTGCGCCCGGAAAAAGTATGGTAGGGTACCCTGCGACCGCACGAAATATGTGTGGGTACCCTGCGCCTGGAAAAAATATGTGTTGGTACCCTGCGCCCGGAAAAAGTATGTGTATGTACCCTGCGCCCGGAAAAAGTATGGGTGGGTACCCTTCGACCTGACGAAGTATGTGTGGGTACCCAGCGACCTGACGAAGTATGTGTGGGTATCCTGCGACTGGACGAAGTATGTGTGGGTACCCTGCGACCGCAAGAAGTATGTGTGCGTACCCTGCGCCGAGAAAAGGTATGTGTGGGTACCCTGCGCCGGGAAAAGGTATGTATGTGTACCCTGCGCCGGGAAAAGGTATGTGTGGGTACCCTTCGCCCGGAAAAGGTATGTGTGGGTACCTTGCGACTTGACGAAGTATGTGTGGGTACCCTGCGACCGGACTAAGTATGTGTGGGTACCCTGCGACTTAACAAAGTATGTGTTGGTACCCTGCGACATGACGATGTATGTGTGGGTACCCTGCGCCCGGACGAAGTATATGTGGGTACCCTGCGCTGGGAAAAGGTATGTGTGGGTACCCTGCGCCGGGAAAAGGTATGTGTGGGTACCTTGCGACTTGACGAAGTATGTGTGGGTACCCTGCGACCGGACAAAGTATGTGTGGGTACCCTGCGACCGGACGAAGTATGTGTGGGTACCCTGCGACCGGACGAAGTATGTGTGGGTACCCTGCGACCGGACGAAGTATGTGTGTGTACCCTGCGGCCGCAAGAAATATGTGTGGGTACCCTGCGCCCGGAAAAAGTATGTGTGGGTACCCTGCGCCCGGACAAAGTATGTGTGGGTACCCTTCGACCGGAAAAAGTATGTGTGGGTACCCTACGACCGGACAAAGTATTTGTGGGTACCCTTCGACCGGAAAAAGTATGTGTCTGTACCCTGCGCCCGGAAAAAGTATTACTGGGTACCCTGCGCCTGGAAAAAGTATGTGTGGGTACCCTACGACCGGATGAAGTATGTGTGAGTACCCTTCGACCTTACGAAATATGTGTGGGTGCCCTTCGACCTGACGAAATATGTGTAGGTTATTTTATCTAACATACACAGACATGAAAGAAGTAAATAAACACCCTTATTAACATTAATAATGAAGACAAATATGGGACTTTAAATAGAAATGTTACATTTTTTCTCCAGGGAATGGAGAAGTTATGCAGAGTTTAGGGGAGGCCGAATGTAGTGTAGCCAGGGTGAATTGGCAACCAGGTACGTGACCTCTTTTGACCATGGCAAATGTAGAAGAGGTGAACCTGACGAGGGCAACACAGACGAGACAGCTTTGGCTGAGGGCAACGGGTGTAGTGTCCAATGGGGTGAAGGAGGGCGACTGGAGAAGAGTGATCCCCGTGCAATACCGATAGGTACGTATATAGTATGCGCACCGGGGCGGTGATAGGTACATATATAGCACGCGACCCGGGGCGGCGATAGGTACGTATATAGTATGCGCACCGGGGCGGCGATAAGTACATATATAGTATGTGCACCGGGGCGGTGATAGGTACATATATAGCACGCAGCCCAGGGCGGCGATAGGTACGTATATAGTATGCGAACCGGGGCGGCGATAGGTACATATATAGTATGTGCACCGGGGCGGTGATAGGTACATATATAGCACGCGACCCGGGGCGGCGATAGGTACGTATATAGTATGCGAACCGGGGCGGCGATAAGTACATATATAGTATGTGCACCGGGGCGGTGATAGGTGCATATATAGCACGCGATCCGGGGTGGCGATAGGTACATATATAGTATGTGCACCAGAGCGGCAATAGGTGCGTATATAGTATGCACACGGGGGCGGCAACGGGTACGTATATATTATGCGAACCGGAACGGAATATGTACCTATATAGAAGGCGCATATAGAGGCAGTACTTTTTATAGAAATATGTCATACTTTTGCCCTGGTCTACGGAGGAGGAATGGTGGGGAAGTGAGGAAGTGACAGCTTTCGCAAAAGGCAAAGGGAGAAAGCTGTGAAATGGGGCGACCAGGGAAGAGAAAAATAGAAAGATAAAGAGACGGCTATAGAGAGAGGGAGAGAAATAGAAGTTTGAATATAAAGATCTTACACAAGCGATTTTTCTACAATTATGTGTTTTTTTACCCCGAGCAACGCCGGGTCATCATGACGTCAGAGAGTGGCAGATAATTTGAAAAATAATGCAAAGTGTCGGGAATAAATTCACTCACACTACAACCTTTTAATAGACGCTAATATCCCCCCCCCCTCCCTTCCGTTATCATGATAGGCATTACCTCCTCCTTTCATGCCAAATTGGGGGGGTGACGGCATTCGCCGGTGTGAGCGCCTCAGGCCAAATTTGGGGGAGGGGGTTTCGGTATTCGCCGGATGGGCGCCTCAGGCCAAATATGGGGGAGGGGGAGTGTCGGCATTCGCCGACGCTCACACCTTTTTTAGAGGGTGGAGATAGTGTAGTATCTGTTGCGAGGAGAGAGTGTCAGCATTCGCCGGTGTGAGCGCCTCAGGCCAAATTTTTTCTTGGGGGGGGGATATTAAGCAAATCTATAATAAAGACCAATGTGCATTTATTTGTATCTATAATAAAGACCAATATGCATTTATTTGTATCTATAATAAAGACCAATGTGCATTTATTTGCATCTATAATAAAGACCAATGTGCATTTATTTGCATCTATAATAAATGCCAATGTGCATTTATTTGTATCTATAATAAAGAGATTAGGGGGTCGGGGGAAATTTTAGGGGTCAGGCCAAATTTTTTAGGGGTCAGGCCAAATTTTTATTTTTTTATTTTGAACTTAAAATATTTCTCAGGGTTGTGGGACACTGAAAAAAAAAGTTGGGGGGGGGCTGGAGAGATTAGGGGGTCGGGGAAAATTTTAGGGGTCAGGACGAACTTTTTAGGGGTCAGGCCAAATTTTTTTGTCTTTTTTTGTTTTGAAGTCAAAATATTTCTCATGGTTGGGGGAGAGTGAAAAATTAGGGGGCTGGAGAGATTCAGGGGTCGGGGAAAATTTTAGGAGTCAGGACGAACTTTTTAGGGGTCAGGCCAAATTTTTTTCTTTTTTTTTGGTTTTGACCTCAAAATATTTCTCAGGGTTGGGGGAGAGTGAACAATTAGGGGGCTGGAGAGATTGAGGGATCGGGGAAAATTTTAGGGGTCGGGACGAACTTTTTAGGGGTCAGGCCAAATTTTTTTGTTTTTTTTTGTTTTGAAGTCCAAATATTTCTCATGGTTGGGGGAGAGTGAAAAATTAGGGGCTGGAGAGATTTAGGGGTCGGGACGAACTTTTTAGGGGTCAGGACGAACTTTTTAGGGGTCAGGCCAAATTTTTTTGTTTTTTTTTGTTTTGAAGTCAAAATATATCTCTATGGTTGGGGGAGAGTGAAAAATTAGGGGGCTGGAGAGATTTAGGGGTCGGGGAAAATTTTAGGGGTCAGGACGAACTTTCTAGGGTTCAGGCCAAATTTTTTTGTTTTTTTTTGGTTTTGACCTGAAAATATTTCTCAGGGTTGGGGGAGAGTGAACAATTAGGGGGCTGGAGAGATTGAGGGGTCGGGGAAAATTTTAGGGGTCAGGCGGAACTTTTCAGGGGGCAGGCCAAATTTTTTTGTTTTTTTTGGTTTTGAACTCAAAATATTTCTCAGGGTTGGGGGAGAGTGAACAATTAGGGGGCTGGAGAGATTGAGGGGTCGGGGAAAATTTTAGGGGTCAGGACGAACTTTTTAGGGGTCAGGCCAAATTTTTTTCTTTTTTTTGGTTTTGAACTGAAAATATTTCTCATGGTTGGGGGAGAGTGAAAAATTAGGGGGCTGAAGAGATTTAGGGTCGGGAAAATTTTAGGGGTCAGGCCAAATTTTTTAGGGGTCCGCCCAAATTTAGGGGCGGCGATAGGTACTTATTTAGCATTCAGCGGTGGTGATAGGTACTTATATAGCATGTGCACATGGGCGGTAATAAGTACGTATATAGTATGCACACCGGGGCAGTGATAGGTATGTATTTAGCATGCGCACTGAGGCAGCGATCGGTTCATATATAGCATGCGCACCGGGGCGGCGATAGGTACGTATATAGCACGCGCATAGGGGCGGTGAAACGTACATATTTAAAATTCACACCGGGGCGGCGAAAGGTACATATTTAAAATTCACACCGGGGCGGCGATAGGTACGTATTTAGCATTCACACCGGGGCAGCGATAGGTATGTATTTAGCATTCGCACCGGGGTGGCGATATGTACGTATTTAGCTTCCACACCGGGGCGGCGATAGGTACGTATTTAGAATTCACACCGGGGCGGCGATAGGTACGTATTTAGAATTCACACCGGGGCGGCGATAGGTATGTATTTAGCATTCGCACCGGGGCGGCGATATGTACGTATTTAGCTTCCACACCAGGGCGGCGATAGGTACGTATTCAGAATTCAGGGGTGGCGATAGCTACGTATATAGCATGTACACATGGGCAGCAATAAGTACATACATAGCATGCACTCTGGTATGTATTTAGCATTCACACCAGGGCAGCGATAGGTATGTATTTAGCATTCGCACCGGGGTGGCGATATGTACGTATTTAGTATTTAGCAAAATGGGGCGACCAGGGAAGAGAAAGGTAGCAGATAAAGAGACGGCTATAGAGAGAGGGGGCGGACATAGAAGTTTGAATATAAAGATGTTACACACACGATCTTTCTTCAAATATATGTTTTTATGACCCCGAGCAACGCCGGGTAGCCCCGCTAGTCTATTATATAAATCCCACCTGTCTGTATGTATGTATGTATGTATGTAAAGCTTCTCCTCCGAAAGTACCCAACAAACGGTCACACGGGTGACATCATTCCGACCGGCCAGCCCAGGCGCGTCTAATATCTCGGAACCGGAAAAAAAAATTGACTCTTCCGGGGTCGACTGAGCACTTTTCTCCAATGGGGGGTGGCTTTTAACTCCATTTTTCAACGTTATTTATACTAATTTGAGAAGAAATCAAATGCAAAATCACGATAAACCAGAAATGACGTCAGAGAGTGGCAGGAAGAAATTCACTCACACTACAACCAGTTTTTAGACGCTAATATTCCTCCCCCCCCTCCCTTCCTATACCTCCTCCTTTCAGGCCAAATTGGGGGGGGGGGTCGGCATTCGCCGGTGTGAGCGCCTCAGACCAAATTTGTAGGGAGAGCGGAGTATCGGTATTCGCCGGTAGGGCGCCTCAGGCCAAATTTGGGGAGGGGGAGTGTCGACATTCGCTGGTGTGAATTCCTCAGGCCAAATTTGGGGGAGGGGGAGTGTCGGCATTCGGCGGTATGAGCGCCTAAGGCGAAATTTGGGGGAGGGGGAGTGTCGGCATTCGGTGGTGGGGCGCCTCAGGCCAAATCTGGGGAGGGGGAATGTCGGCGGTGGGGTGCCTCAGGCCAAATCTGGGGAGGGGGAATGTCGGCATTCGTTGGTATGAGCGCCTCAGGCCAAATCTGGGGAGGAGGAGTGTCGGCATTCGGCGGTATGAGCGCCTCAGGCGAAATTTAGGAGAGGAGGAGTGTCGGCATTCGCCGGTATGAGCACCTCAGGCCAAATCTGGGGAGGGGGAATGTCAGCAGTCGGGCCCCTCAGGCCGAATTTAGGGAGGGGGGAATGTCGGAATTCGCAGGTATGAGCGCCTCAGGCGAAATCTGGGGAGGAGGAATGTCGGCATTCGCCGGTATTAGCGCCTCAGGGGAAATCTGGGGAGTGGGAATGTCGGCATTCGCCGGTATGAGCGCCTCAGGCCAAATCTGGGGATGGGGGAATGTCGGCATTCGCGGTATGAGCGGCTCAGGCGAAATTTTGGGGAGTTTGAGTATTAGTCGGCGTGAGAGAGATCCCTACCGTGGGCGCGATCAGCCGTACTTTAGAGGAGAGGAAGTGCACCAAAGGAAAAGGGATTAAAAAATAAAATGATAATCTGATTTTTGATTCGAGAGTGTAAGATCGACACCTATCGGATAGGACTAGATAATACACTTGATCTCAAGGCAAAAATGCCGAGAACAGATACTACACTTTGATCTTAGCCAAAAGGCCGACAAAGCTTAAAAGGTATTTACTCCTCCCCAGGAGTTAGGCACAAGGCCAGTTTTATCTTACTCCCACAAGTAAGATGTGACCACAGATTGGGTCGAGAAAGTGGGGTTAAAAGCCAGCGCTCGAGAGGTGAGCACTCTGGCCATTTAAAAATTGCCTGGGCAGCCCCGTCGGCATTCCCCGGTAGGGGCGCCTCAGACAGTAAGCAATAAACTTACTCCTCCCCAAAGAGGGGAGGCGAAGCCTGGGAGGGTGGACCTCCTAGAACTGCACAGGACAATCCCATAGACCGGCGTAAATCAAGCCCCGGAGGCCAAGACAATACCAGTCTATGGGAACAGATACTACACTTTGATCTTAGCCAAAAGGCCGACAAAGCTTAAAAGGTATTTACTCCTCCCCAGGAGTTAGGCACAAGGCCAGTTTTATCTTACTCCCACAGGTAAGATGTGACCACAGCTTGGGTCGAGAAAGTGGGGTTAAAAGCCAGCGCTCGAGAGGTGAGCACTCTGGCCATTTAAAAATTGCCTGGGCAGCCCCGTCGGCATTCCCCGGTAGGGGCGCCTCAGGCAGTAAGCAATAAACTTACTCCTCCCCAAAGAGGGGAGGCGAAGCCTGGGAGGGTGGACCTCCTAGAACTGCACAGGACAATCCCATAGACCGGCGTAAATCAAGCCCCGGAGGCCAAGACAATACCAGTCTATGGGGTGCAGTATCCATCGGAACAGATACTACACTTTGATCATCAGCCAAAGGCCTAAAAGGTATTTACTCCTCCCCAGGAGTTAGGCACAAGGCCAGTTTTATCTTACTCCCACAAGTAAGATGTGACCACAGATTGGGTCGAGAAAGTGGGGTTAAAAGCCAGCGCTCGAGAGGTGAGCACTCTGGCCATTTAAAAATTGCCTGGGCAGCCCCGTCGGCATTCCCCGGTAAGGGCGCCTCAGACAGTAAGCAATAAACTTACTCCTTCCCAAAGAGGGGAGGCGAAGCCTGGGAGGGTGGACCTCCTAGAACTGCACAGGACAATCCCATAGACCGGCGTAAATCAAGCCCCGGAGGCCAAGACAATACCAGTCTATGGGGTGCAGTATCCATCGGAACAGATACTACACTTTGATCATCAGCCAAAGGCCTAAAAGGTATTTACTCCACCTCAGGAGTTAGGCACAAGGCCAGTTTTATCCTACTCCCACAAGTAAGATGTGACCACAGATTGGGTCGAGAAAGTGGGGTTAAAAGCCAGCGCTCGAGAGGTGAGCACTCTGGCCATTTAAAAATTGCCTGGGCAGCCCCGTCGGCATTCCCCGGTAGGGGCGCCTCAGACAGTAAGCAATAAACTTACTCCTCCCCAAAGAGGGGAGGCGAAGCCTGGGAGGGTGGACCTCCTAGAACTGCACAGGACAATCCCATAGGCCGGCGTAAATCAAGCCCCGGAGGCCAAGACAATACCAGTCTATGGGGTGCAGTATCCATCGGAACAGATACTACACTTTGATCATCAGCCAAAGGCCTAAAAAGTTTGTTGCGATTTACTGGATTATTTATAACAAATCTACTGCAGTACAGCGGCCTATCCACTATACACTGTTCAAATTACTTTAATAAATTAACAAGTAATAATAACTATGATTTTCTTTCAACAAACATTGTACAATCCTATTTAACAAATTATTACATAAGTTTTAAATATCAACAAAATTTTTTAGACTCCTCTAGGCCGTTTTTCTCTAATTCAACATAGCTTTTATACGCCATTTTTTTAACATATTCGAAATAATCTAATGTATTTCACCTCTAGGGCGCTGGCTTTTCAACCCCCACTTTCCGACCCGAGCTTGGGTCACATCTTACTGGTGGGAGTAGGATAAAAACTGGCCTTGTGCCTAACTCCTGGGGAGGAGTAAATTACTCTAATGTATTTGTGTACTAATCCGATAAAAATGCAGAGTCACTGTAAACATCCCATAATCCCTTGCCGGATGTACCCGGTCTTGCCCTAAATTGTGTCCGGTTGTATCAGATCATCCAATAACTTCTGTCCGGATGCATCAATAACAACATACGAATCCTATGTTAAGTGTGTGTAGTGAAACAAGGGTTGCTCAATCACATCCGCTCCTGTCCCATAATCCCTTGCCGGATGTACCCGGTCTTGCTCTAAATTGTGTCCGGTTATATCAGGTCATCATGACGTCAGAGAGTGGCAGATAATTTGAAAAATAATGGAAAGTGTCAGGAAGAAATTCACTCACACTACAACCTTTTAATAGACGCTAATATTCCTCCCCCTCCCTTCCGTTATCATGATAGGCATTACCTCCTCCTTTCATGCCAAATTGGGAGGGGGGTGACGGCATTCGCCGGTGTGAGCGCCTCAGGCCAATTTTTTTCTTGGGGGGGGATATTAAGAAAATCTATAATAAAGACCAATGTGCATTTAATTGTATCTATAATAAAGACCAATGTGCATTTATTTGTATCTTCTATAATAAAGACCAATGTGCATTTATTTGTATCTATAATAAAGACCAATGTGCATTTATATTTATCTATAATAAAGACCAATGTGCATTTATATTTCATCGGGGGGGGGGGGCTTTTCATTTATTTTTGATGATATTTTATAGTAATTTGAAATTGCTGAGTCATATTTAATTACGTAATACCTCAAGTTCATAAACCAATTAATGTTTTTTAATGAAATTTATTTTTTAGAGGGTAGCTAAGGAAGTGCGTTAACTCACGTTTAAAAACACAATTAAGGTGTTTAAAACAAGGTTAGCGAATATATACATAACATATAAAAGTGTATTCTTATGTAAAATTCACAGAGTAAGATGATGAGAGTATTCTCGAATCTATTAACCCAGCCCTTAGGGGTCCATGGGGAATATTTCATCGGGGGGGGGGGCTTTTCATTTATTTTTCATTATATTTTATAGTAATTTGAAATTGCTGAGTCATATTTAATTACGTAATACCTCAAGTTCATAAACCAATTAATGTTTTTTAATGAAATTTATTTTTTAGAGGGTAGCTAAGGAAGTGCGTTAACTCACGTTTAAAACACACAATTAAGGTGTTTAAAACAAGGTTAGCGAATATATACATAACATATAAAAGTGTATTCTTATGTAAAATTCACAGAGTACGATGATGAGAGTATTCTCGAATCTATTAACCCAGCCCTTAGGGGTCCATGGGGAATATTTCATCGGGGGGGGGGGGGCTTTTCATTTATTTTTCATTATATTTTATAGTAATTTGAAATTGCTGAGTCATATTGTAATTTAATTACGTAATACCTCAAGTTCATAAACCAATTAATGTTTTTTAATGAAATTTATTTTTAGAGGGTAGCTAAGGAAGTGCGTTAACTCACGTTTAAAACACACAATTAAGGTGTTTAAAACAAGGTTAGAGAATATATACATAACATATAAAAGTGTATTCTTATGTAAAATTCACAGAGTAAGATGATGAGAGTATTCTCGAATCTATTAACCCAGCCCTTAGAGGTCCATAGGGAATATTTCATCGGGGGGGGGGGCTTTTCATTTATTTTTCATTATATTTTATAGTAATTTGAAATTGCTGAGTCATATTGTAATTTAATTACGTAATACCTCAAGTTCATAAACCAATTAATGTTTTTTAATGAAATTTATTTTTTAGAGGGTAGCTAAGGAAGTGCGTTAACTCACGTTTAAAAACACAATTAAGGTGTTTAAAACAAGGTTAGCGAATATATACATAACATATAAAAGTGTATTCTTATGTAAAATTCACAGAGTAAGATGATGAGAGTTTTCTCGAATCTATTAACCCAGCCCTTAGGGGTCCATGGGGAATATTTCATCGGGGGGGGGGGGGGCTTTTCATTTATTTTTCATTATATTTTATAGTAATTTGAAATTGCTGAGTCATATTGTAATTTAATTACGTAATACCTCAAGTTCATAAACCAATTAATGCTTTTTAATGAAATTTATTTTTTAGAGGGTAGCTAAGGAAGTGCGTTAACTCACGTTTAAAAACACAATTAAGGTGTTTAAAACAAGGTTAGCGAATATATACATAACATATAAAAGTGTATTCTTATGTAAAATTCACAGAGTAAGATGATGAGAGTATTCTCGAATCTATTAACCCAGCCCTTAGGGGTCCATGGGGAATATTTCATCGGGGGGGGGGGGGGCTTTTCATTTATTTTTCATTATATTTTATAGTAATTTGAAATTGCTGAGTCATATTGTAATTTAATTACGTAATACCTCAAGTTCATAAACCAATTAATGTTTTTTAATGAAATTTATTTTTTAGAGGGTAGCTAAGGAAGTGCGTTAACTCACGTTTAAAAACACAATTAAGGTGTTTAAAACAAGGTTAGCGAATATATACATAACATATAAAAGTGTATTCTTATGTAAAATTCACAGAGTAAGATGATGAGAGTATTCTCGAATCTATTAACCCAGCCCTTAGGGGTCCATGGGGAATATTTCATCGGGGGGGGGGGGGCTTTTCATTTATTTTTCATTATATTTTATAGTAATTTGAAATTGCTGAGTCATATTGTAATTTAATTACGTAATACCTCAAGTTCATAAACCAATTAATGTTTTTTAATGAAATTTATTTTTTAGAGGGTAGCTAAGGAAGTGCGTTAACTCACGTTTAAAAACACGATTAAGGTGTTTAAAACAAGGTTAGCGAATATATACATAACATATAAAAGTGTATTCTTATGTAAAATTCACAGAGTAAGATGATGAGAGTATTCTCGAATCTATTAACCCAGCCCTTAGGGGTCCATGGGGAATATTTCATCGGGGGGGGGGGGCTTTTCATTTATTTTTCATTATATTTTATAGTAATTTGAAATTGCTGAGTCATATTGTAATTTAATTACGTAATACCTCAAGTTCATAAACCAATTAATGTTTTTTAATGAAATTTATTTTTTAGGGGGTAGCTAAGGAAGTGCGTTAACTCACGTTTAAAAACACAATTAAGGTGTTTAAAACAAGGTTAGCGAATATATACATAACATATAAAAGTGTATTCTTATGTAAAATTCACAGAGTAAGATGATGAGAGTATTCTCGAATCTATTAACCCAGCCCTTAGGGGTCCATGGGGAATATTTCATCGGGGGGGGGGGCTTTTCATTTATTTTTCATTATATTTTATAGTAATTTGAAATTGCTGAGTCATATTGTAATTTAATAACGTAATACCTCAAGTTCATAAACCAATTAATGTTTTTTAATGAAATTTATTTTTTAGAGGGTAGCTAAGGAAGTGCGTTAACTCACGTTTAAAACACACAATTAAGGTGTTTAAAACAAGGTTAGAGAATATATACATAACATATAAAAGTGTATTCTTATGTAAAATTCACAGAGTAAGATGATGAGAGTATTCTCGAATCTATTAACCCAGCCTTAGGGGTCCATGGGGAATATTTCATCGGGGGGGGGGGGCTTTTCATTTATTTTTCATTATATTTTATAGTAATTTGAAATTGCTGAGTCATATTGTAATTTAATTACGTAATACCTCAAGTTCATAAACCAATTAATGTTTTTTAATGAAATTTATTTGTTAGAGGATAGCTAAGGAAGTGCGTTAACTCACGTTTAAAAACACAATTAAATTTTAGGGGTCAGGACAAATTTTTTAGGGGTCAGGCCAAATTTTTTATTTTATTTTTTTTTAACTTAAAATATTTCTCAGGGTTGTGGGACACTGAAAAAAAAAGTTGGTGGGGGGGCTGGAGAGATTAGGGGGTCGGGGAAAATTTAAGGGTCAGGCCAAATTCTTTAGGGGTCCGGCCATATTTTTTTTTTCTTTTTTTGAACTTAAAATATTCCTCAGGGGAAGAGTGAAAAAAAGTTGGAGGGGGGGGGGGCTGGAGAGATTAGGGGGTCGGGGAAAATTTTAGGGGTCAGGGCAAAATTTTAGGGGTCAGGCCAAATTTTTTTTTTTTTCTTTGAACTCAAAATATTTCTCATGTTTGGGAGAGTAAAAGAAATTGAGGGGGGCTGGAGAGATTGGGGGGTCGGAGAAATTTTCAGGGGTCAGGACAAACTTTTAAGTGGTCGGGCCAAATTTGTTTATTTTTTGAACAAAAACATTACTCAGGGTGGGCGAGAGTAAAAAAACTGTGGGGGGGGGCTGGAGAGATTGGCGGGGGTCGGGGAAATTTTTAGGGGTCAGGACAAACTTTTTATAGGTCGAGCCAAATTTTTTTTGTTTTTTGATTTTTTTAACTAACAATATTTCTTAGGATTGGGAGAGAATAATAAAAAGTTGGGGGCGTTCTGAAGAGATTGGGGGCTCGGGGAAATGTTTAGAGGTCAGGACAAACTTTTTAGGGGTCGGGCCAAATTTTTTTATTTTTTTATTTTTGGAACTAAAAATATTACTCAGGGTTGGGCGAGAGTAAAAAAAAGTTGGGGGGCCTGGAGAGATTGGTGGTCGTGGAAATTTTTAGCGGCGATATAAACGTATTTACCATTCGCACCGGGGCGGCGATAGGTACCTATTTAGCATTCGCACCGAGGAGACTATAGGTATGTATTTAGCATTCAGCGGTGGCGATAGGAACGTATATAGCATGTGCACATGGGATGCCATAAGTACGAATATAGCATGCGCACAAAAAAAAATTGGGGTGGGGGGCAACATTTTTTTCCTTTTCTTTTATCTTTTTCATTGAAAATATTTATATGTATGGGGCAGGATGAAAAAAAAAATTTTCGGGGCGGGGGGCTAAAAAAAATTTTTTTTTCTTTTTTTAAACTAAAAATATTTCTATGTATGGGGGGAACATAAAATTTTTGGGGCGGGTCAAAAAATTTTCTTTTCTTTTTTATTTCTTTTAAATTAAAAATATTTCTAAGTATGTGGGAGGATGGAAAAAAATGTTCGTGGGGGGAGGCAAAAACATTTCTTTTTTTCTGTTTTTAACTAAAATTATTTATATTTATGATAGTGACAATACATGAATGAACACTATTTTGTTTTTCAAACACGACAGGGGTGCACTAATATGAGTTCTTACGTGTGCGAACTGGGCTGGAGATAGGTACATATATAGTATGTGCACCCTTGCAGAGATAGGTAAGTATGTAGTATGCACACCAGAGCCGCGATAGGTACGAATATATTATGCGCACCAGGCCGGCGATAGGTTTATATATAGTATGTGCACTGGGGTGGCATAGGTACGTATATAGTAGTGTATAGGGGTGGCGATAGTTACGTATTTAGCATTCGCCCTGGGGTTGCGATAGGTACGTATTCAGCATTCGCACAGGGGCGGCGATATGTACATATTTAGTATTCACACTGGGGCAGTGATAGGTACATATGGTGTATGCACACCGGGGCGGCAATATGTACGTATTTAGCATTCACCCCTGGGCGGAGATAGGTACTTATTTAGCATTCAGCGGTGGCGATAAGTACGTATATAGCATGTGCACATCGGCGGCAATAAGTATGTATATAGTATGTGCACCGGGGCGGTGATAGGCATGTATTTAGCATGTGCACTGGGGCAGCGATCGGTTCATATATAGCACGTGCATCAGGGCGCTGATAGGTACGTATATAGCACGCGCACCGGGGCGGCGAAAGGTACGTATTTAAAATTCACACCGGGGCGGCGATAGGTACGTATATAGCACGCGCACCAGGGCGGCGAAAGGTACGTACTTAAAATTCACACCGGAGCGGCGACGGGTACGTATTTAGCATTCACACCGGGGCGGCGATAGGTATGTATTTAGCATTCACACCGGGGCGGCGATAGGTATGTATTTAGCATTCACACCGGGGCGGCGATAGGTACGTATTTAGCATTCACACCAGGGTGGCGATAGGTATGTATTTAGCATTCACACCGGGGCGGCGATAGGTATGTATTTAGCATTCGCACCAGGGTGGCGATATGTACGTATTTAGCTTCCGACCCGGGGCAGCGATAGGTACGTATTTAGAATTCACACCGGGACGGTTATAGGTACGTATTTAGAATTCACACCGGGGCGGCGATAGGTATGTATTTAGCATTCGCACCGGGGCAGCAATTAGTACCTTTCGCATTCGCACCGAGGCGGCTATAGGTACGTATTTAGCATTCGCACCGGGCCGGCGATAGGTACGTATTTAGCATTCACACCAAAGCGGCGATAGGTACGTATTTAGCATTCGCACCAAAGCGGCAATATGTACATATTAATTATTCGCACTAGGGCAGCGATAGGTACTTATGTAGCATGCACACCGGGACGGCGATAGGTACTATTTAGCATTCGCACCGAGGCGGCGATAGGTACATATATAGTATGTGCACTGGGGCGGCGATAGGTACGTATATAGTATGCGCACCGGGGTGATGATAGATACGTATATAGTATGAACACCGGGGCGGAGATAAGTACCTATATAGAAGGCGCATATAGAGGTGTTACTTTTTATAGAAATATGATATACTATTGCCCTGGCCAACGTAGGAGAAATGGTGGGGAAGAAACAGCTTTCGCAAAAGGCAAAATTAGAAAGTAGCGCTGAAATGGGGTGACCAGGGAAGAGAAAGGTAGAAAGATAAAGAGACGGCTATAGAGAAAGGGGGGGGGGAGAAATAGAAGTTTGTATATAAAGATGTTACACACACGATTTTTCTTCAATTATATGTTTTTATGACCCCGAGCAACGCCGGGTAGCCCCGCTAGTTACTTTTAAAAGAGAAGATGCGGTTTGTATAGGGAAAACACTGGCTCCTATATTAGTATGTATTTTATATGGAGTAGTTATTGCATTAGGTGTGTTATTTATAGTGGTAGATATGTGCTGGACTTGTATGCTTACGTTCTGAATAGATGTTAAGTTGGAATTGTTTGATAGCGAAACTATATGAGCTAGATTGTTGTTAACTGGTAAAGAAAGGTGGTTGGTGCTTAGAGTAAACTTGTGTGTTTGGTGATGCGGTCAGAGTTTAGTATGTGTAGAGTTATCGCGTAAAAGAGGTATACGTGTACTGGTGTTACTTTGTATATAAGCATTGCGAAGAAAATTGTCTACGTCTCGATTTATACACTCATTGTTTAGCGGACATTCTCTAGATTTCTGTCAATAACAATTATTTGAAGGAAATACTGTGGGTGTAGGTGACTGTCACATTTAATTTTCTTGTTGTTAGAAGTAATAATTGTCTACGCTATGTTAGGCATTGTAGAATAGGCATTGTCTATATATTTTCTTGTTCAGGATCGTGCTATATCTATCCAGATGCTGAAAATATGTTTCACTAACTTTAACAAATTATCTAAAGATATTATTTTTAACATTGTTATTGTAGTGTGGATAATATTGTCTAGGGCTTTAGGGTCATGTTGGTTTCCATTGTTAGTGTCTGCATCTGTTTGTTTAAGTGTTATTCTTCTTAAAAGCTGTTGTATTCTTCTGTTTCCTATTTCAAACTGCCATGGTATGCGTAATCATGCTTAATAGGGTGTTCTCGAACAATGGAGTTGTTTTAAAATGTAATTTTATCATTGTAACCTGAATGAAGTAAGCCGTTATTGTAGACATTCGAATGTTGGTCGAAAATCAGTTTATTGGATGATAGTGTAGATATTCTGTTGGTGACTGTTATAGACTATTAATTTAATGATAGATTTTGGGTGGTTATAGAGCTTATGAACGTAAAATAGTGTTAGGTTATGGTGGATAGTCAGTACTAAAGGATTCATAATAAAAGGCTAACGTAAAGTAAGGAAGTAAGTTGTTGTTTTCTCAGGTTCTAAAGTGATTGATAGCCCAAAATTAAAATAAAAATATATTTAAATTTCTTTATGGTTTTATTGTATAGTCTAGGTCTCTTTGGAAACAAAAAGTGCGTCATATCTGTACAACCAACCCTGCAACCTTCAACCTTAAGTTGCTATGATAAGTATATACCTAATAAATCAGTTACGCGAACAAAGTTCGATGCCCCCATATTTCTTTATATATATATATATATATATATATATATATATATATATATAAAAAATGTTACATAATGGATGTATGTATGTGCACGATTACATCAACTAGTATGGATTTGGTATCGAGGTGGAACAGTGCACATCTTGACAAGAAAATCTGCGGAACAAGTTCGCTCGAACTAAATATATGAATATACCTGAACTTGTACACCCTTCCTGATCTCCGATCTAACAGGTGCGTGGAAGTAATTTCGTCACAACGTGAGAACGAAAAACGAAAGAAGCTATTTAGCCACTCCGTCTCTTAGAAGCATGGGGCACGGATGCAAATTCGAGGTGTAAATCAGAAAGAGAAAAATGAGAATTAAATTCCTAAAATACTGATAGCGACTGGTAATTACCCCTTCCTTCATATTATCCTAACGAGAAGATCTAAGTTAGAAATAACTATTCGGACTCTATTTCTAAACTAATGAAAGGTATGAACTTTATAATTATGACTAGAAAATAGTTCTTAAATAAAGACAAATTCAATGTTATGCTGGATTCGCCTTTTCCTCTATGCATGAAAAGTGTTAATTACACATCCTACACAACCACGATGCCGACGGCGAAGGCAGACCACTATGATGATGACGATGGCGAAGAGACAACACACACCACGCCGCGATTATGATGCTACGACGGTGCGTCGGGCATGAGTATACAAAAAGAAATCTATACGGGAACATTTAAAGTAAGGAACTTTGAAATAGAGAACGGTATTTAATAAACAGATTACATTACACACTCACACACTCTCTCTCTCTCTCTCTCTCACACACACACACACACATATATATATATACGACAGATAATAAAAGTACTTCATAACTATTTTTCTTAAGTACCACAATGTTTTATTATACTTAATTAAGGGCTTCTTTATCCAAATTTCATGGAAATTACATTACAAAATAGAAGATTCTTAAACTTTTTATCGATAAAAATGACTCCTTCGGCTGCTATCATGTCTTTACAGATTGCTGGCATTCATTGAACTCAATATTCAGTGTAGACATAATATAGTTCGGCGCAGATTTCCCACAAGTGGTGCCATAAGTGAGCCAAGTTGTTTAGCTTTGATTTTTCGATCCAGTTCAGTCCATTTCAGTCTAATGTTAGTTAAGGTCGCTGATTTTCGAAACTTTTTCGTGATCGAAATTCTTTCAAAATAAAATAGCATAAACATGTAAACTTACACGTGAATAAAGAAAATATATCATTAGTTAAACATTAAGAATATTTAACCGGGTATAATTTTTAACCTCCCAGAACTGAAGTGAATTATACAGTTAGAATCACAAGGAAACAGAATCAACAACGATTTGTAAACAAGTTAGAAATTGCAAAACGAATAAAGTAAATAAAAATGAAGTTAAATCGACGAAAACGAACAAACATGGCGGCATTATTATAAGAAAATATGTTCAGGTACAAATCATAAATAAACACGTAAAATTACAATTGGATTCTTGTTTAGAATGTCGATTATAAACATGCATATATGGTGAATGTAGTGAAAAACAGCGCTGCAAAACACCAAGCAAATAGCCAGAACGGTGACTCGTGAAAAAAATAATTTGAGGGAGAGATGATTACTAGCATTGCTTCAAGTCGAACTACGAGTAAAGAGAAACTGGTCGTACAAAAAACAAACATAATTTGTTTGGCGTAGACTTGATGCAGCGGTTCAATTTCTGAGGGTGAACAACCAGGATTTTCAGCTACAAATAACAAAATATGACAATTGAGTCAATAAAAAGAAAGAAATGAATTTATTAAAATCGTATGAAATGGACGCAAAATAAATTATCGGCAGAAATTGAAGCCCATAAAGACACAAAATTCACGGTGCAAATAGCTAATACTAAACTGTAAAAAGTACGTCACATACTTTTGGATAACTAATTGAAGGATAAAGAGAGTGAATTCACGGTACCGGAGCTTGAATCGCTACATTTTCAACACAAAGAGTGTTCTAGAAGTGTCAAAGACTATGAAGGATGAAATGACTTTGTTTGAAGTTGAATATTGAAGCTAAGAAGACATTTTTCAAAATGTAAATATTGGCTTCAAAATCACAAGTCTAGAATTTAATAAAACTGGAGGATATCAGATCTGAATGGGATAGAGGTCCTTAGTTCTATCCTAAACGACACCTAAACCAAATTGGGGAACGACTAACGGAAGATACTAACAGAACGTCCCAGGAAGAAGTTATGGTTACCAGATACAAAACATTCAACGTAAAGCTACCTCAATCAGCCTCAGAATAGGGTTTATCCAAAAAAGAAAACGATACTATGACCCATGAGGAGGTAAGGCTTCGGAGGGGGTGTTATAGTACCTTACTTATGAGAGACTTTGGACTCTACCATTCACCATAAATACTGAATATTGAAACAACCTCAGTCTGTACTGGCTATCAAGACTGACGTACCACAACTCTTGTTTCTCTGTTGTATTATATTTCCTTAAATATACTATTTTCTCTACACCCTGAGTTTCGGTTTTCCTTCGGGCCTCTTTACAGAACAACAGTAAGTTATATATTTTTTGTCATTTCGCCGTGCCTTCATTAGTATTTCATTCACAACACTCTGTTCATATTTTTACTTAGCACATACTATTCTGTCAATCTTTCATTCATTTATATTTGTATATGCCTGCAATACGCTTTTACTTTTCTATACTACACCCTTCCTTCGCCATATATAATTATTTTATAATAATTATTCAGATTACTTATCAGCGTGGATAGTGACAATTTCCAAGCACGCGTCTGTCGATTAATTCACCCTACAGCGGCCGAAGACCGCGCCACGCATTCTCTCTGCAAAATCAGTTTATTGAATACAAAACACCATTTATTTTTGCTTTTTCATTTGTTTGGTTGCGCGGTAGATATATTTATACTTATGCACCCCGATATATGTGTGCATATTTGTCTACTAAATGGTATTATTGTTATTCCTGCCTCGTTCTATTCAATTCCGTCTTTTTGTCGTATAGATTATTATTTTTATATTGATGTTGAGTCATAAAGGAAATGACATGTCACACACACGATTCCAAACAAGTAAATATCCGAAATTCACTTCAACGAGAAGATTTTCTTTCAAACTAACTATAACAACTTACACTATTTTCTTCATTTATTTTAAAACAGGAGGGTCACAAATACAAGCACCTACTTTGCCCCCCGCCCCACTTTACTTAAAAACCAAAATGACAATGCAAAGAAAAAGAAACATACATACATCAGACACATACGAAAGAAAATTTTCGCCTCCGCCCCTGAGGCTAGCATTCACAAATGTCCGGTGGCGTAGAACCAACTTTAAAGACCTAGAAACCTTCCCCTAGTAAACTTCCAAGATATCCTAGCACGAGGTAGAAACAAAGCTACAATTCTTAATCTCTTCACACCATTTTGACGTGACTAATTACCACCTATTGCACCGTAAAAAATCTAGCAAACATATGATCGGGCAAGGAGTTTATGTTCGGAACACCCTCCCCTTGACTAGAGAGCATAGGTTAGAATCAGATTATGAAGCCTACATATGCTTTAGATTAACCTTACAACACAGCGTTACTTGCTTATATTTTTTATACCGTTCTCTGTAGACGCAAGATTGTACCGGTTTTAACTTTGTCTCTGAAAGCATTGATACAGCCATCTCACTTAACTTGAGTGCCCAAATACAGGCGAGTTGTCTGTTGGTCCAAGTAGAAATTGACGTCCTCTTTCTTGGTCTCCTTTGTAATCAGCCTGTTGCTTCTTATCTCCTCCACAACATCCTTTGCTCCAATATCAAATAACTTGTCTAAGTCCTTCAGAAAGTTAGCTCGTTTCTCTTCCTGTGGTTTGTTATTTCTTCCCTTGTTTTTAACAATTTACCTGTACTTTTCATGGAGGATCATGAAACGGTTGACTGCATTTGGTCTAGTTAGTGTTTTAAATCTTTGTCATATTCCAGAATGGCAAAACGACATCCACTGTATCATGGGCTAAAGACCTATTGTCACTGTTGGGATTATCATTCCTCAAATGCAGGAAATACTGGAACACCTGGCGATTAGTAGGAAGTTGAGAGCCCCTGATGCTGGAGCTGGGTTGCCCAATGAGATACACATCACTGAATGACCTTGTGGCAGGAGTTGCCACCTTTCTTCTCTTTTCAGTTGGTTCATCCCGTTCACTTGTATCGCTGACCACTTTCCCACAGCATAGTTGTCTTCCAGATGCCATGTTGTCAGCAGTTCACAAATCTTAACAAATCAGCTTTAACTTACAATCTGAAATGAAGAGATAAAACATACTTAGTGATAATGAAGTATATACATGCATTAAGAGTAACATTTTTGAGATAAAGTTATGTATTATATGATGGCATCCTTTCCAAGCATAAAAAAATATATATGTTTGTGCATTAAAATTAATTAAAATTAACACAGGTGTTCATGTGTTTACTACCATATGCAAGAAAATTTTATTAGCTTTCATTTGGTACCACTTTCAATGCTATAGCATCAACCTCTGGAAAGCTACAATGAAAATAAGGACATAATATCCCATATTTTGCAGCGTTTTTGAAAAACGTCAACAATAAAATTACATGGCTCTTGAGGCAGGAATAGCCAAGGTCCAAGATCACAACAACTGGTATATTTAGCTAATTTAGACCTTGGAGAATGGGAATAATAGCAGTTTCTATATGTTTGAAGAAAAAGGTCAATTTTGAAGAGGTCTACTCCAACACTGATAGCAATGTTGGAAAATTGGGTGCCAACTCCCAAGAAAACCTTCAGAAATTCATTCATGATTAAAGTCAACATACTAGGCAAGTTTGTCACAGTTGATTGTATCAAATGTTTATTTCTAGACGAATAACCTGATGTAAATATAAAATATTCGAGTCAAATTTTCTGAATTTGTTATGAACGTCAGTACTCGCTACTTAACAATATATATATATATATATATATATATATATATATATATATATATATAGAGAGAGAGAGAGAGAGAGAGAGAGAGAAAGTGAGAGAGACTTGATTTTTCCCCTCTAAAATCCGTTGGAGTAGACACTAAAAATAATGCATCAAACGCATCGATCACCACTACATACTACTCTTACTGTATTCCTAGCAACGTACGCATACTTTAAACATACTTTAAACATATAACATTCATTTATGTTTTTTTTCTGACACAATTCACCCTCCTAGCTGCGTACTCTAAAGAAAAAGTAGCTCTCTATATCCTCTTAATAGTCTTCTTAAAACACCGTTAACCAATTATGTCCCAAGTAAATGCGCGCCAGTTGAACCGTTTCAGAACTTGTATAACAGCCAATTAGAGCTACGCTTATATAGACAATACTCATAATCGCTTATACAGACATTACTCATACTCGCTTATACAGACATTACTCATAATCGTTCGCAAAAACACAACGTTAGATTTAATACGAAAATAAAACTTTAACAAACAAACGATTCTCTACCCAATCAGCAGATAAGTATTATTTTTAAACTGAGATAATTGTAAGTTATGTCAAAATGGTATTTTTATTAAATCACTCCCGTCTCTAATCTGTGTTTTTTGCGTAGTACCCCTGAAATTAACAGTATTATCCCTTTAATATAAAAGGAGGCTAAAGTTAATTGTCGTTTATATTCTAAATCTGTGTAGAAAAAACAAATATGGTGACTTTTCTTGTTTTTTTATGTTCCTCCTTTGCATTGTGATAAAATATCATCTGGTTTGAAATTAATTTTAATAATTGAGGTTTTACCGACGTATTTCACAATGAATCTTTTCCCGAGATTTTCGTTTGTGTTTTTAAAAATTTATGAGATTATCTTGATTGCTTAGTCTGTTTTTGTTTAGCACCAAGTAAAATTTTGTTGTGAAGATATTTTAGTGTTTAGAAAAGGATAGTTCATTGTATGACTTAAAATTCAGATTGCGTTGAAACAGCTGTAAAAGATATAATACTTTTCCTTATGCTTTTTATTTAAAACTTAATTTTAAAAATGATAGTTATTGTCAAAAAACGTGTATATGTATTCAGCTCAATTCCACGTAATATTGAGTACTTCTATTTTCATGTTGATGACTGATCCTTATAGCCAACTTATTGTTTGAATATCATCATATTTGCATATATATATGCATTTGGGTGTGGATATATGTATATTTATATGTATGTGTATATATAGATGCGTATATATATATATATATATATATATATATATATATATATATATATATATGTGTGTGTATATTTATATATATATATATATATATATATATATATATATATATATATATATATATATGATTTGTCTACGAAATAAATATATAGCAGTGTAGTCTTTTGGTCTAACATCGACACAGACATTGAATATATTGTCAAACGTTACATCCAGTGTATGAATGCGCAAAAGAATCGACCTCGGATTCTTGATAATCGCTGGATATACTCGGAGCAGCCATTGTCCCGAATACATGTCAACTTTGCTGGCCCTATAAATAGACTTAGTTTCCTCATGATTATAGATGGCCATTAAACGTGGCGATATTTTTTCTTATTGAACAGACTAACAGCCTGCGGTGTACGGTAAAAGTACACCACTACATTAACAAACTATGGCGCCTACACCTACACCGACAAATATACATGTATGTATGTATTTGTGAGTGTAAATGACTTATGATACGTATTCATTTATACATGTAAATGCCTTTTTTAGTACAAAAGAAATACAGTTTTAATTCAAAGATTTTACTGAAGATTTCAGCTGTTCTCATTATTGCCTGCTAGCATCTTACTCTCTGATTTTTTTCTCGTTTTCGTCTTTCCAGTGTCGCTGCTTCCTGCAATGTTTATTATTATTATTATTATTATTATTATTATTATTATTATTATTATTATTATTATTATTATTATTATTATTATTATTATTTATATTCATATTTTATTTTTATAGAGGCGTAAAGAGAATTATTATTTTTCCATCTAATTAACATACGTGTTATTTGTTTACATCGTCCGTACACAACAAAACACCGTATGTAAAAGATATGACACAAAAACTTATACGAATAAAATGACGACGCAAATAAATAGAGAATTTTCTTTTTCTAAATAGTCAAGGATATATAAACCTTAATATAGCTTATATTTGGACGTCTTATTACGTAGCAGATGTCATTTAAAATTTATAATGATCGGTTAATAAGTTTAAGAGTGAATCCTGTATATAAAAATATGCAAACATCTAAACATACCGAACTTTATATATATTTATATATACATTTATATATATATATATATATATATATATATATATATATATATATATATATATATATATATACATATTTATATATGTATATGTATATATATAAATACATATATATATATATATATATATATATATATATATATATATATATTCACATATATAATGTGTGTGTATAAATAAGTGAATGCAGATTCTAGCGAATATATCTTTATCAGTGAAAACAATCTTTTTTTACAGTCGTTTTATCATTTATCTAGACAAACAAAGTGAACACCAATATCGAGAATTTTCCAGAATGGTGGTTCATTGGAGGAAAAAACAGAACAGCATAACAAAAGCCCCGGAGAAAATAAACGAACTTACATTTGTAAATATTTGTACGGGTACATTATTTTCAAAGTAAATTTCGTGTTTATCGCCATCTTCTTTCAAATTTTATGTAATTTCGTATGTATTTTTAAGTCTTGAGTTTGTTTTCATTTGCTCTTTGTTTTATCTCTCTCTCTATCTCTCTATATCTCCCTCGATCTCTCTCACCAACTAAAATAGTTTTGTCTGTAGGTAAGATAAATGCATGTGTTCAACGATGTATGAGTTACGTAATGAACTACATATATTTATTCATATCTACATATAGATATGCGCGTAAATACAAAATGCGGACATATGCATATATATATATATATATATATATATATATATATATATATATATATACGTGTCCGTGTACGTATATGTGTGTGTGTATGCTTATGTATTTACTTATACAGGCGTGTGTATTTTTTGTATTAAAATTAATTTATAGATTGAAACTGTTTTATATACTTTAAATATATTTTAATTGAAAGTGGATCAGTGTATGTGTCCATATTTAGATGTTTGTATATTGATGCATGTTTGTTTATATGTACTTGTGTTTCTGTTTACATGCGTGTATGTTACTGATAGATACATATGTTTGTAAAACTGGGAAAGTTCAAACAGGATGACAATATAACCAAAACAAAGGAGGCAATAAAATTAGGAAAGGGATAGGCATATCATAAAAAGATGAAGAGGAGTCAACAAGTAAAATAGGTAATCCGATACTAATTCATAAGAAATAGAAGATAACCAATCCCAAAACGAAGATTTATTTTGGGGGAGAAGGGTCTACGGATCCATCCTATTTCTCTGAATCCTTGGTCTGACGAAGTTGACTTTCTGCGAAGAGTGCAACCGAAACATGTATGCACATATGTAACCAATAATGTTTGTATAAATAAAAATGTATATATATATATACTATGTGTATTTAGGCAGTATATTTTCATTTAGGCAAACATTATTAAATCACACGGAGTGTTTTGCTTGATAATACATTTTTTTTCAATTTTCCGAATAGTTCATTTAGTGTTTCGGTCAAATTGATATATCAATTTAACCGAACTACTAAATGGACCATTCGGAAAATTGAAAAATAAAAAGTCTTATCAAGCAAAAAAACTCCGTGTTATTTAATAATGTTTGCCTAAATAAATAATTATAATGATAATTAACAAACATAATAATAAAATCTTATACAGCAACCTAAACCCTGAATCAAATAACAAAAAAAAACAACTGGAGTAAAGTCCTGTAACTGTATAATTAAAAATAAATGTCCCTTGCAACAACATTGTTTAATAAGAAAAAATATCTACCAAGCAACAATTTCGACTAAGGAAAACCCAACTATAAAAAAGGTATAGCGGTTAACACTTTCAAATAAAGATACACCGGCCATAAATGTTCTTTCAACAATCCAAGCTACCAAAATAGAACCTCACTTTCAGGTAACCACTAGGAATTAACTAATAATAATAAATCACCAACTGTAATATGGACTACTATCAGAAAAACTAGCACTTGTAGCTCCCTAAACTCACCATGTTATTTATGCCTAAGCGAAAAACTTGAAATAATTAAATTTAGTGATAGCAGAACACTTTTAAACTACAAACATGAAACATCGATCAATTGTAGGCATAACATATCGTATCTCCTTAGTAATTTTTACAATACTCCCTAACCAATACCATTAAAACCAAAAACCCTTAATATCCACCAACCCCCTCAAATTAATACCTATGTAATTTCCAAAGCGGATAGTTTTAACCCTTAACTATAACTATAATGTAATTACCCACTTTGGAATACATGTTATAACATCCCTAGTTGGAACATTTAGATATGTATGTGTGTGTATATATGTGTAGGTATGTGTGTGTGTGAGAATATGTAATTTGTAAATATATGTATGTATATGTATGTGCATGTGTGTATGTATGTGTATGTGTGTATGTATATGTATATGTATATGTATGCATGGATGTATATATATATATATATATATATATGAGTATTTGTATATATATATATATATATATATATATGTGGGGTTGGACGTGCGTGGATACATATATATGTATATGTATATATATATATATATATATATATATATATATATATATATGTACATATATATGTATATATGTATGTGTATGTGCATGTATTTGTGTATTGATGTTCCCCATATATTTGATTTTGTCCTGAAATAATCAAGTCGAATATTTAAATTACAACACCCGACGAAGTTAACCACATGTTACCAAGATCCTCTTTAAAACTACATATTGCTTACATTACTCACAATTACTGCCCCTCACCATTTCATGCCCCCCCTCGGACTATTATTTTTAACAACTTAACTAAAACACCTTACCATCAATATTATTTTTAATTTTTTGACAAGGATTATTATCAATACAATTGCAACTAATAATATAATTTATTAATACTACTGCTATTAATTCATATATGACTTTTACTAAAATATAATTACCATTACGTTTTATGAATTCATTATTAAATATTATTCAGAATGAAAATATATTTATTTATTACCCAAAATAATTAAAAGTAAATATTACTATAATGATCTCATTTCAACATATCATCTTCATATAAATCATTAACTTCACCAACAAAAAATTAACTCGTTAACCGAAATCATGACCTAGAGAAATTTAAGTTTTATCGTCGAAACTAGCCGTTCATATTAAATAGGTCGAGATATCCTTAATTCTTGACACGCGACAAGATTTCACTTCCAAAATATATGTCTCGTGTCATAACGTTAAGTTAGTTCAATCCTCAACCACTTTTAAATGGCTATTGACACCCATTTCTAACATTCCCCTTTCTCTTTTTCTTTTTCTTTTCCTTTCCCTTTTTTTCTTTTCCCTTTGCCTCCCCATACTGCCCCAGCTTAGCGTTGAATACAAATATGAATGATTGTAAAAATAAATATTTTACACGTTACCCCCCCTTAGTTTCGCATTTTAATTAGTAACTTACTATTTGAGTGATGAATTATGGGAAGTTAAACTTATCTTAATATTCTTGGAAAGAGTTTATTAATAAATACTATATACATTCCATGAAAGCACCTATGTAGAAGAATTTTTTTAATAGTTGATTGAATGGACGGTTGACACAATGAGACTAGCTCTATAATGCTCTGCTGAAATAAGTTTCGCACCCTAACGACCTAAACAAAAATTGATGTAACTTTAGTAGAAAATAAATTATCTTCAAATAAACTGGAACTTTATAAATACCGTATAGTACGTATTAAATATTTTAGGAAATATTACCGAATTAAAATTTTAAAATTGTTCGCACTAATATTTTAGGAGATACTAGCTTCGAACGGATAAACATTCAAAATGGCGGATTAGTTGGATTTCACACGTGTGAGTGTTTTGGCTCTCAATTCTTTGTCTGTTTTTTGTTTGTTTTCACCCTAAAATGAAACTGATGTATGATGTGGGTGTTTTTAAGACACTCAAATCCAACAACTCTTTTACTATTTGTGAACTTTTTTCTGATGAGTTTGTAGTGTTGCAGAGACGATATTGACATACAAATGTTGTTTGGCACAAGACAAATGAAACGGGCCGGTAAATATATCTCACAGAAATTTTAAATTTTTGGAAATGTGGAAAAAATAAAAATAAAAGTAATAAAACAAACCATGGTTATTGGAATATAATACAAACTGCCCTATATTTTGCTCTGTTATCAATAACTAAAAAACATTCAGCTGAATCCTCAAGGGAGACTACAAAGTAAAATGATCTGATTATATATGGTAGTACATATATTGTCTTTAATAATTAATTATATATATATATATATATATATATATATATATATATATATATACCGAAGGGAATAACACACAGCAATCGAATATGTACTCTAGCCTCTAGATGCCGGCAAACCCACATCTTCGGAAATAACCGATTGATGAATAATAAACAATTCCTTAACAGATGTAAGACTTTAATCCCAACCACCATTAATGGACCACGGGTGATCTCCTCAGAATATTATAAACTAAACATTTTTGCAAAGAACCTTTTTGTAAGTTCCACCTTTTTGGCGATCAGGGTCACTTACTTCAAGATAGTTTTCTCTGAACGAAAAAACTCCAAGTCACATGGAAATAACTGTCCAGGATGTGGCCAAACTCATCAAGAACATCGATGTCAACAGGACAACTGGTTCTGACAACATTCCGGTCATAGTACCCAAGAAACTGCAATCTCAAAATATATCCTGTCTTTGTAAAGTAATTCAATCTTTGCGTAAAAGCAGAAATGTTTGCGATCATCTTTTTGGAAGACCTCATTGGTCTACCCGGTAATTAAAAATACTGGAGATCGGTCTTCTGCATCCTAGTACAAACCGATCAGTCTATTGTGCACTACAGTCTGGGAAACAAAAGGCAGGATGGAGTTCCAGAGGCCAGCAGCCCGAGGAAATAATGTATTGGAGTAGAAGGATCTTATGTATGTTGGGACCTACACAGTTAATGGATAAAATTAAGCTGATTGCCGGGTTGGTTGAGTGCATTTACGTCGAGGATGCACCAGACCAGCAAGTTCATCGGATCACACTCCATTGAAGTACTTGTAAAACAAGCACAAGGATGCCACATCGCAGCGATGGGACAGGGCCAGGAACTTGGTGGATAGTGAGGAACTTTGTCTAAGAATGCGAGACTGGTAGATAGTGTACCAGACCAGATATGACAACAACACTCAATGTATAGACAGATGGTAGCTTTTAAGAGATATAAGATACTGTCAGGTGTGAAAAGTTATCTAGCACGGTACAGGGAGCCCCCTTTTTTTGCAGCAGCCTTGCCAATGTCTTCTATGTATTTGTTCCAATTTATTTTAGCTGTGAATTTTATGGCGATGAGTGTGAACGTTGGACTTTCAGGCAGGTTGTTATTTGCCATAGCAATCGGCGGTTGAAGAGATTTCTTGTAGTTGTTAAAGGAAATGAACTTTGTCTTAACAGTCTTAAATGTAACCGTGTATTTATGACCCCAATCTACTACATACTTGATTTCACTATCTAACGATTCAACCATTGCCTCCGATATGTGCGCGTCTGTTTTACTTAAACAAGTAGAGAGTAGTGTCGTCCGCAAATATACCCATCTCAGACAAAATGTCATCAGGGAGCTCGTTTATAAAAACAAGGAACAATAAAAGTCCAAGGAACGATCCCTGGAGTACACCTGCATTTATGTCATGTTTCTTTTGATAAGAAGGATCTGATTATATTAAATATTCGTTCAAGAATGACATATTAATTCATTTTTAGAAGACTTTTATGCCGGACCTTGTAAAAGCTTTGTCATATATCAAGCACTACCGCCCCTGCACCGCCGACCTTGCCCAATGTATGGTATATGCGTTCAGAAATGACCGTTAGAATATCCGCAGTAGACTGTACTTGCCTAAATCCATACTAATGGTCAGAAAGTAGTTTTTCATTCACAAAGTAACGGACTATCGCTAGATTGATTAAGGATCTACATATTTTAGAGACGAGCGGGAGTAGACTGATGAGGCAATACTTTTGAGGGTCAGTTTTATCTTCAGAACTCTTTAAGACTTGTACCACAGCGGCAATTTCCAGCATATAAGGGAAATAAGATTCGGCAAGGCATTTGTTATAGATGTTTTAGAGGAGAGCATTTCGTTATTATTATTACTGGGATAAGATTATACGCACATGCTTTTGAAGTGTCAAGGTTTTTTTATGATGTCTCAGATGTGATAGGTGTGATGACCAGGTCATCAGTGTTGGCTTCAGTCTGATATAGAAAATTTGGGAAGGGGTAGTTTGCGGAGTCTAAAGTTGTATAGGCTAAACGCAAGTTGTTCAGCCTTGTAGGTATCCGTGAAAACGAGATCATTGTGGTTGGATAGCGAGAGAATTGTTGATTGCCTATTGCCCATCACACTATTGAAGATTGTCCATAAATCCCGAATACCTCGTTTCTGTGACTGAGTGCGTTTCTAGTCACCTCCGTATAGCTTTTCTGTGCTTCATCTATCACGGTCTTACAATCATTTCTTGATGTTATAAGTTTCTTTTTATTTGTAGTTGACTTATAGCGGTTGAATACTTGGAATGCTTGCTGCCCCTGAGCAATTACATTTGCACAGTTCGAGATAGACTACTGTGGAGAGTGGGGATTGCTATAGAATTTTCGCATGGGGACAGGTGCTTCAATGCCAGCTTTGATCCTTTCGGTTAACGAATTTACGCACTGATCAGCAGAGAGATAAAAAAGTTTACCTGCGTGGGCCGTATCTCATGTGACCTTCGATGGATTCCCAATCAGCCGGCTTATAGTATCTCGTCGTTTTGAGCAACGTCTACACATCTTTGAGACGAGATTTTAGAGTAATATAAATTATTAGCACAAACTAATCAGCGTTCTATAATGGGTTGTGGGCATTCATCACACAAGCCTTGGTCAACACGATTATAGAGACATGTCGTGAATGTGTCAGTCTATGAGAATGAATGCGATATGGAGAAACTTACGTGGAGTTAGCATCTCTATCTGTATAGCAGGAGAATCTGAGCTAGTCACGGTGATGTACATTGAAATCCCCAAATACATATATTTGCCCACTCGAGTCAGGTTAGAGTGATGTATTTATTATTTTAGAGACAAAGTTAAGCAGAGTACACTCCTGGGTCGAAAGAGAACGATAGAAGAAATATAACTAACTCTGTGCTGTAAGGTTAATCTAAATCACATGTCGGCGTTATCATCATGTTCTCTAGTACAGAGGACGGTGTTATGCACATACACTCCTGACCCGTTTATATGTTTGTCAGAAACTTTACGGTAGGGTTGGGTGCATTTAGTTATGTCAAAAGAGATTAAGGAGTATAGGTATGTTGCAATTAATGCTAAAATACTTGATGAGTTTACTAGGAGATAATTTACTACATTATTGGTGTTGGTTTAAACTCCTTGATATTCGTTCGCCTTAAGGGCGGAGGCGAATATGTTTTTTTTGTAGGTGTCTGGTTTAAGTTTCTTTCTTTTCCATTTGTCCTGTCATTTTTTAAGATAGAGTAGGGAGGGAAAAGTGGGTGCTTCTTTGGTGGCAATAAGCGTATACAACAAGACCATAAAGCGAGACTTAATCCATGGAGGTTGTGGCCTCGAAAATGCCTACTCGAGATAACTGTAGGGTAACTTCCCATGTGCGACATGGCACGTACAGTTACTCACGATATTATACAACTGTTTATGAAGCAGCCGTTCTTAGCGCTACGTAAGAGTTAGGGCTCATTCACTACCAGTATCCTCAATCTGTTGGAAAAAGAGCAACCCAGACAAGTCGGGTGAGACTTAGTGACAGAAGGTTTTCACCAAGTTGTCCAGATGGAGAGAAACAGACGGCGTCTATTCCCTTAGACAGGAAAAAAGGCCAAGCACTGCGTCTATTTGCGGTGTCTCTGTGCTAGTATCTCTGCACCTTGCTAAAACACCAAAAACGTGGTGCAAAGGCGATAGGCAATGTCCATCAACTCTTTAAGATATTTTAAGGTTTGCAAACCGGATATTTAGCTCGAGATTACAACTCTAGGAAGGTTGTTGATTAGGACCAAGAACGCCAAACTCCCATAACGGTTTTCTGCAAATGCGTATGTAGTCAGTAGCACGGTTTTTTTTATATCAGAGTGTACATTTTTTTAGATAGATGACCTGGAAGGTCCATCCGTCAATTACAGCGAGAAGGGGTAATACTATATCAGTGTACTAGTCAGGTGTTTTATGTGATTAAGAATATGAATTATATATATATATATATATATATATATATATATATATATATATATATATATATATATATATTATGTATTGTTTGAAGGCGATGGCAATGCGTTGGTTAGGTCAACAGGAATGACACTATTGTAATATATTGATACTATTCAATACTCAATATTTTCCGCCATGGCAATTGGCTGAAAAAACACTCTGATGAGTTGATATATTTTTATTTTTAAGGATGAGGGCTTTCCTGCAAAATTTGAAAAAGGAACACATAACAACTACCATCAAGATTCAAATATAATACATTCATGAATAAATTATTTGAAAACTATTGATTTCTCAATATTGTCATTCCCGTTTACCATTCTACGGACCGGCGGTTTTACTTAACCAACGAATTGTCATCACCTTCCAACAATATTTCATACATATACGCACAAGCTTCAAGCAAACTACAACATTCTTCTCATGAACTGATAGCACAATCAAGACCATTGCCTACTTACCTTTTAAGGACTATAGTTTGTTACAATATTTAAATAATAATTAAAATCCCCCCTTTTTTTTCTATAATATTGTCCGGTTTTCGTCGATCCATAGAAGTACTACTTAATAACCACAAATATGCCTCTTGCTAATGGCAAATTTCTTAAAATAGTTTTTCCAGTGAACTGGGACTGTGCTTCGACGGGGATCTAAGTCTTGGAATTTAATTCGATATGTGTGTATGCGTGTGTTTGAGTCCATGTCCCGAAATATAAGAAACAAATCCAACCAAAATCAGCCCCTCCCCCAGGCACAACATCTAAAAGAAGTACCCAATGACACTAACTTATAAATAAAACACCTTCACAAATATAAGTCGTCTCATCTCTATGCCATAAAGCTGTGATGTTATCGCCCAACCCCACTTTTCAACGAGTTTCAACCCAACTCGAGTTCTAATCTAAAGCGTCTCTGGTCATTACTTCTGTAGTCCTATGGGAGTAATCTAAATTACTCTGCACCTAAGCTGTCCACATTTAACTCCCACCCCTAACTTAACCTTAATAACCCCAAAATTGCAAACGTCAAACTCTCTCATTCGAGCACTGTAGACAATAACAGTAACCCTCGTTTTTTACTGCCACCGGAAAATATACTGTGAGCAAATATCTACGAATTGCAGTTTGGAAACTAATAACCAACTGAATTAAATACATAACACGTATGTAAAAGGGAATTCGAAGGATATAAAGACTAAGGCCTCGGGGGTATGACGACATCCTTTTCCCAATAAAATGTGGGTTGAAATCAATTTATTCATTTCACTCAACCAATTCACCCAGGAAATATATCGGATCTTCGAAGCACAGACTCTGTTTACTTCGACTTTCTCCTAAATAACGCATAACCGCCAGACTAAATTTATAACTTTTCCTGGTATAATTCACATCTAATGTCATTCCAGTTGGACTTATTGGTTCAAAAGCCAAATTTGGTGAAAGACCACGATGAACGATAGAGGGTAATTATTTCCTTTAAGGCCTGTTCTCTCCTACTGAATAACCAGCCGAATTAATAAGAAATTATTTTTCTCATCACTCATCTCACATGTACTCATTCACTTGTCTGCACGGATGTTAGTATAGTCCCAAATATACTCCCACTCTATTACATCCCTTATTTCATAGTCACCTTGACCCCTCCCCTATGATAATTTTTATAAGGTCCTTTTCACCCCCTAAAATTTTTTCTCTCCTCACTCTTATCTCACATATGTACTCATGCACTTGCCTGTGCACGGATGTTAGTATAGTCCCAATCATACTCCCATTCTATTACATCCCTTTATTTTCTTAGTCACCCTTGACCCCTTTCCCATATGATACATTTTTTATAAGGAGTTTTTCTATCCTTAAAATTAACCGTTGTCCATACCTTCCCATCTGCCCTCCCTCCTCCATTCCTACCCTAATCATCTCCCTGCGAGATGTTTTCTTAAAAAACCTCTAGAAAATGAGCCTTGACAATATTCAACTTTGGTTGGAAACTTGTATATGCTTCCATCTTATTTTTATTTATAGTTCCAAGTTCTTAATTCATACTATCATTATTGATAATTTTTTTATATTTATCCTATATTCTCATTATATATTTCTAAATTTTATTATCATCTCCTCATTAGTAACTCTGTTATTTATCCTTATCTTTATTTCTAAGTTTTAATTATACCTTCATTATTTCTAATCTTGCCGTAATTCTAAATTATTAGTTAACTATTTTATTTTATTTCTTTATTTTTATTTACTTATTTATAATTTTATTAATTTTATATATTCTTTATATATACATATATATATATTTTTTATTTCCCTATATTTCTATTATTATACTTAATTTTATTTTTTATTTCTATTCATATTTATTTTTTTATTTTTTTATTTATTTATTTATCTTTTATTTTTTATTTTTTATAGTTTACATATTTTTAATTTTTTATATTTTATTTTAAAAAAATGTTTTTTTTATTATTTATTGTTTTGTTATTTTTTTACTTTATTTTATTTTACTCTACCATACTACTTTTTATTTTTATTTTTTATATATTTTTTATTTTTATTTATAGTTTTCTTATTTTTTATATCATTATTTTTTTAATTTTTTTTATTGTATATGTTATATTTTATATTTTATCTTTTATCCTTTTTTTCCTTTATATATTTTATTATTATTTTTATATTTTACATTATATTTTACTTTATTATTTTCCTTATTTTATTTTCATTTTATCTTCATCATTTTGATAATGTTTATAATGTCTTTTTATCATAATTATTATTGGTTTAACTTCATATTTTTATTTTTATTTTATATTTGTAACTTATTCATTTTTCTAATATTTGTCCCTGCATCCCCTCCTGTCAATAGATGTTCCTCTAAGACGAACTTGTTATTTTCTACCTTGGATGTTCTGTAAGATGTCCTGCTAAAGGCGCTGATGAAGTGACGTTCTGGAGTGACTTTGTAAAAAGAATTGTTTAATGAAAAAATAAAAAAAATAAAAATTAAAGTATTTCCAGAATGTTTTGGAAACGACCGTACGCCATACTAGACGTGTTGTTCTAATTCTTTGAACAATTGGAATGTTCTGATTCATTAAAGTATCTTATATATATATATATATATATATATATATATATATATATATATATATATATATATATACGAATACAATAAATGTACTCATCACTGTTTAGGAATTTCAGAAAACTGAAGATGTGTTTCCTCTCTCAGCCCCTTTATAAGTACTATTTTCTATGGAGATATTTCACCGGCCAGTAAGGTGGGTGCGAGCGCTTATCTACTTTTGTGTAAGTCAGAAGAAAAATACGAAAAAGAAAGAAATATATGAATAAAAACGGAATTTAAATAAAAATAAGAATCACAATAGTTATGGAATGCCTAATTCAAAAACACGAAACAGACAAAAAAGAAAACTTAGCTAAGTTATAGATGCAAGATTGTATCTTTGGTTCCGTTGAAAAAATACTCCTCGGAGAGAGGAATATCTGACCCATTCAATGGCGTCTTTTTAGAGATATTAAGAAATAAAACAGATGTTATACTTGATGAGTAGGTGGTGGTGTTCCCTTTCTTTTTACTAATTTAGTTAGAAAATTCATTTTTTTACTTTTATTTAATGGTTGAATCACTTAAGAGTCACTGCAATCATATATTGAACTGACATGTCACAGAATCAAATGAAACAAATAAGAAAATACGCAAAAAAAAGAAATATATTAATGAAAAGAAAATTTAAATGAAAGTAAAAATCACAAGAGTTAGGGCATTAATAATATAAAAACAAACAAAAAAAGAAAATAGAAACTGAGTTAAGTTACAAATGCCGGATGGCATCTTTGCCCCCGTTAAAAAACCACTCCTGGTAAAGAGGAATATCTGACTCATTCGATGGCTTAATTTTGTAGATATTAAGAACAAAGGAAGCTTTTATACTTGGATACTAGGTGGTGTTGTTCTCTTTCATTTTTAACTATACTAACTAGAGAATTCTTCTTTTTCAAACATTTTTCATGGTTGAATCACTTAAGAGTAACTGAAATCAGAGGTGGAACTGTCTAGAGAGACGAAAAATCCACCAGTCTCGACATGTCACAGAATAGAAGAAAAATAGAAAATATGTAAAAGAAAGAAATATATCTATGAAAAAATAATTTGAATAAAAGTAAAAATCAATAAAGAGTTAAGGTGAATAATTTCCAAACAAGAAACAGCTTAGCTAAGTTATACATGACGGGTTGCATCTTTGACACTATTGCATAATCACTCTCGGGATATAGGAATATCTGGCCCATTAAATGGCGTCTTTTTATATATATGTTATTATTTAATTATTTATTTATTCTGATTAATCTTTTATTATGTTATGTTTCTATTTCACTTTCTTATTTACCGTATCTAGTTTTATGTTATTGTATTCTAACATTATAATCATGTTTAATATAACTATTGCTTATATTCTTGTGGTAATGATTGGTATTCCCCTAAAATCTCGCCTCAAAGCTGATGAACCACTATTTAGAATTTGAGGCACATTTGCTTGCTGTAATGTTAGTAAAATATATTTAGTTGATATACTTCTTTCACCTTGATGCAAATGAGACTTGAGATCTCAATTGATAAAGTTGTTTTATGTCATGAATTTATTTTAACTCTTTAATTCGATACTTGCTGGTGACCAGAGCTATTCTTATTCCTGAAACAAGTTGTACAATGAATATGAAAACATCAAACCGCCCATCCCGCAATGACCATGATGTGTTTTGTTTAGTTTGTAATTAATTTACTTTGGTGGAAAACAGAAGCAAATTGACGATTAAGTAAAACAGTTATATTTTACATATATGAAAGTTATTCTTCGAGATTAAGACAACTTATGCTTACCTCACATATTATGCAAAGCGTGAAAAGAGATATTGAGACAGTGGACTAAATGTTTAAAGAAAAGTTTTAACATGTGACGTGCCAATAGTTGGCGGGAAGAATATAAACATTATATTCACCGTCAGTTTTATTGTTGTGTCAATTTGAAAGGTGCTAATTGTTAGAATATAGTCAATATCTTATCCAGATCTACATTCTGATAGAAAGCCAATAACACATGATTACGATTTACCCGCAGCCGTGTTCCATCCTTGATTAGCCTCCCTGTAGCTACTATAACACTGTATAATAGCATAACTTCACTTGAGATAGCGGCTGATCCTAGTTGTCATGCATATATAAACTCTAAAACTATCAGGTTATTAAATCATGAAGAACTTTTTTTAGAAAGACAAAATATTGTTTTTATCTAACCGTGAGAAAAGTTTATTACTATTCCTTACTTCGTTTACTGCAATTATAGTGAAAATCTCCCTATATAAATGCTTGTTACTTAATACAAGTATGAATGACTGTGAACTTGTTGGGCAGTACAAAAATGATTTGAATATGGCGGTAATATGATTAGATTTCTTTCAACCTATTGTTCATTAATGTTTTTACGATCACTAATGTCCCAAAGTTTCTTTCTCAATCCATTATTTTTTCACCCAATGTTGCACTATATCCATACTGCCCGTAAGGTAATACACAACCGTTGCTTCATAGAAGTTCACCAATTTTCAAATTTACAAAATGACACATTTGTGCTCTGAGTAACGCAATTTATCTAACACTTCAGCAAGGTTTATTTAATGTTAGATTACCTAACGTGCTTTTCGAATTATTATTCGGTATTGGGTGATGTGCTATATCCCGTATAATTAGCTATTCTCCATCTGACATTAATTGGTGGTACGTTGAACAGAGCTATTATATTGGGCTCGTTTTTGATGTGTAGAAAAGTGTGTGTGTGATTAAATTCGAAGGTCTTTTGTTAGCGTTTTGTCTTGAAATCGATATTTTTTACCTGTACAAATTAGGTTACTTCTATACTGTTGTTTTGACAACTATGTGGAAATATTTTCTTTTAAAAATATAACATAATGGTAGCGTATGTTTCTATTGCATTATCTTGTGTTGGGCGTAAGCAAGAGCTGTAAATTGTTAAAATGATTGCTGTTAAAATCCAAATACTTGCTGCTGTCTATATGTTTGCTTTACGGGTTGTGGTGATGTGGTAATTTGTGACAAACAACAGCTCATCAAGGTCGGGTATACATGTATCAGTGTTTGTTGTATGGTATCGTGACAACGGTGTTGGCTGGGTATCAGTATAAATCATATGTTATCGAATAATCTGCAGTAATGCATTTTTCTAAGGGGTACAATTGTAGAGTTTTCTTAGAGTCCAAGCATAAATATGTTGTGTGCTTATGGTATTTCTTTGGATTCATAGAAAATAGATACCTCAGAACTAAACGTTGTTGTAAGCCATACATAATCAGATAGTGTATTTGTATATTGATTGGAAACATTCATGTGATGTTAAAATCGCTACAGACCTGCATTCTCTCGTCATTTGAAATGGTGGTGCAAAGTGCGGAAATGTCTATTGTGACATGTTCCCTATTGGGTAATTTCTCGATCTTTCATGAATTGTTAATGTCATGTGTGATACCTCATATAGCTTTAGCTAATTATTAAAAAGTGTTTAAGAATAATGTCCCTATTGCCTGAAATGTTTTCTATAAGTGGGACAATACACGACACAATCGGTCTAACTGTGAGTAGGATACAGAGGTATTGACTTAAGTAGAATATGTAGAATGTGTTGTGTATATTTGTAGCTGGAGTAGTGCTGTAATGTCTGTGTTCGGTGAGTTTGTCAAAATGAATTTATATAATTTTTGGAGTTTGAAGATTGCATAAATACTACCAGATTTTATTTTGGGAAATAAGCGCTTCAAGAAATGTTTTTACCGAGACTGAATAGATAGGGATTACACTCAGTTTCGACAGATATACTCACTAAGAAACTCACCAGAAAGTTTCTTATATGCATACTACACCACTCAATAAGTTCCAGACCTAACTAATAAAACAAGAATTTTGAAGCAATATTTCACTCTATTCATGAACGTAGTCACCTTCTATGATGATTCAATGATGCCAACGCTTCGCTAATAAGTCCATACCTTTTGTAAAATAATTTGTATTTGCTATCAAAGGGAACAAGTGTTCGGGTTGTGGTTACACTTAGCTAAACACACTATAAAAACAGTAACCACAACCCTGAAGCCTGGCCCTTCGCCAATTGTCCCATTCCCAACTCTGGGCTCTGCCTTGTCTCCCACACAGTTTACAGCCTGCAATGTGCTAGGTGCCAGAATTTCTATATCGGTAGCACCCTCTGACCTCTGCACGAGCGCATCAAATAACACTTGAACATCCGCATTTCGTCTTTCCGCCGACACATCGTATCATGTGACAACACACCGCATTATCTATGTCCGTATTTTTGACTCAGTGAGAAATGTCGGTAACCTAATGATATCTAAGGCGATTCTGATATCTAAACACATAACCTTTTTAAATAACAGAGTCGAACTTTGTTCACCTTTATTCATTAACGCCACTCTTCCTCCTACCTTATCTGACTCCACTCACCTTAGACTATGCTCATACTTCTTGGCCATTTGTCTCTGCCGATCCACATGATCCAAACAATCTATATGCCTAACCCTACTAGATCTCTATCCCTCCCCTTAACCAACGCATATCTCCCCCTACGTATACTTCCTTATGCACCTCTCTTCTTTATACACTTCCCCACAACTTCTACAACCCCCTATTCAATGACTAAGCTATCGACACCAACAGAATTAGGACATAGCTTCCATATATTATACTCACGCTAAATTTGTTTCGTTCTCTATGCAATAATCTATTAGATAACCTCGCATTAAATGTTGCTTTGTTATTATGTATAAATATTTTCCCTTTCCATTCTCTTTTAACAACCTTCTGTTCCGACATGATTTTTCCTTAAGCGAAAAGGAATAAGTAGAAAGAATTAGATCGCCTAATTTTATCTGATCATGCATTAATTTACTTTATATAATTATCTCCCTTCGACTGTCACTAACTCCACCCATATTCGAGCTGATCTCTTCAATATCCAAATTACCCCCTTTTAATCACTATTTGAATTTGCTCCTCTTCTTGCAATCTGTTGATTCGAACTTATATTCACAATAGCACCACCTAACCCAACATATGACATTTTTAAAAATAAAATAAAAAATTAAAAAATCCAAACGCTAACTATTAATATTTAAAAGATTAACTAAAGTTTCGGCGTTTTTGGTGTTATTTATTTCAGCATCATTCACAGACCTCATCGTGTTTTTCAATTTTTTGGTGCACATGTGATCACAAGAAATCACTTTCCATAATTCTTATTTTCACGTTCTACCTGAAGCTGTAACCTATGATTCGTATAGCTGGACTATTAAGCTGTTAAATGGACGAGCTAACATTATTCATCATAGTTAATACAGAGGGAAGGAAGTGAGTTAGCAAATAACAAAGACTGAAAATATTGGAAAAATATAAAAACACGTGCGTTTAGAACAAACTTATTGCCCTGGTTCTTTCTGGAGAACACCATTTTCGGCAATGACTCGTCTTTCTAGCAACACCCCACAAGCTTCTCTTTATTCTTCTATGGACCGACACTCCATGAACAGTTCTTTCCCAAGAACCATTCACCTGTGGAAGAGGTTACACTGAAAATGTTTCTCTACAGACGAAAGCATAATCGTTTTCAAGTCGAATGTCATCGAATATGTGTCATGTCGTCCTGTGAATTAATCATAGTTCTCAACCATTTCATGATCCAATTTAAAATCACACTAATCTTTATATTAGGTTTTAGTCATAGTAAATAGTGAACTATGAAGATAAAACATAAAATATACCAGGAACAATAAGGTATATTGCGCGCCAAAATAACACATTGAATATTTACACAGATCACGTTATCATATAGGTCCCGTATCATATAGGTCACGTTATCATAAAGGTCCGTAGATATGACGTAGTGATCTTAGTTACATTGTGATAACAAGCTAATCAGATTTGTTTACCAAATTTCCTGAGTGTACTATTTTCACTTCATCATTCAGCAGTAACGCTTAAGCTTTAAATACTGGTGCTACCAGATCAGGCTGTCTTAGGATACCCGATTCCTTGCCCAAAATGCACCAACTATTAATGTTATTGTTATTTTTCCCTTTTCCTTTGTAAAACTCAATCATGTTCTGCACAGCCAAACACAAAAACAGCATGTTTTCTCTTCAAAACAACCAAACCTAACACCATTAATAAATACTTTAACAAATAAAAAACTTGAAGCGTAAAAACCTTTATAAAAAAATCGGGATTCGGCATTAAATAACCCGAAAAAGGTCGATATGCCGTAAAACAAAACTACTGAGCTTTAAATATAATGTTTAGCTCAGCCAATACATTTGAAAAGGACTCTGTAGATCCGTTAGTCGATTCGTTGGTGTATTACGCTTGCATTTTAAATAGCATTTGCATCTTAAATGCGTTTTATTATAATTATTCTATTGCATTGGATATTTCGCCTTAAGCAACGATCAGTACACATTTCTAAGATTGTACGGAGTGTTACATTTAAGTGTTTTTATTTACAAAACGTTTAAGCAATACCGAACTGATTTGCAAATGAGAGGAAGAATACCGAGTTGCATACAATCGATTAATCACCTGTAATTCTATAAGATTCAGTGAAAGCCCTACTCGAGATTAATTTCACGTAACAATTCGCTGCATAACTGAACAATATTTCAATAGAAGCACTAACCAGATTTCCACTAAATGGTTGCGGTGAGTACAGGTACCATATGAACACTTATTGCTACCCAACACTCAGAGTAGACTAATTGACGTTATCAGCGAGAAGGCAATGATAAGATATAGTTGCGATAATATTACATAATTTGCAATAGTCTTCGATAGAGTTTGATAGAACTATACAACGTGAGAAACCTGTTGTTACTTAAACTCTAGGGAAAACAACAGAAAACTACCGTAACACTAATAATTGGGAGATTGCTAGAAAAACTTGCGGAAAAATCTAAAAACTACAAAACTGATTATTATAGCTGAAATTTTCAAACAATCTCCAGGTACGGCAACTAATTCAAATCGTATAATGAAAAAGTGAAACAACTAGAAAGTTAAAAGTTTAGATCTAATATACTAACAAAACACAATGGAATTATATACGTTTTAGAGAATATAAAAAGTAAACGTAAAAACAAATGTGATGTGAACAATATCTCGCTGCAAAACACCGCACTTAGAATGGCACTATAAATTTAAGTCTCAATCAAAATATGTGGTGCATTAACATACTTTAATACATCTGCTTACCCAGTAAAATAATATGCGGTGCATTAACATATTTGTATACAACATCCGCGTACCCAGTAAAAAATATGCGGTGCATTAACATATTTTAATACATCTGCTTACCCAGTAAACAATATGCGGTGCATTAACATATTTTAATAACACATCTGCTTACCCAGTAACATAATATGCGGTGGATTAACATATCATAAACTACAATCTTCTTTCCCAAGAAAAATAATATGCGGTGCATTAACATATTTTAATACAACATCTGCTCACCTAGTAAAAAAATATGTGCTGCATTAACATATTTAAATATAACATCTGCTTTCCTAAGAAAAATAATATGCGGTGCATTAACATATTTTAACGTAACATCTTCTTACCCAGTAACAAAATATGCGGTGCATTAAAATATTTTCGTACTTGTCCAGATATTGAACCTAATTTCCTGGACTGCCCGGCAGCAGCGAGCCGACAGCTAACGGAAGCGCACGAGACCTGCCGAGTCGGCAGACGACAACAATTTAAGACGATGAATATACGTAAAGAAAAAGAAATGCATATATTTTTATACAAAAAAATGAAATAAATGAACAAACCCATAGCTGAAATAAATAAACTTTTTTTAATTATTATTTTTTAACTATTTTTAAAAAAAAGTTTTGTAGGAACGCTAACATAATAAACTGTTTTTTTTTTACTTTAAAACGCGAAAATAATAGAAACTGTTTTTTTTTTTACTTTTTTAAACCATTCTTTTTTGTAAATAAAATAATAAACTGTTTTTTTTTAACGTTTAAACTCTACAATAATAAAAATTTCTTTTTTTTTTAACTTTTTTAAACCATTTTTTTTGTAACTTTCTTTTTTTTGCAATTACGCATTGTATTTGTTTCATTATTTTAGCTTTCTTCGGAAGGTTTTTCGTCTGGGGTTGCACGCTAGGTGTTCGATGCACACCTCCCGCAGAAAATTTTTCCAGTTCACTTGCGTGGTTCGAAACAGTACACCGCATTCTTTTAGTAAGTTTTTACCGGTCGCCATATCCTGGGACCACAGGTAGATCATCTTTAGAATGGTCGAAATTTCTAGTTTTGACCGTGAAAAAAACGTCCCCGATCGCAACGAAATCCAAGCCCGGCATTCCTGGGTGGGGCATCTCCATGCATATTTCTCCGTCACAGTCTTTCGCGGTGCTAGCCGGCAAAGTCGGCCGCCGCCGCATCGCATAACTTTTGCCAAAAGTTAATGCGCTGCTCCGGAGAGCCAATTGTACGACACAGCACTTCGAAATTCATTTTCTGCAATTGGCAAACGTCTCTCCTTCAAATCGCTATCGGCTGCTTGACGCCAGCCTCGTTTTCGACTCGGTAGGTCTCGGACGCTTCCGTTAGCTGTCGGCACGTTGCTGCCGGGCAGTCATAAAATTAGGTTCAATATCTAGACAAGTACCAATATTTAAAAAAAAAATTCACTTACCCAGTAAAATATATGCGCTGCATTAACATATTTCAATACAAGATCCGCTTACCCAGTAAAAAAAATATGCGGTGAATTAACATATTTTAATACAACATCCATTTACCCAGAAAAAAATATGTGCTGCATTAACATATTTTGATACAACATCTGCTTTCCCAAGAAAAATAATATGCGGTGCATTAACATATTTTGATAACACATCCGCTTACCCAGTAAAAAAATATGCGCTGAATTAACATATTTTAACACAACATCCGCTTACCCAGTAAAAAAATATGCGTGCAAAAACATATTTTAATATACATTAGCTTACCCAGTAAAAAAAATATTCGCTGCATTAACATATTTTAATACAACATCTGCTTTCCTCAGAGAAAAAATATGCGGTAAATGAACATATTTTAATACAACATCTGCTTTCCTCAGAGAAAAAATATGCGGTAAATGAACATATTTTAATACAACATCCGCTTACCCAGTAAAAAAAATATGCGCTGCATTAACATATTTTAATACAACATCTTCTACCTAGTAAAAAAATATTCGGTGCATTAACATATTTTAATAAAACATCTTCTACGTAGTAAAAAATGTGCGGTTCATTAACATATTTTAATACAACATCTTCTACCTAGTAAAAAAATATTCGGTGCATTAACATATTTTAATAAAACATCTTCTACCTAGTAAAAAAATGTGCGGTTTATTAACATATTTTAATACATCTTCTACCTAGTAAAAAATGTGCGGTTCATTAACATATTTTAATACAACATCTGCTTACCTAGTAAAAAATATGCAGTGCCTTGAAATGTTTTAATATAACATCTGCTTTCCTAAGAAAACTAATATAGGGTGCATTTACATATTTTAATACAACATCCGCTTGTACAGTAAAATGATATGCGGTGCATAAACATATTTGAATACAAAATCCGCTTACCCAGTAAAAAAATATGCGCTGCATTAACATATTATAATACAAAATCTGCTTTCCCAAGAATAATAATATGCTGTGCATTACCGTATTGTAATACGACATCCGCTTACCCAGTAAAAAAATATGCGCTGCTTTAACATATTTTAATAAAACATCTGCTTTGCTTGTAAACAAATATGCGGTGCATTAAAATATTTTAATACAACATCCGCTTACCCAGTAAAAAAATATGCGGTGCATGAACATATTTTAATACAACATCCGCTTACCCAGTAAAAAACTATGTATTGCATTAACATATTTTAATACAACATGCGCTTACCCAGTAAAAGAATATGCGGTGCATGAACATATTTTAATACAACATGCGCTTACCCAGTAAAAAAATATGCGGTGCATAAACATACTTTAATAAAACATCCGCTTACCCAGTAAAAGAATATGCGCTTCATTAACATATTTTAATACAACATCCGCTTACCCAGTAAAGAAATATACGCCCATTAACAAATTTGAATATAACATCTGCTTTCCTGAGAAAAATAATATGCGGTGCATTTCCATATTTTAACCTAACATCTGCTGTCCTAGTAAAAAAAATATGCTGTGCATTAACATATTTCAATACAACATCTGCTTACCTAGTAACAAAAAAATGCGGTGCATTAACATATTTTAATACAACATCTGCTTACCTAGTAAAACATATGCCGGTGCATTAACATATTTAAATACAACATCTGCTTACATAGTAACAAAATATGCGGTGCATTAACATATTTTAATACAACATCTGCTTACCTAGTAAAAAATATGCGGTGCATTAACATATTTTAATACAACATCTGCTTACCTAGTAACAAAATATTCGGTGCATTAACATATTTTAATACAACATCTGCTTACCTAGTAAAAAATATGCGGTGCATTAACATATTTCAATACAACATCTGCTTACTTAGTAACAAAATATGCGGTGCATTAACATATTTCAATACAACATCTGCTTGCCTAGTAACAAAAAATGCGGTGCATTAACATATTTTAATACAACATCTGCTTACCTAGTAAAAAATATGCGGTGCATTAACATATTTCAATACAACATCTGCTTACATAGTAACAAAATATGCGGTGCATTAACATATTTTAATACAACATCTGCTTACCTAGTAAAAAATATGCGGTGCATTAACATATTTTAATACAACATCTGCTTACCTAGTAACAAAATATTCGATGCATTAACATATTTTAATACAACATCTGCTTACCTAGTAAAAATATGTGGTGCATTATCATATTTTAATACAACATCTGCTTACCTAGTAACAAAATATTCGGTGCATTAACATATTTTAATACAACATCTGCTTACCTAGTAAAAAATATGCTGTGCATTAACATATTTCAATACAACATCTGCTTACCTAGTAAAAAATATGCGGTGCATTAACATATTTTAATACAACATCTGCTTACCTAGTAAAAAATATGCGGTGCATTAACATATTTTAATACAACATCTGCTTACCTAGTAACAAAATATGCGGTGCATTAACATATTTTAATACAACATCTGCTTACCTAGTAACAAAATATGCGGTGCATTAACATATTTCAATACAACATCTGCTTACTTAGTAACAAAATATTCGGTGCATTAACATATTTTAATACAACATCTGCTTACCTAGTAACAAAATATGCGGTGCATTAACATATTTCAATACAACATCTGCTTACCTAGTAACAAAATATGCGGTGCATTAACATATTTTAATACAAAATCCGCTTACCCAGTAAAAAAATATGCGCTGCATTAACATATTATAATACAAAATCTGCTTTCCCAAGAATAATAATATGCTGTGCATTACCGTATTGTAATACGACATCCGCTTACCCAGTAAAAAAATATGCGCTGCATTAACATATTTCAATAAAACATCTGCTTAGCTTGTAAACAAATATGCGGTGCATTAACATATTTTAATACAACATCCGCTTACCCAGTAAAAAAAACTGCGGTGCATTAACATATTTTAATACAACATGCGCTTACCCAGTAAAAAAATATGCGGTGCATGAACATATTTTAATACAACATGCGCTTACCCAGTAAAAGAATATGCGGTGCATGAACATATTTTAATACAACATGCGCTTACCCAGTAAAAGAATATGCGGTGCATGAACATATTTTAATACAACATGCGCTTACCCAGTAAAAGAATATGCGGTGCATGAACATATTTTAATACAACATGCGCTTACCCAGTAAAAAAGATGCGGTGTATTAACATATTTTAATACAACATGCGCTTACCCAGTAAAAAAATATGCGGTGCATAAACATACTTTAATAAAACATCCGCTTACCCAGTAAAAGAATATGCGCTTCATTAACATATTTTAATACAACATCCGCTTACCCAGTAAAGAAATATACGCCCATTAACAAATTTGAATATAACATCTGCTTTCCTGAGAAAAATAATATGCGGTGCATTTCCATATTTTAACCTAACATCTGCTGTCCTAGTAAAAAAAATATGCTGTGCATTAACATATTTCAATACAACATCTGCTTACCTAGTAACAAAAAATGCGGTGCATTAACATATTTTAATACAACATCTGCTTACCTAGTAAAAAATATGCCGGTGCATTAACATATTTCAATACAACATCTGCTTACATAGTAACAAAATATGCAGTGCATTAACATATTTTAATACAACATCTGCTTACCTAGTAAAAAATATGCGGTGCATTAACATATTTTAATACAACATCTCCTTACCTAGTAACAAAATATTCGGTGCATTAACATATTTCAATACAACATCTGCTTACCTAGTAACAAAATATTCGGTGCATTAACATATTTTAATACAACATCTGCTTACTTAGTAAAAAATATGCTGTGCATTAACATATTTTAATACAACATCTGCTTACCTAGTAAAAAATATGCGGTGCATTAACATATTTTAATACAACATCTGCTTACCTAGTAACAAAATATGCGGTGCATTAACATATTTCAATACAACATCTGCTTACCTAGTAAAAAATATGCGGTGCATTAACATATTTTAATACAACATCTGCTAACCTAGTAAAAAATATGCGGTGCATTAACATATTTTAATACAACATCTGCTCATCTAGTACAAAAATATGCGGTGCATTAACATATTTTAATACAACATCTGCTTACCTAGTAACAAAATATTCGGTGCATTAACATATTTTAATACATCTGCGTACCTAGTAACAAAATATTCGGTGCATTAACATATTTTAATACAACATCTACTTACCTAGTAAAAAACATGCGGTGCATTAACATATTTCAATACAACATCTGCTTACCTAGTAACAAAATATGCGGTGCATTAACATATTTTAATACAACATCTGCTTACCTAGTAAAAAATATGCGGTGTATTAACATATTTTAATACAACATCTGCTTACCTAGTAACAAAATATGTGGTGCATTAACATATTTTAATACAACATCTGCTTACCTAGTAAAAAAAATGCGGTGTATTAACATATTTCAATACAACATCTGCTTACCTAGTAACAAAATATTCGGTGCATTAACATATTTCAAAACAACATCTGCTTACCTAGTAACAAAATATGCGGTGCATTAACATATTTTAATACAACATCTGCTTACCTAGTAAAAAATATGCGGTGCATTAACATATTTTAATACAACATCTGCTCATCTAGTACAAAAATATGCGGTGCATTAACATATTTTAATACAACATCTGCTTACCTAGTAACAAAATATTCGGTGCATTAACATATTTTAATACAACATCTGCGTACCTAGTAACAAAATATTCGGTGCATTAACATATTTTAATACAACATCTACTTACCTAGTAAAAAATATGCGGTGTATTAACATATTTTAATACAACATCTGCTTACCTAGTAACAAAATATGCGGTGCATTAACATATTTTAATACAACATCTGCTTACCTAGTAAAAAAATATGCGGTGCATTAACATATTTTAATACAACATCTGCTTACCTAGTAAAAAATATGCGGTGTATTAACATATTTTAATACAACATCTGCTTACCTAGTAACAAAATATGCGGTGCATTAACATATTTTAATACAACATCTGCTTACCTAGTAAAAAATATGCTGTGCATTAACATATTTCAATACAACATCTGCTTACCTAGTAACAAAATATTCGGTGCATTAACATATTTTAATACAACATCTGCTTACCTAGTAACAAAATATGCGGTGCATTAACATATTTTAATACAACATCTTCTTACCTAGTAACAAAATATGCGGTGCATTAACATATTTTAATACAACATCTGCTTACCTAGTAAAAAATATGCTGTGCATTAACATATTTCAATACAACATCTGCTTACCTAGTAACAAAATTTTCGGTGCATTAACATATTTTAATACAACATCTGCTTACCTAGTAACAAAATATGCGGTGCATTAACATATTTTAACCTAACATCTGCTTACCTAGTAACAAAATATGCGGTGCATTAACATATTTTAATACAACATCTGCTTACCTAGTAACAAAATAGGCGGTGCATTATCATATTTTAATACAACATCTGCTTACCTAGTAACAAAATATGCGGTGCATTAACATATTTTAATACAACATCTGCTTACCTAGTAACAAAATATGCGGTGCATTAACATATTTCAATACAACATCTGCTTACCTAGTAAAAAATATGCGGTGCATTAACATATTTTAATACAACATCTGCTAACCTAGTAAAAAATATGCGGTGCATTAACATATTTTAATACAACATCTGCTCATCTAGTACAAAAATATGCGGTGCATTAACATATTTTAATACAACATCTGCTTACCTAGTAACAAAATATTCGGTGCATTAACATATTTTAATACATCTGCGTACCTAGTAACAAAATATTCGGTGCATTAACATATTTTAATACAACATCTACTTACCTAGTAAAAAACATGCGGTGCATTAACATATTTCAATACAACATCTGCTTACCTAGTAACAAAATATGCGGTGCATTAACATATTTTAATACAACATCTGCTTACCTAGTAAAAAATATGCGGTGTATTAACATATTTTAATACAACATCTGCTTACCTAGTAACAAAATATGTGGTGCATTAACATATTTTAATACAACATCTGCTTACCTAGTAAAAAAAATGCGGTGTATTAACATATTTCAATACAACATCTGCTTACCTAGTAACAAAATATTCGGTGCATTAACATATTTCAAAACAACATCTGCTTACCTAGTAACAAAATATGCGGTGCATTAACATATTTTAATACAACATCTGCTTACCTAGTAAAAAATATGCGGTGCATTAACATATTTTAATACAACATCTGCTCATCTAGTACAAAAATATGCGGTGCATTAACATATTTTAATACAACATCTGCTTACCTAGTAACAAAATATTCGGTGCATTAACATATTTTAATACAACATCTGCGTACCTAGTAACAAAATATTCGGTGCATTAACATATTTTAATACAACATCTACTTACCTAGTAAAAAATATGCGGTGTATTAACATATTTTAATACAACATCTGCTTACCTAGTAACAAAATATGCGGTGCATTAACATATTTTAATACAACATCTGCTTACCTAGTAAAAAAATATGCGGTGCATTAACATATTTTAATACAACATCTGCTTACCTAGTAAAAAATATGCGGTGTATTAACATATTTTAATACAACATCTGCTTACCTAGTAACAAAATATGCGGTGCATTAACATATTTTAATACAACATCTGCTTACCTAGTAAAAAATATGCTGTGCATTAACATATTTCAATACAACATCTGCTTACCTAGTAACAAAATATTCGGTGCATTAACATATTTTAATACAACATCTGCTTACCTAGTAACAAAATATGCGGTGCATTAACATATTTTAATACAACATCTTCTTACCTAGTAACAAAATATGCGGTGCATTAACATATTTTAATACAACATCTGCTTACCTAGTAAAAAATATGCTGTGCATTAACATATTTCAATACAACATCTGCTTACCTAGTAACAAAATTTTCGGTGCATTAACATATTTTAATACAACATCTGCTTACCTAGTAACAAAATATGCGGTGCATTAACATATTTTAACCTAACATCTGCTTACCTAGTAACAAAATATGCGGTGCATTAACATATTTTAATACAACATCTGCTTACCTAGTAACAAAATAGGCGGTGCATTATCATATTTTAATACAACATCTGCTTACCTAGTAACAAAATATGCGGTGCATTAACATATTTTAATACAACATCTGCTTACCTAGTAACAAAATATGCGGTGCATTAACATATTTCAATACAAAATCTGCTTACCTAGTTACAAAATATGCGGTGCATTAACATATTTCAATAAAACATCTGCTTACCTAGTTACAAAATATGTGGTGCATTAACATATTTTAATACAACATCTGCTAATCTAGTACAAAAATATGCGGTGCATTAACATATTTTAATACAACATCTGCTTACCTAGTAAAAAATATGCGGTGCATTAACATATTTTAATACAACATCTGCTCATCTAGTACAAAAATATGCGGTGCATTAACATATTTTAATACAACATCTGCTTACCTAGTAAAAAATATGCGGTGCATTAACATATTTTAATACAACATCTGCTCATCTAGTACAAAAATATGCGGTGCATTAACATATTTTAATGCAACATCTGCGTACCTAGTAACAAAATATGCGGTGCATTAACATATTTTAATACAACATCTGCTTACCTAGTAAAAAAATATGCGGTGCATTAACATATTTTAATACAACATCTGCTTACCTAGTAAAAAATATGCGGTGTATTAACATATTTTAATACAACATCTGCTTACCTAGTAACAAAATATGCGGTGCATTAACATATTTTAATACAACATCTGCTTACCTAGTAAAAAATATGCTGTGCATTAACACATTTCAATACAACATCTGCTTACCTAGTAACAAAATATTCGGTGCATTAACATATTTTAATACAACATCTGCTTACCTAGTAACAAAATATGCGGTGCATTAACATATTTTAATACAACATCTTCTTACCTAGTAACAAAATATGCGGTGCATTAACATATTTTAATACAACATCTGCTTACCTAGTAAAAAATATGCGGTGCATTAACATATTTTAATACAACATCTGCTAACCTAGTAAAAAATATGCGGTGCATTAACATATTTTAATACAACATCTGCTCATCTAGTACAAAAATATGCGGTGCATTAACATATTTTAATACAACATCTGCTTACCTAGTAACAAAATATTCGGTGCATTAACATATTTTAATACATCTGCGTACCTAGTAACAAAATATTCGGTGCATTAACATATTTTAATACAACATCTGCTTACCTAGTAAAAAAAATGCGGTGTATTAACATATTTCAATACAACATCTGCTTACCTAGTAACAAAATATTCGGTGCATTAACATATTTCAAAACAACATCTGCTTACCTAGTAACAAAATATGCGGTGCATTAACATATTTTAATACAACATCTGCTTACCTAGTAAAAAATATGCGGTGCATTAACATATTTTAATACAACATCTGCTCATCTAGTACAAAAATATGCGGTGCATTAACATATTTTAATACAACATCTGCTTACCTAGTAACAAAATATTCGGTGCATTAACATATTTTAATACAACATCTGCGTACCTAGTAACAAAATATTCGGTGCATTAACATATTTTAATACAACATCTACTTACCTAGTAAAAAATATGCGGTGTATTAACATATTTTAATACAACATCTGCTTACCTAGTAACAAAATATGCGGTGCATTAACATATTTTAATACAACATCTGCTTACCTAGTAAAAAAATATGCGGTGCATTAACATATTTTAATACAACATCTGCTTACCTAGTAAAAAATATGCGGTGTATTAACATATTTTAATACAACATCTGCTTACCTAGTAACAAAATATGCGGTGCATTAACATATTTTAATACAACATCTGCTTACCTAGTAAAAAATATGCTGTGCATTAACATATTTCAATACAACATCTGCTTACCTAGTAACAAAATATTCGGTGCATTAACATATTTTAATACAACATCTGCTTACCTAGTAACAAAATATGCGGTGCATTAACATATTTTAATACAACATCTTCTTACCTAGTAACAAAATATGCGGTGCATTAACATATTTTAATACAACATCTGCTTACCTAGTAAAAAATATGCTGTGCATTAACATATTTCAATACAACATCTGCTTACCTAGTAACAAAATTTTCGGTGCATTAACATATTTTAATACAACATCTGCTTACCTAGTAACAAAATATGCGGTGCATTAACATATTTTAACCTAACATCTGCTTACCTAGTAACAAAATATGCGGTGCATTAACATATTTTAATACAACATCTGCTTACCTAGTAACAAAATAGGCGGTGCATTATCATATTTTAATACAACATCTGCTTACCTAGTAACAAAATATGCGGTGCATTAACATATTTTAATACAACATCTGCTTACCTAGTAACAAAATATGCGGTGCATTAACATATTTCAATACAAAATCTGCTTACCTAGTTACAAAATATGCGGTGCATTAACATATTTCAATAAAACATCTGCTTACCTAGTTACAAAATATGTGGTGCATTAACATATTTTAATACAACATCTGCTAATCTAGTACAAAAATATGCGGTGCATTAACATATTTTAATACAACATCTGCTTACCTAGTAAAAAATATGCGGTGCATTAACATATTTTAATACAACATCTGCTCATCTAGTACAAAAATATGCGGTGCATTAACATATTTTAATACAACATCTGCTTACCTAGTAAAAAATATGCGGTGCATTAACATATTTTAATACAACATCTGCTCATCTAGTACAAAAATATGCGGTGCATTAACATATTTTAATACAACATCTGCGTACCTAGTAACAAAATATGCGGTGCATTAACATATTTTAATACAACATCTGCTTACCTAGTAAAAAAATATGCGGTGCATTAACATATTTTAATACAACATCTGCTTACCTAGTAAAAAATATGCGGTGTATTAACATATTTTAATACAACATCTGCTTACCTAGTAACAAAATATGCGGTGCATTAACATATTTTAATACAACATCTGCTTACCTAGTAAAAAATATGCTGTGCATTAACACATTTCAATACAACATCTGCTTACCTAGTAACAAAATATTCGGTGCATTAACATATTTTAATACAACATCTGCTTACCTAGTAACAAAATATGCGGTGCATTAACATATTTTAATACAACATCTTCTTACCTAGTAACAAAATATGCGGTGCATTAACATATTTTAATACAACATCTGCTTACCTAGTAAAAAATATGCTGTGCATTAACATATTTCAATACAACATCTGCTTACCTAGTAACAAAATTTTCGGTGCATTAACATATTTTAATACAACATCTGCTTACCTAGTAACAAAATATGCGGTGCATTAACATATTTTAACCTAACATCTGCTTACCTAGTAACAAAATATGCGGTGCATTAACATATTTTAATACAACATCTGCTTACCTAGTAACAAAATAGGCGGTGCATTATCATATTTTAATACAACATCTGCTTACCTAGTAACAAAATATGCGGTGCATTAACATATTTTAATACAACATCTGCTTACCTAGTAACAAAATATGCGGTGCATTAACATATTTCAATACAAAATCTGCTTACCTAGTTACAAAATATGCGGTGCATTAACATATTTCAATAAAACATCTGCTTACCTAGTTACAAAATATGTGGTGCATTAACATATTTTAATACAACATCTGCTAATCTAGTACAAAAATATGCGGTGCATTAACATATTTTAATACAACATCTGCTTACCTAGTAAAAAATATGCGGTGCATTAACATATTTTAATACAACATCTGCTACTCTAGTACAAAAATATGCGGTGCATTAACATATTTTAATACAACATCTGCTTACCTAGTAAAAAATATGCGGTGCATTAACATATTTTAATACAACATCTGCTCATCTAGTACAAAAATATGCGGTGCATTAACATATTTTAATACAACATCTGCGTACCTAGTAACAAAATATGCGGTGCATTAACATATTTTAATACAACATCTGCTTACCTAGTAAAAAAATATGCGGTGCATTAACATATTTTAATACAACATCTGCTTACCTAGTAAAAAATATGCGGTGTATTAACATATTTTAATACAACATCTGCTTACCTAGTAACAAAATATGCGGTGCATTAACATATTTTAATACAACATCTGCTTACCTAGTAAAAAATATGCTGTGCATTAACACATTTCAATACAACATCTGCTTACCTAGTAACAAAATATTCGGTGCATTAACATATTTTAATACAACATCTGCTTACCTAGTAACAAAATATGCGGTGCATTAACATATTTTAATACAACATCTTCTTGCCTAGTAACAAAATATGCGGTGCATTAACATATTTTAATACAACATCTGCTTACCTAGTAAAAAATATGCTGTGCATTAACATATTTCAATACAACATCTGCTTACCTAGTAACAAAATTTTCGGTGCATTAACATATTTTAATACAACATCTGCTTACCTAGTAACAAAATATGCGGTGCATTAACATATTTTAATACAACATCTGCTTACCTAGTAACAAAATATGCGGTGCATTAACATATTTTAATACAACATCTGCTTACCTAGTAACAAAATAGGCGGTGCATTATCATATTTTAATACAACATCTGCTTACCTAGTAACAAAATATGCGGTGCATTAACATATTTTAATACAACATCTGCTTACCTAGTAACAAAATATGCGGTGCATTAACATATTTCAATACAAAATCTGCTTACCTAGTTACAAAATATGCGGTGCATTAACATATTTCAATAAAACATCTGCTTACCTAGTTACAAAATATGTGGTGCATTAACATATTTTAATACAACATCTGCTAATCTAGTACAAAAATATGCGGTGCATTAACATATTTTAATACAACATCCGCTTACCCATTAAAATAATATGCGGTGCATTAACATATTTTAATACAACATCCGCTTTCCTAAGAAAAATAATATGCGGTGCATTTCCATAGTTCAACATAACATCTGCTTACCAAGTAAAATAACATGGGGTGCATTAACGTATTGTAATATTACATCTGCTAACCCAGTGAACTAATATGATGTACATTAACATATTTAAATATAACATCTGCTTTTCCAGTAAAATAATATGCGGTTCATTAACATATTTTAATATAACAGCTGCTTACCCAGTTACATAATATGCGGTGGATTAACATATAATAATATACCATCTGCTTACTTATAAAATTATATGTGGTGCATTAATATATTTTAAGATAACATCTGCTTCCCCAGTAAAATAATACGTGGTGCATCAACACATTTTAATGTAACATCTGCTTACCCAGTAAAATAATAGTGTGTTTTTACAAATTTAAATGTAGATCTGCTTACCAAGTAAAATAATATGCGGTGCATTTACATATTTTTGTGCAGCAGAAAATTGTTGTCATGTGTCTACGAAAGTGGACAGTCTGCCGAGGAAAAACCAAAACTCATCTGAAATGAAACGGAGTCTACTTGAATTTCTGAGACGATTTATGTTCACTTGAATACCGCAGAATTCAATAGTAAACGGGCGTTATGAGAACGTAAATAATTTGCAATTGTTATATAAAGAGGCGGAGGGTACTGGAACTCTGTGTAGACTGGTTGTCACTTCGCTCCTGGCGATTAATAAAACTTCATGCTATTTTTTTATTATTATTTCGTATGACATCAGCTTTTTGCGCTATATAACACACAAGCGATTTCATTATGAACAATAATGCATATAAAGATGTGTGGTATTTCATAGCATGATCTAATAATTTATAATAACTAGCAGCGTTATCCGGCGTTGCCTGGGACCATACAAACAAAAAAAGTAGTTTCGGACCCTTAGCTGGACATAAACACACATACACACAGACAACTTTAATGTATATGATAGATGGAGAATATTCTTACTAATGTTTTTTACTTTCAAATATTTTTGTTAAATGTGAAATTATATGCAAGTAATTAGGAACAAATATACTCGTATAGTTTTAATGCGTGCACAATTGTTGTGGGTGAATCTACCTACCCTTTAATAATAACTAAATGGTAGCAAACTGCTACCATAAATACCGGCTTTTGCCGGGAGAACATTGGAAGGCACATTTAGGCACTAGCACTGCCAATACTGACTTGTGTATAATTTCTATCTTCAATACAATTCGTTATTAATATCTCTAAACCTGTTGTTCTTTTATTTCATTGTTGGTACCCCTAAACGGGTCCACAACAACTGGCGGCGAGTGATTCGTAAAGGACTTCGTTGGAAACACCTTGGACCTTGCAACCTGTGAGTGATAAACCAGTGTCTACAACTCGGTCAACCTTCGAAAAAAAAAGAAAATTCTACACGTTTAAAAAAAAACCCAAAAAACCCTGTGCTTTACAATTTTCGGGAAGATATTGGAAACATCGAATACATTCAATTTTGGGACGAGTTTACCTTACAAGAAATAACCAGTTTAAACAATTACTGGAAGAAAAAGGAGGCAGGTTTTACTATTTTTGTTCTTCGTATTTTAATACGGGATTTTACCTCGTGCAACAAATGAAATTGGAATACCACGTGCTTATAAAACTGAAAGGTTTGAAAAAAAAACTCCATACTACAAAAACCTTTTTTCGTGTCTGATATAGTCAAACGTATTTTGCTAACAGACTTGTCACTGTAAAATCGTATAGTCGGAAAAAAATCTGATAAGTAAAACCAACTTACTTTCTTGAATAACTAGTCAATTTTTAATATAGCCATTACTTGCTATTTTGCATTTTCAGCCTACACTGAAAGGCAAACGGACTTATTGGAAAAAAAAGTTCCAGATGCGAACAAAAATACAAATAATTTGTTAAATTAATTACCTAATAAGCCGGATTAATAACATCGTTTTTTTTTCTCAAGGAACTTTGAAAAAAAAAGATTAGCAAGTGCCGGTCGAATTTGAGACCCAAATGACGCAGTGATGAAGGTGTTGAGTTTGTTATTAAACAATAAGCATTAGAAAAGAAAAAATAGTGAAGGACTATATATGACTAATTCTTTTTCAAAAAGTATTTCTTTAATCATAGAAGATTTCTCGAAACAGATATTGGAGATGATTAAATTTCAATCAGAACAACGGACGGCAAACGATGAAAAACATCTTAATCAACAGAAGGCAAACGATGAAAAACATCAGTCTCTACAGAAGGAATTTCAGTCGCAGAAATAAGTTTGTTGAACTATTTTGAGGAAAAGAATTTAGCACAAAAGCGAGAAGATAGAAAATCTTTAGACGAACAATTGATTGGGATAAAAAATTTACAATTAGAGCAGCAGACTCAATCAGAGAGAAAATGTGAACAGCTGGCACAAGCAATGATAAATACGACGAATGACGACAGCAACACGTTCAACCAAAATGCAATATGGTCAGCTATAGAAACCTTTAACTCTGTGCCTGAAGGGGACCTTAACATCGAATAATGTTACCGTCGATATCAGGATTTTTCGACATTGATAGTAGCACATGGTCGGAAAAGAAAAAGGTTCGTTTAGTTCTTCGTAGACTAGGTACGGCAGAGCATACAAAATTTGTCGATTATATTCTGCCGAAGAAAACGGGCGAACTATCTTTCAATGAAACCATTAAAATGTTAATGGAACTATATTGCCCCAAAACAAGTTTATTCCACAAAAGGTGGAAATGTATGAACCTAGCGCGAAAAGAAAGCCAGGATTACTCAACGTTTGCTTCGATCGTCAATAAACATTGTGACGACTTTAAGTTATCATACTTGACAGCGGACAATTTCAAAGTATTAATATTTGTTCAAGGACTCATCTCGCAAAACGATGCAGAGTTAAGAATACGTGCAAAAAACAAACTTGAAACCGAGCCAAATTTAACATTGCAACAACTGGCCGAAAGCTGTCAACGACATATTTCCGAGAAAAAGGAAGCTAAAGAAATAGAGGAAGCAGCAATTTCTAATATTAAAAATGTTCGTCGTTTTTCAAAAAAATTATACTCTTCGAAGGAAAAATTCAGGAAGGATTTGCCTCAAAGATCGGATGAAAAATTACCAAACCACACTTGTTGGGGTTGCGGGGACCTACATTGGTACCAGAAATGTCCTTTTAAACGAAAAAATTGTGACAAATGCCATAAAATGGGACACAAAGCCTCACATTGCAGAAGTAACACTAGAAAAAAAGTTACATAAAAAGAACTAGAATTAATGGTGGCAACCTAAACATACGAAAGTATGTTACGGTAAAAATGAACAATCAAGATGTTAAACTACAGCTTGATTCAAGGTCTGACCTATCAATTATTAATATTAATACCTGGAAAAAGATCGGCAGACCGACTATGCTACGCACAGATAAAGTGGCTCGATCGGTAACCGGAGAGAAAATAAACTTTGAAGGGGAAGTCATTTCAAAAGTGACACAAAAAAATAAGACATTAAAATTACGCATGTTCGTAATGAAAGATACAGGAAATGTATTCGGTTCAGATTGGATTCAGCACTTCCAGCTCTGGGATTCGCCGAAAAGCGCCTATTGTCAACGAATAGAGAATTTTACTGCTGAAGCAGAAAGATTGAAGAAGGATTTGATCGAGTCATTCCCCAAGGTGTTTCTAATGAATTAGGACGCTGTACTAAAATGAAGGCGAGTTTCGAACTAATTGAAAATAAGAATCCCGTTTTTAAGAGAAAACGAATGTACCATTTGCCTCTTGAAAAAAATAATGCATAAATAGACCGGTTGACTACTCGGAATGGGCGGCCCCAACCGTCTACGTTAAGAAAACATCTGGAGAGATCAGAGTGTGTGCCGATTTCTCAACCGGTTTGAACGATGCGCTGAAAGATTATCACTATCCTCTGCCGACTCCAGAAGAGGGTTTCACAAAATTAAACGGTTGAAAACTGTTCTCAAAAATTGACTTTAGTGAAGCCTATCTGCAAATACCTGTAGAGGAAGATAGCTCTAAGCTTCTCTGTATTTCGACACACAGGGGACTACTAAAGTTCAATCGTCTCCCTTTTGGAATTAAAGTGGCCCCGTCGATTTTTCAGCAGGTAATCGACACGATGTTGAGCGGACTCGATTTTTCGATCGGCTACCTTGACGATATCTTAATGAAAAGTATGAACGTCGGGGAGCACCGTGAGCACGTAAACAAAGTATTCGAAAGGATAAGCGATTTTGGTTTTACACTCAAGGAGTCAAAGTGTTAATTCTTTCTAGAAGAGATTAAATACTTGGGACATGTCATTGATAAGAATGGAAGACGTCCCGACCCAGAAAGATCTATAGCCATCAAGAATATGCCCGAACCGAACAATGTTTCCCAACTACAAAGCTTCCTGTGTCTCGCAAACTATTACGAAAAATTCATTCCCAGTATGCACAAATGAGTTACTTAAGGAAGATAGTAAATGGGAATGGTCCGCCGACTGTCAATCTGCATTCGACAACCTAAAAACGAAGTTAACTTCACAATTATTTCTTACTCATTTTAATCCAGAGTTAAAAACTATGTTTGCAAGTGACGCCAGCTCCTACGGCATTGGGGCGTACATTTTGCATAAAATGCCGGATGGCTCGATGAAACCCATCGCGCACGCTTCAAGAACTTTACTTCCTGCAGAGAAAAATTACTCTCAGATTGAAAAAGAAGCGTTGGGTATTGTGTTCGCAATGACCAAATTTCACAGGTATCTACACGGCCGTCATTTTATCCTACAAACAGACCATAAGCCACTTATCACCATCTTTGGATAAAAAAAAGGCTTGCCAACCTACACAGCAAACCGCCTACAGAGATGGGGTATAATTCTGTTAAATTATGACTTCGTGATGGAAGTTTTACCGTCAAAAAGACTAGGACACGCAGATGGTTTATCGCGGCTAATCCCAAAGTACACGGAACCGCTCGAGGATACAGTTATAGCATCCCTTCGGTCTGAATATGACTATAGTAAAGTACTGTGTAACACAATAAAAGAGCTGCCAGTCACACTTGGCGATATACAAAAAGAGGCAAGAGAAGATAATTTTATTATCGAAATTAAAAATAAATTACAAACAGACGATGAGCAAACGGCAGAAGCTTTTTAAGTCTGTTGCGACACATTATTATACCGGGAGCGAGTAGTAATCCCAGTTACGCTAAAAAAAATGCTGAAGGATTTCCATAAGGAGGCGCATGAAGTGCCTTATGAGATCTTATGTGTATTGGAAAAACATGGACAGGGACATAGAGACGAAGGTGAAGGCCTGCGCGGGCTGCGCGTCGGCAGCGAAAGATCCACCTTTTCAGTACTGTCCCTGCCCAAAGGCAGAGCAACCATGAACCCGGATTCACATAGATTTTGTGGGGCCATTGGAAGGCTTCTACTATTTAATTATAGTGGACAGCTACTCAAAATGGCCAGAAGTTGTTAGATGTAAAAACCCAACAACGGATATAACGATATGCGCGTTGCATGAACTGTTTGCTCGATTTGGAGTGGTGGACATTGGTGTATCGGACAACGGAACACAATTTACTTCACGAGAGTTCAAAGAATTTTGTGAAGATTTTCAAATTAAACATATCACCACTCCGACTTACCATCCGAGGTCAAACGGACAGTCAGAAAAATGTGTTGATACCTTGAAGAGAGCGTTGAAAAATTCGACGGGCACGCCGAGAGAAAAGGCACTCCAGCAGTTCCTTCAAGTGTATAGAATTACACCAACGAGAACACACCAGCCCAAGTACCACCGGCGGAAGTTATGTTTGGAAGAAAAATAAAGTCGATATTCGACAAAATTTTACCAAAACAGGTGAAACCGACCAACATTACGGCACCAAAGAAGAGTTACGAGGAGGGAGAGAAGGTGTTCTTCCAGGAACACCATGGAAACAAAACCGTGTGGGAAGTGGGAAAGGTACAAAAAAGATTGTGGCGGATGGTGTACATTGTAGAGGGTCCTAGAGGCACCTGTAAAAAACACATTAACCAAATGCGTCGTCGCATGTCGAACGACCCAGGGGAAGGCCCATCGGATCAGAGTGAGACCATCATGGAAGAGCTATACGACGCATTTGAGCTCCAACGCCAAAAACGCCTCCGGAACAGAGACGTTCATCAAGAAAACGTAAATTAACCGGGAGGTTCGAGGTGAATCCTAGGTAAAAGATATACCTTGAGATTCCGAGGGAATGAGTTTCGAAAGGGGGGTTTTGTGGGTGAACCTACCTACCTACCCTTTAATAATAACTAAATGGAAGCAACCTGCTACCATAAATACCGGCTTTTGCCGGGAGAACATTGGAAGGCACATTTAGGCACTAGCACTGCCAACAATGACTTGTGTATAATTTCTCTCTTCAATACAATTCGTTATTATTATCTCTAAACCTGTTGTTCTTTTATTTCATTGTTGGTACCCCTAAACGGGTCCACAACAACAATTTAGCTATACACTCAGACATCTTGTTTTCTATCGAATATTACGGTTAAAGAGAAAAAGATAGTTTAATAATACAACAAGCATTCTTATTATAAAAACACAAGGATTGTTTATATTGTAAGGGTAGGCTTCGAACGAGAAAAACTTAATTCAAGAAAACTGGATTGAGTTTGAAATCAGCATGCAAATGTCATCGTAATAAAGACGAAACGTTAACCAGATCGAAAATAGTAACACAATAATGACAAGGGGTTACAACATGCAACAGAATATGTGGGTTTTTTTTATAATAATAGAGACAGACTCTTATACATACACATGCATATACTACAATTACTTAAAACTGCTACCCGGTCATGGCTGACAAACCGATTGCAAGATACCCCAGTGGATTTCATAAAGGGTTACGTTCGAAATTCCGTACACATTCGCCAGTTTGACATAAATATTACTGAGTTCGACGAGACGCACCTGAAGATTGCCAACGTTTACATCGGTCAATACGTTCTGACACTAACATCGAAGGCCAATTTATAGAGAAACAAAGCAATTACAATATATAATTTTCCTCGACTTCGGCATAACGCCCTATTTGTTTTAAGGGATGGGGGTTCAAAAGTCAGTTTTTACAACAAAAACCTTTGCTTACTCTAAACTAAGCACTATCATCAAAATACCGCATTCACTTCATGACTTTAATCCTACTTAAAATATCCCTAATGGTTTCCGTGAAATATTTTTTTACAAAACTAAATATACATGAGTAATGATGGGGAGTGAGAGAATCTACAAACACCCCAAATAAAAAAAAAAGAACCAAACAGCAAACCAATGGTTGAACACATCCTTCAGTAGAGGAACATAGGCGACAGCGTCAGTTATGATTCATAGGCCACACTATTAATTTATAGAGACTTGTTATAGTCGACCTGATTCAACACAGTAATGATCTCGCACTCTGTAACTATGACATCATAGGCGTAGAGAGTCGGCTTAATAGCTGTCAAACTCCTGGCAGCAGAGTTTGGGCAGTTGGGTGAAGCGCTCCTCCAAATGCTGACGAAACCCCTCGCACATCTCATGAGTCAAGACGAGGGTATTTCCTTGCAGGTTTTTTACTTTCTGAATGTACTCGTACGAACCAGGTCGACGAGCATCCTTATGCTAAGCAGCGTCAATGTTCACCACCTGTTTCGAAACTTTCTTTAACCTAGCCCTAACTACTTGACTTTCATTCCGTTCTTTAGCCAAGCGATCCAGGTCTAGCTTAATAAGTGGTACATCTAGGAAATGGCCCCAGCCACCGCCCGGGTCAGCCTATCTTCTAAATCATTTGTCATCCTAACTCTATTAAGAACGAAACGCTGGCTGTATTTGACAGAAATGTATCTAACCTTAGCCTTAGCACTTACACACCACTTGCTCCCATTACCGATTCCACTAAAGATCATTGAAGAAATACTATCACCTTTTCTACGAAGTAGCGGTTCTCCGGCAAGGAGGTATTCAACTTCCAGTATCGAGCTAATCAAGACTTAGCACTGAAGTCAGAGGGGGCATAAAAAGTTATGGTCAAAATCTACTTGTACGTGAAACGTGGGATAACATTGAAAATCTATGTCGCCCCTTCTTATTAACATGCGATCTAAGTAATTGAATGGGAAGGCACACTATTAAACCACGTCCATATCTCCTTCCCGGGTGATTTAGACGAAATATGTTGACAGGATCGCATGTAGCCATCAGGTCAGACAGACTGCTTTCACATCTATCTGACCCGCAACTTCCCCTCGTGCTTATATATTTTAATATTAGTAATGTTTTTCCAAACACTCATTAAAATTATCCGCTCCGAACTCGTGAGCACACTCCTTTTAATCCATAAAAAAGGAAACCCTCTCGCCAGCATAATTAGGCGAATAACCCGCAATGATATGAAAAACTATTATCAACGGCAATCTTCTTCTGTACTCTCATTAGCAACGCTCACCGTCGCATACAGTGTGTGTCTCACTAGCTAGGAGATATCACAACTATGAATACCGCCATATTCTGAGAAGACATCAACGTCAATAGTCAGCATATAACAAGCTACATACGAATCGAAGTGAGTCTCTTCAATCGCAACAATATATTCCTTAAAAGGTCAGCAGTTGCCCTAGCACGCGCAAAGCTCTGCTTTGGGATCTCGTGCCCCATTCACATTCCAACTAGCTAGGTACAAGATCATGACCACTGTATCTTGTCAGTGTCACACAGCTGAATTGCTCGAAAATGATGATACCGAAGGCCTGGTCGAGACTGCCTTTCAGCAGTTCGGACGTAAACCCTCCGTCTCGCACCGCACCTTTAACATCTAAAGGAAAGGTTACATTAAGTGACCGATATAAAGAGAGAAGCTCCTTACGTTCACATTTGACTTTTAGCTGCTTCAAACTGGGATGATCTAGTAGTTTCATGTTCGGGATCGCTGTCTTGGCTGCCTCCAACATTCGCAGTGGTGGCTTTGTGAGGCTACCTCTGTCTCACGGGATGAATGGGTGTGTCTCTGAAGTTTTGGGGATATTATACTTCTTCGTCATGGACTTGGGCAAAACGATGTAACTTTTTGAGTGGCTTACTCTGTGTTGGGGTCAAGTCAGAAATTGCATGCAGAGGTTCATAGTCAAAATAGAAAGAAATCATAAAAAATATCCTTTATGGTTAGTTCATTATCAGTTCTGTAGTCATAAGACCGTCCTCCCAGGAAGTATCTCCTTTTTTAAGTAAGTGAGGGTAATTCTCCCAGGTATTATTATTGAATGAAGGGAATAATGTTGTACCTGTTCAGTTGTCACCTTTTTTAGAGTAGTAAACTATCTGTTATTTAACCATGATACCATTCTTACAGTCATTGATTTCTCCTTTTATAAGACGATTTTCCCAGTTATAACTCACGTTTTTGGAAGGCAGTATAATAAATGTTATTTCTTGTGATAGCATACATCCATGATTACCCCCGTTTGTTAGGCGGTAGTGTATTATCTGTTCTGTTATGATATCCTCCCAGGAGCATTTTCGAAGGTTGAGTTTGTTATGATAAATCCTCTCAGTTATTACCATCGCATTTAGGGTGTCAGTGTAGTATATGTCACTTCACCATGATATCCTCCCAGTCTAGCAAAATATGCGACCGAGAATAGCTTATATTTGCTAGAATGTTATCAAGTTAGTTTATATTGTACGTATGTCATATACATATATGAATACAATGCCTAAATTCTGTTGATATGCATGTGGATGTGTAATGTTTACATGGAAAATACATCTAAATACATCATAAAAATGTTATAGTTTTAAATTACATCGTTTTGAAAATCAATTCAGATAAAAAAGAATCAATATACGGACCATTTTAATTTCAAACATTGATAAACTGGTTTTCTAAGTATCGGAACTTCTAATATCGTTTGCGTCATCACAGTTTTGTTATGAGTTCGCGCTATTCTTATTATTTTTGTTTGGATCATTGCCTATGTAACAATTCACATTTATGTTTCAACGACCGCCTTAATCACTTAATTAGTTTATTCAACGTTATAATTTAATCTATACAAATATGCGTGTTGTTTATTCTAAGGCAACGTTGATTTTTTTTGCTTCATTAATTCAAATTAATATATAAGTGAATTAATGAACACTAATACATAACGATACATAAACATTATGCGCATCTATATCTTCATAGTTTCATACGTTTATTTTATGTACATCGCAGTCACGTTATCTAGCGTATAGGCGGCTGTTGAAACGATTTATTTTCTAAAGTAACTCTCTATAAATAATTTATGTTTTTCTACAAGCGTTTCTCCCATAAAAACAATACTCTATATCACCTCTAATTACTGATGATGCGTGTTGTCACTTTAATATTATCAGAGCATGTCCGATTTCCATATTGTATTAAGTGGCACATCTACAAGAGATATACTAATTATAGTGTAAAATCATGTTTTCGTCCGTATTAGATTTTACTTCGAAGATGCCTGGCTCATTACAACATCAAAATAATTGTAATAAGGGTTCTACTCAACTATACCCTTCAAAAGCAAACTTGATGACACCAACCGCCAAAAAATACAATGACATTTATGACATCGCTTCATTCATTTAAATCTAGGAAAACATACATTATCCAGTGTCTTATTATACTCGAACGTCTAAGTATCACTGCGAATTAACAATGCCTATCAACGCGGAAGACTCAGGCTAATCTTATAAACATCAGATCCACATTCATGAGTTTCGCATGCATCAAATATAAACGCATTAATTCATCAGGATTCTCAGTGCTAAAACCAACAATCGATAAGGTATAATAGATGTAGCTTGAGTATTCAACGGCTCCTCTTTAAAGGTTATTTTTCAGATATAATTTGTATCAAGAACATTTCCACGTACACACCCTCATATAACCTAACAATATTATGTGATTGTATATTTAATGCTGCTCTGATTATTATGATGAGCGAAATAATAGTATCATTAAATACGAGATAAGAGATGTACGTCCACGCATAGTGATGATTGTATAGATTTGAGAAAATTCAGACGCGAATAATCCCCTTAATGCTCTACACAAAATGGGTAAATCACCACCTTATCAGAATCCTCGATAAGCTTCATATAGTTTTTTTTTATAACATGTATTATTCCGCTATATATATATATATATATCTTCACAATTTAATTCAACACAAAATTAATAAAAGAAGATAGACCCAATCGATGATAAAAAGAAGACGAAACTAATCGATAAAAGACCAAACTAATCAATAATATAAAGGAGACAAAACTAATCGATAAGAAAAAGAAGACACAATTTACTCCTTTCTTTGTCTTATGCGACCGCTTTTCCTTCACATGATTAAGCGCATTGGACACACGTACGATAGCCTATATTATATAGCGATGCTAATACTACTAGTACCAGTACTAATACTAGTAATACTACTTCTAATACCGCTACTATTATAATAATACGAAACATTTTTTGTCTATATTGAAAGTTTTAAAAAAATCTATTTTCTGTTTTATTAATATTAGTTATTATAATTGTGAAAACCAACACACGTAGCCAGCCCGAACGATCACGAACAACAGATGTAACGCTGAACGACCATAGAGATGTTAAAATAAAACAAAAGATAAAAAAACAGTATACGAATCAGAGTTAACTAATACAGTAGTAAATCGACACGGTACAACTTTGTTGACCGGCTTGATGCTGTTGTTAGCATTGTTACAGAAGATATTACGTTACGGTTGCCAACACCCCTTAATGAAAGTGATGTTATGGAACCAGCTCACTTCGAACTTGCCACACCCAGATCGTTAGTCCGCGTCGTTATTCACTTAACCACCGTCCAATCCCAATGTGAAATGTCAAAGAGAATAGACAGACCGATCAAGTAGACCACTATCCACATCCTCCACGGAGACGTACAGAGACTACTGGAATCTTGGTGAGGCTGATTGCCACTCAGCCTGCAGGTAACATGAACATTTATTGTCAGTACACAATTACTGATAATAACTCGCGTGAAAATTCTGAGTGAATATATTCTACTACTACTACTACTACTACTACTACTACTGATAATAATAATAAAAAAGCAATATAATTAACAGAGAGACACAAAATAGCTGAAAGTACCTAATACCGTAGATAAACGCTTTCTTCATAGTCTCTACTCCAACGTCTATATCTCTCCAATTTTGTGCAGCTTGTGGACGAATTTCATTGTACGGATACAATCAAATGCCTTCTAGGATATGTCCTGCTATCCACGGCTTTTACATCTCCGTCAGGATTCTCCCGTTCATATCTCACAGCTCTCAAGTTACTGATATTTCCGAATGTTTGTAAACTGGTAGAACTCACCATGATGCAGATAACTATTTTCCAATACCTCGGTGTTTTATAGTCGGCGTTGTGTCCAGCTCACCAATAGTACACAGAAACGGCTAGTCGTTGCAGTTTACAAATAGTTTTAAAATCAAAAAAATATTTAAAAAATGTCCCAAACACCCTGTAATTATTTTCTCTCGGACTTGTTTATTTTTGATACTTTACTTTGATAGGACATTTTGCTTTTGTTGTGCATATTTTTTCGTTAGTCTTTATTACTATTTATTTACTAGGAAGTTCCACACGACTCATTATCACAAATTTGTTACTGAAAATAGCAAGTGCTATTCCTTAGAATTTAAGTGAAAGTGCTACATTATGAATGAAAATTATCGCCTCGAAAAGTCTAGAAGCGTTTTAAAACTTTTTTGTGAAGGCATTTAAAAATGCCTTAACGAAAAAGTCCATTTTTATAGTATTTTTACTCACTAATTTTACCATTACTTAAAAAAATTATTTTCTTATTTCTTTCTGCACCCGTGGAACCTCGGTTCGCTTTAAATGTTCATGCTTAAACAACTGGTAATTTTTAATACCAAAAAGGGATATGTTACATATACATTTAATTTCTCGTACCTTCTCTTTTTCGTCGTGGAGGGGCGCCGTCTCGATGTCGTCTAGTGGCTGAGTTCAGTCTTCGTTTCTATACTGCCGTGAACATCGCCTTCCGCTGTGTCTACAACAAAAACCTTCATACCACAATTCACGAGGCGACAATCTTTTGAAATTTTGATTTGTTTATTTCAGGCGTCAGTCTACCGTCGATTTTGGAGATGTTTCACCAACGTAAAGGGAGAGACCAAATTACTACTGTATCGTAGTTAATTCCTAGCATTCAAGGAGGAGGAGAAGAAGAACATTCATGCCCGTATTCTCTTAGGGAATTTAATTCCCCTAATCATTTAAAAACTACATAGAGAAATCGTCTGTTCGGCCTGCTTCCAGAACCCAGTCTCGCAAAACTCTGCTTCCCACAAAAATGCTCGTGACGTCAAAGAACCCTTATGAGCAGGTGCATTTTGACCCTTGACCTGAGGTCTCGTCAATGTGATGGCCCTGTCAACGTTTGTGAGCTACGACCGTGAGAACAGCTTTATCTTGCACTCGGTTGTACGGGTTCACCCGTACTAAATCGCGTAAGCCAACATAAACGATCTCTCACACATACATAACAAGCCCATTATTTAACAAAAGCAAGTCTCCCAATATTTACACCATTTGCTGTTTCTTTTAAGAAGAGTTACACATCATGTTGCGTTATCGCAACATCTCTACACTTGATTTCTTGTTCATAACGACCGTTGGTGTAGTCTCAAATATGAATGGCAATAGGCATTCATATATTCCAGTACTTTACGCGTTTCCATCCTCGATCTTTCAATCCCCTTTGACTATTCACAATTATTTTGTGTGGTATAGGTTTAGGCGATTCTAGTTCTTTTGGATTCGCGTAATTTTTCGGTATATTTCTGTTTGTTTTTATTCCAATTTCCTATGCTTGGTCAAGGGTACATTGTTATGTGAGTAGGTTTCCGCATCTGAAATTGTACCTTCATATTTCAGCAGTTTTTATCCGTAACGTACGTTGTATTTTCTGAATACTCCTTTTGATTCCGATTTCCTTTTTTTGTTCTAGGTGTTTAGTACTAGCGCTTATACACATATTGGTCTGACAGTAATTTTGCCTATGTTTTATATTCCTTTCAGCTCTCTGGGAAGTTTCATCCATTCTCTTAGTTGTTCTGCCTCCTTGATATCTATCCAATGATATGCTGTTACGGGATAATGTACGATTTGACAGGTCATCTGCGCCTTGTTGCTTACTATCACGGCAGTATCAGTTTTGTAGTTTGTACTTTTATTTCTCAAGTTGTATTTTAAATCCTCTGTCTATGAAATGTGACTGCATGTTCAAAGCGAAGTCTTTCACAAAGTTCCGAGTTCCCCACATAATGCTGTTTGTTCTTATATTCATTTTTGACTTATCTGAGTTACCGTTGTGTTATTTCTTGTACAGCTAGCTTCTAGTATCACAATTTTTCTTTTTGCAGCTTTTACTGTTCTAGTTTCATTATTTTTGTATTGTTCACTGTGCTGAGGCTTTTTGCATGGATTATAAGCCATCTGTACTTTTTTGATATTTTATCGTAGCATCCACGTAATCTTATGTACTTACAAGTCTTCTCAATTCTCTCCTTTTTAGAGGCTGCCAGAATCATTTTCAGAGTGTATTGCAATTTATATAACCTTATTTCCTAGCTCATTGATTCATTTGCTTGAGCTCTTTTCTCCAGTTTAAATTGATGTCGTTCGTTTCCATAAATCCAGTTATTTACATGTAACATGTCCGGCAAGCATCCGCATCACCTCTTTGTTGGGCATATCTCTTCCGCTGTTTCCAGTTTCTATTTTTAATCTCTTGTTGTGCAGACTTTTTCTTTTCTCTAATTTAATTTGAATATCTCTCCTGAAGATAATGGTTGTATTTATTAGATTGGAAACTTCACTATTGTTTTGTAAAATAGTGTAATGACATCTATATACGTGATACGGTTTCTTTTATTCTTTTTCTTGTTCACGGATGTTTATCTAGCGTTGCATCCTATATATATATATATATATATATATATATATATATATATATATATATATATATATATATATATATATATATATATATATATATATATACAGGGTGTTTCAAAAGTCTTGGGAACATAACGATTTTTAATAACTCAAAAACTATTAGGAGTTGAAAAATGAAATTGGTACCGTTGGAAAGGTTAAAGTTTCAAGTTTTGTGGGGAATCTTCAAAGTTGCTCAATATGAGCACCATTCGTCACACGGCAGACATCTAGTCGATAGTCCATTTCCTGCCAAACGCGTTCCAGCATCTTGACGTCAATGGTTCCCACAACTGCCGTTACTCGAGCCTTTAGTTCGTCAATATCTCTTGGAAGGGGCGGCACATAGACTTGTTGCTTGACAAAGCCCCAAAGGAAAAAGTCACACGGGGTAAGATCTGGAGACCTAGGAGGCCAGGGCATGAGAACGTCATCACCTCGCCCAGATCTCCCAATCTATCTACCAGGCAGCCTTGTGTTAAGAAACTGCCTTACTCTAAGACTCCAGTGTAGTGGTGCACCATCTTGTTGAAAAATGAAGTCATCAAATTCTGCTTGTTCCAACTGAGCCATTAACCAGTCTTCCAGCATGTTGAGATAGGATTCACCAGTGATTGTTGCCTCTTCAAAGAAGAACGGTCCATAGACACCTTTCTTGGAAATTGCACAAAACACGTTCACTTTTGGTGAATCTCGCTCGTGCTCAAGAAGTTCATGAGGATTCTCAGTACCCCATATGCGAGTGTTATGCTTGTTAACTTTGCCATTCAGATGGAAGGTCGCCTCATCGCTAAAAACAAGCCGGTCATCAAAGCCGTTATCTTCCAACTTCTCTTACATTGCAATGCAAAAGTCACGGCGAAGTGGCTTATCAGTGTCCTTCAACTTTTGGACCAACTTGAGCTTGTAAGGTACCATTTGCAGTCGTTTCCTTAAGACACGCCAGACAGTTGCTGGAGCAAGCTGAAGTTCCCTGCTGGCTCTTCTCACTGATTTACGGGGGCTCCGCTGAAAGGCTGTCCGAATTTGCTCAACTGCATCTTCTGAAGTTGAAGGGCGACCTGTTCGCTTACTTGGGCACAAACACCCATCTTTCACAAATTTAGCATGCCATCTGACAATGGATTTCCTTTCAGGGGCTTTTTTTAAAAATTTCCTGCGAAATGCACGCTGAACACATGTCCACGATTCAGTCTTTGCAAATTGGAGGACGCAAAATGCCTTGTCTTGTTTAGAGAACGCCATTACTGCACCTGGAAAGATAACACGAAAATCATTAGTATGACCAAAAACTTGATTAAGCAAGCTTTAAAATGGCACCAGTTTCATTTTTCTACCTGGAATAGTTCATGAGATATACGCATTTGTAATGTTCCCAAGACTTTTGAAACACCCTGTATATTGCAATGTAGGCATGTATATCCTTTTCTTCGTTCTAAACTATGGTAAATTTAGATGACATAGGTGGTGAGGTATTCGACGTTTTTATAGAAGCTCACGGTTGGCAGTTGTTGATAGAATTGTTAATGTAGGTAGTATATTACGGACTTATTGTGGTGATGCATTCATCAGTCGTGGTCTTACTGATAGAAACCCAATGAAGATTATTGTAGACTACCAAAAGTAGTGTTAAAGTCAGGGATTAATGTTGTCGTACAGTTAGTGTGTAAAAATGCAAGAAAGGCCATGATTCACAAGTTCAAGTTCATAGTGTGTGAATGATCATGTTAAGTCGATGAGTTGTTGGTTTGAATTAGTAATATACCTGTGTTATAATTTATGTGTTCATTTGAGACGAATAACATTTTATGGGAATCGCTCCAGACAAAGCATGAAACCACTCGATGTAAGGAGCTAAGAAGAGCAAATATGATTATCGCAAAGACAAGAGATGCCTATTGACCAGAGTTTTGGCAATATCAATATCATAGATAGGATGAAAACATTCAACAAAACGGGAGTTCTACAAGCGTGCGGTTCTTGGAAAGAAGATACTAGAATAAGAAGTTGTATTGATGGAGACCACTAGACAAACTAGTCAACCGAGCTGGAACAAAAGAAGATGGGAATCGATCACATAATTCTAAAGAACACATGCCATAATAGTATTTATAAAAGAAACTGAGATTAGCAACATCACGTCTGTGAGAGAAGGGGTGTAGAGAAAAACGGGTAAGACTAATCAACTGACAGATATGTTTCTGCAAGAACTATCAAATTGGACAGAGATTCCCCAGACCAAATATGACAACAATACTCCATACATGGTCTAATTGTGGAATTGTAGAGATAGAGAATAGCCTCAGGTGTGAGAAAGTGTTTGAAGCCGATCAAGAGAACCGACTTTACTAGAAGAGAAACAGAAATGGATCTAATGTATGAACTGAAAGAAAGAAAGAAGACTAAGAAGTGTCATAATCGATTTCTCCTCAAGAGTTCTGTAATGTTGATCATATTGTGAGTAACAGATATATAAGGTAGAATGATATTTCCCCCTGTACTGTAGACCTTGAAATAAATTAAATAAAAATCTATTTCCTCAGAAGAATAGGGCAAATATTAGTTCGTGTTTTAAAAATAATTCTAATCGATATTTAATATTTATATTTAATCCGATCAACATTTTTTGGGTTCATATTACATGTTCTATTCCTGCAACCGAAATAACCGTATACTCCGTCAGTAACATATATTTCTACTCATATTTACCAGTAAAACTCATACAGGTGCTAATTTACTTTATAATGTTTACATGTATAACACCAACACATCCAAATTGCCAATGCTTTGGTTGCATAATTACATAATCTACAAAATACGGATTATTAAATTATCTTTATTTGTAAATTATTTTAAAAAAATAATTTACAAGCGATAACATAATTATGCCATTACTACTATTCTTGCGCCAGTGCGCATCCGTATATTTCTTGCATTCACTCTTCGACAAATATTCTCTTGATTCGCGATTTAAAATTGGAGAAAATCGATTGATTCTGTTATTTAAAGTTACTCAAATATGTGTTATTAATATTAAACCTGCATACTAAATTGTTTAACTACACAAATTTGATCTTTTTTATTCTGAACATCGCGAATATCAATATTCACAGAACAGATGATTAACATAATAAAATAGTTACTTTATACACATTTTAATCATTGATGTCAATGACGTGTTTCTTCTTTCTAAACTCTTAGTTATATGTGTCAAAGTAGATTTATTCATGCGTTCCAGTACACGCGGAGCATGGCTACGCAATATGTTCGCTATGAATGAAATAGCATTAAAAGAAGAAAAGGGAATGAAGAAATTACAAAATCAATCTTAGTATCAAATATCTGATGAACTTCATTGAAATGTGTTAAACTTTGAAACCTACGCTAAAAACTCGAATATGCATTATTGTTTTGCATACTATGTATCCAACTTTGATATCAAGTAAAATAATGAGACAGTACACGCCTAAATTAGTCATGAAGTTTACTAACGAGTAGGAAAAGTCTCTAAACTGTAGCCGAATCCTTTTGTTAAAGTGATATTAAAACGCAGTTGTGTTAGAGATTTTGATGACGTCTATTGATGGAGAATTTTTATGAGAATTGAAAATTAAATCAACAGTGAATCGACACTAATGAATATCAAAAATTTGATCAGAAAATAATTTTTCTTGTAGAAAGGTTAAATACGTTAAGAATGTAGATGATGTAAGGGACACTGACAGAGGAAAACATGCAGAAAGAAGACAGAGAACCTAGACGGATAGTTATGACGAAACGCATCTAGTTAATAAAGGACTCTCCGCGAATGATGAGTATTCATTTCACATCGGTCTGGTTATACTTGAAGTGTAAAGATAAAAGAATCAGTTTGTTTTATATAAAGAATATAAATCGAAACCTATTAAAAGTCCTTACATGAAAAACATTGGAAGTGTAAAAAGTATCAATATAACAAATAAATGTCAACACACGATTGACATATTGATTCCGAATATAGCTCTGTATTTTAAATGCCAATCTGCTATTCGGTTATTCCGTCATTGGAGTAAAAAACGTATGGAATAATTAAACATACCACCACAAAGAAAGGGTATATATGAAATGATCGTTTCGTATTTATCTTAAAATGTAGATAAAGTAACAGGCAAGAGAAATATTAAGAAAATTTAATACTAACGGTGCGATGAAAAAATATAAGAACACTTCCCGATGTACATTAATGTCAGTGATAGTAGATCGTAGCGTTAGAGTGTACATTCATCCGAATGCCGGCATGCGTTACAATGTAAGAGAAGCTGTTGAGCAAGATAAAGTATAAATAGTATTGAAAGTGAACGAAACGAATGCACATGTTATGAACAGACGCTTCAGAAATTGGCCTAAATCGCTATCGAAGCAGATTTGAATAACAGATGTTTATTAGTACGCTACACTTTGTCAAAGAAATAGATGAAACCCACTTTTTTACAGATATAGTATTCTCATCAGCACACAAGAATATGAATATATTGGAAGAGATTATTTTGCAGACCGTTTAAATTTTACTGCTTAACTGTATTTAAGATAGAATTATAGACAGGATAAAACTATTTGCCTTTTTTCGTCAACGTCCGATCAGTCTTAACGCTCTCTCTCTCTCCTTCTCTCTCTTTCTCTCTCTCTCTCTCTGTTCATGGTCTTCATATATGTAGTATTTTCATCTGTGTTTGCCAGTAATGCTCATAAAGTGTTACTTAAGAGGGTGTTTTTCGCTTATGCTATTTGCCTTTCAAATGTTTTACAGTTTACAGTATCTTATCAGTTCGTCATATACAATGGTGCTATTGAACTTTCTTGATCATTTACTTATTGCCATCATGCTAAAAAATAACACATATTTCAACCATGCCAATCAATTATTGTTCGCTAATAAATTATTTTTCATAAGATTTCAAAAAATATACTTAAAAAAACAGTGCTCCAATAAATTATATTTGGATGCGTTTGTTATCTTCTCCTACCCTAATCTTAAACTTAACCTAACACTGACTGTCAGCTACTCGTACTTAGGGTTAATGTTTAAACATTGTAAACACCTCTTAATCGCTAAAATAGCCGACAATGAAGTGTCATATATAAGAAATCGATCTCCCACTTTAAATGTTAAAATAATTGCTTTTTTTAGTGTTTCGTCTTTTTTCTAGAGTGTTCATTCGTAATAACCTAAAAAGTAGAAACTATTTTGGGGGAGTAAGATGATTCAGTGGAGGGTGTTAATCTCTAAATGTACCAAATACAACAACTTTCACGGTACGCTCTTATTTTTAAAGTAAAGAAAATCACGTAACATTGTAGTAGGAGGCAATTCAAAATGTACCTATAGAACGGTAAGATATGCATTTTCATATATTTGTTTATTGCATTAACGAATGTAGCTTGCATTAACACGGCAGTCCGAGTCAGTAGACTTTTCCAGAAAAATCAAATAAAAGCACTAAAAAGTAAACGCTTAATTCTTAGGAAACATCCTCAATTCTGTCAGTTTTATATAAGAAGACAGTATCGATTGTGTTGTATTAATTAATAATATGAAAAAAGTATGTTGCGTTACGGTGTATTTCTCTGTTTTAAGTTTATACATATTGAACATTTCTTGTTAAGATTGTCGACTCGAATAAATCGCGGAAAAGAATACAATAAAATATGATGGTACAGTGTGGGAATAGAAAGAGAGATGGATATTTGATAGAACGGTGCATTAATGAAGCAGGTAAATTGACCTTCTAGATCGAGTGAAATGATCGATATATTCAGTTAGAAGATTCGTGAAAGTTTAGCGGAATTGTGTAGCTAATGAATATCTTCATAAATATGGATGGAGCGCAGCAGATGCAAATGTCAGTCGCATAAATAAAGGGATATTTCATTCATTCTAAGGAGTCTTTAATGGAATAAAAACAATGGCAAATATAATATATTTTAGTAACTTACAACTTCTACATGAACACCTAAAAATAAACAGAATGTAGTTTGTGTCACTGAACAAATTCAGCCAAAGAACAAATGCTATACTCTCATGACAAACGACGTGCAGATGAGGATATCTTGTCGACCCGGGCAATGTGTTTCATATCACTGGTGGCGTACAATATTGAGCCGAGAGAGTGCGAGAGAGAGAGAGAGAGGCAGGCAGGCAGGCAGGCAGGCGGGCAGGCAGGCAGGCGGGCAGGCAGGCAGGCAGGCAGGCAGGCAGGCAGAGAGAGAGAGAGATACCGAGAGACAGAGACACAGAGACAGAAAGAATGAGAAATAGAAAAAGACAGGGAAAGAGAGAGCTACTTCTAAAGAGATATTACATCTACTCTGTCGGTGCTGCTCTGAAACTATAATAAACACCCAACTTGTATACCCACTACCCTTTTACGTCAGCAATATTATTTATTTTTAAATCATTTTCTTTTAAATTTCTAATACCACTGGCTAACATGTTGAAGCGATTTCTCTTGAGTTCCTAATATTCCGCTATTTGGAAGCATCTTTTCGCAGAAATCTTAATGTGTACGCAAATAATCTATCCGTGAATATTAATCATAACACATTATTTTCTTCTTCTTCTTCTTCTTCTTCTTCTTCTTCTTCTTCTTTTTCTTCTTCTTCTTCTTCTTCTTCTTCTTATTATTATTATTATTATTATTATTATTATTATTATTAATACGTATATTTGCACGTAAACTATAATCGTATTATGCTAAAGAGTAGTATCTGTTCTCTCCTAGATCTTTAAAGAAGATTTTGTCGACCCGGGAAATGCTTTTTATAACATCTACAGTGTCTCTTTTAGGGAAGCTGGACATACTTCGTGTAGGGAAAGAGAGCAAGTTAATAATGAAGTTGTCTTAACCTTATTCTAATATTATATCTTCATATTTTGTGTCATATTTTAATCGCCCGTTACAATTCTGTTATGCTGTTTTTACTGAATACATATCCAGGCATGCCAACTTCCTTCTTGATATATATATATATATATATATATATATATATATATATATATATATATATATATATATATATATATATCAAAAGAATACCTGCCCCAGGATGGATACAATTAATTCCTCAACAAAAGAGTTTTGTCTCCTTACGAATATAATAATCAAGATATAATTCTGTTAAACCTTATGTCTAGAATCCTTAATCTAATTTTGATCAAAATACGTTACATTAATATACAAAATGGCACAATATGTCTGGAAAAAATGGATCTGAAGATGAATGAACAGAAGCTAGCGCTCCTGTTTAATCAAACGTATATATATATATATATATATATATATATATATATATAATATTTAAGTGTAGAATTATAACGATAATTAAATTATCGTTTAATAATAATAATCTATCGTGATAATGTAAAGCTCAATATATTAAATAGAGCAATTTATTTTTGAGGTAAAAGATTAGAATAAAACATTGTAAAGATACAATATTTATTAAAAACATCAAAAGTTCAGAGCAAATACCACCAGCATCCTGCAAAAATTTTTGGACTCTTGAACAACTTAAGTATCGCTTTCTTTTTCAAGCATTCATCCCTAAATAACGGATTCTTTTATTTTTATTTCTATTTTTATTTTTATTTCATTTTGTCCTGACGTGTTATTATATAACATCCACTTTGACTTTACGCTCACACCTCAAAATAAGACTTTTCACCTTTGGCCCTAATTTTGTTCTTTACTTCTACTTTATTTTACTTTATATAAAATTTTCAAAGTTAATTGTTGCCGACAATATTTATAATCGCATTGTCGGCTTCCCCATCCTCTGATGAGAAGAAAACATTTCCATGAGTGACAAACTTGGAAAGTCTATGTATTAAATATCCAATGATTATAATACATGTAGTACTGCTCACTTATAGTAACGATCATAATTCAAGTAATTACATACTGCTTATTAATTGTTGACATGGAGCATGATGTAGTATATCCTTTATTATATACAGTTTTATATTTGAAAGGAGAGAGAAAATAAAAAGTGAAGTTATTTAAGAATATTGTAATCATTTAATAAAATGTTATTTCTAACATAATATATTTGAACTAGTGTATTCAAACATTTTGCAATCTGTATCTATTATTTCATTTTGCTGCATGCGATGGAGAAAGAACGAAGGAAGTCATACGCGTAACAATATTTAAAATAAGATCACATTTTTGAGAGACGAAACTTCAACTTGTTTGCTTCCTTGTTAAATTATATTCCACCAGTATATCCCTCAAGATATAAAGAAGCCTTTATTGCTAAATTATTTCCTGTTTTCAATGCAAACAAAAATCATAGAAATGGAATTTTTTTTCTTTCATATTATATTGTTTCAGATAAGATTATTCTTATTCAGACGTTTGATCCTCTACGTATAAGAACACTGCTAAATAGTTCCCTACAAAGCGAATCTAAGTATACTGGCGTTAGTGTGTATTGTTTACCAATATTCACAACATCAATTATGTTCTGAAATCTTTTTAAATGACGATTGATAAATTGAATTATTTGAATTATTCGGACTACAGTTCTCATTTTGGATGTAATTCTCACAAAGTTTCAGCATAAGTAACAGACCGACTCCAGGTGCTTCTTGTTGAAAACGGTAATTTCTGTAGTGATTCGTAATTTTATCTTAAATATCGCACGTACTAAGGATTGAATCGTCAATGATTGTCAATTAAGACTGATTAATACTTAGTACTTTTAGCCATTGCGCCACAGGTTCTTGCTTACTTAAGACTTCTAGCCGGCCATAGTTGACGAAACGAGAGCAAGCTACCCACGTCAATAAAATATAGGGCTCTGTTCGAGATTCCAGAGTTTGACAAGACCCACTTTAAAAAAGGTTGGAGGTTTTATCGATCGCACCCTTCTGAAAATGATTTCTAGGATGAGAACAGTAGTCCAAAATATTGGGTTAGATAATGTACACTATTTCCGGTGTTGGGAATGTGTAAGAATCTGGTAATATGTATTACCTTAGAGTATCCGTCTTCTTTTTAAAAGTAATGACTATGCTCTCCATGGTGATGTTATATCATAGTAATTTTGTCCCTGAATCAATAACCTACCAGTCATGTTTGCGGATTCGTGACAATTTGTGCAAACTGATAACACATAATGTTAGGGTACACAATTGATGATGTTAAGGACGCAAAAGTGACTGTTGGTTTACTATAATACCATGTACTAACTCCCTTCTTATGCGGTTTCTAGAAATAAGACTCAAAGATAACTTCTATACATGTATTATTAACAACATGAAGTATAACACTTCTTTACGAACTTGCAAAAAATAAAAATTAACAATACATATTGTATTGTTTTGAATGTCATAATATTGACTCAATTTGAGTCGCCCGGTGAATATGTTGTATATAAAGCCGTACTCACTGTCTACACTATAAACTATAATTATCATCTGTGTTGACCTACGACTTAATTTGAATGTTTTTTCTATATCGACTTAGTGGTAGGTATAATGTTCTCGCTTGTCAATTGTCATGTGAATCTATTAATATTCGACTCGCGACATAATAAATACTTATACATACAATGCGAAGCAACGAACGTGGAATGAATAAGAGAGAGACATGATGTTTACGCTTCCGAGACCTTCTTCCAAGAGAGAGCGATCTTCGTCAGCATTCGTTTATATATGCAAGAGAAATATACAAAGGGAGATAATTACACAATGTAAGGGAGGTAACTATGATACACTGTCGTTGTTTCTAAATGTAAGATAATACACCTTCTCTCCACCTTAATTAAGTGTACGCGTGCGTGCGTATGATCAGTGGAGTGAGTACAGTCTATTATGTATTATAATTATTATTATGTATGCATTATGTCCATGGTGATTCTCTGATTTCAAGGGGGGCCCTCAAAGTACATTTCACCGATTAAACAATTGTCTCAGTCAAGGAGGAAATCGTTTCTTATTTTCTTTTTTTTTTGCAAGATACATAATTGAAGACTAACTTACGTCGTCTGCAGGATGAGGGGGATCGACTTTCGACTCTTTTGAATCAGTATCTGTTTTTGATTCCCATTCTCTCTTCTTCAGGGGAGCTGTCTGAATTTGTCCGCATGAAGAGTTGTCTTGGGTTGGACGTCGAAACTCTCTCCTTCTTTCTCTCTCTGCATATGTTACTGCTTTTCTTTCTTTTTCTTTTTTCCTTCGCGCATTGCTGCCACGTGAGAATTAAGGTGCTAGATACCGTTTTTTTAAACTGTGCTTTTCACCGATAAAACTGGTTGTTTATGGTTTTTTTTAAAGGAGTTTTATCCCAGTTACTTTGTTTTAGTTTTTTTTGTTTTGTTTTCTTTCCTTCAGTGTTCTTGGGTTATTTCGTTTCATTCGAAGTGTTGATAGCATTCTCCGCTGAATCAACTAGTCGTTGTCCGCACGTGGGCACTGTATAGAGACTATCTGTCCTTTCTGCCAAGGTACGTGGCACCTTTGGGACTTTGCCAGCTCTCTTCTTATGTAGTAGAATTATGTCTGGGCTTGAATATCTGAAAGGTTGTTTTTTTTTCGTGTAAAACATTCTTCTGTTCTTTGTCTCTGATACGGACTCTTCGAATGATTTTTGGCAATATCAGAGTTTGGCCGCATTTGTCTGTTTTCCTCTTCGTTTCGGCCAGGGATCTGTTTTTCTCTTGCCTTTTTCAGTATCTGAAGGTTTCCGTGCACAACTTCACCGTTTTGTTTTGGCACGGGCTCTTCGAAAAGCTCTGGAGCACATCAAAGTTTGGTCAAAAGTGTCTCTTTATTCACTCCGTGTTTTTTTTTTTTTTTTTTTTTTAAACATGAGTTTGTTTAAAATTCTCGTCGCCTTGTAGCGACTTACATTCGAAGTGTTCTTTTCTTTCTTTTTTTTAAACGTGAGTTGTTTAAAATTCTCGTCGCCTTGTAGCGACTTTCATTCGAAGTGTTCTTTTCTTTTTTTCTTTTTTATTTTTTTAAACATCCTCGTCGCCATTTATAATGTTCTCGCTTGTCAATTGTCATGTGAATCTATTAATATTCGGCTCGCGACATAATAGATACTTATGCATACAATGGGAAGCAGAGAGAGTGGAATAAATAAGAGAGAGACATATTGATGTTTACGCTTCTGAGACCTTTTTCCAAGAGAGAGAGCGATCTTCGTCAGCATTCGTTTATGTATGCAAGAGAAATATACAAAGGGAGATAATTACACAATATAAGGGAGATAACTATGATACACTGTCGTTGTTTCTAAATGTAAGATACTACACCCGGTAAACAAATAATTACAAGCAAAACAGCTTACATTTATTGTTGGATGTTAACTGTTAAAAGAAAGATCTTTCGATTGGAATACCGTTGAGGATATCAGTGTATTTAACTGTCTTTGTTACTAGATGATGAAAACACGTTAAGCTGAAACACACGTTTGCTTAAATAAATTCAATACTTATTCATGACAGATGTAAGCTTGACATCTCTGCAAAACTTGTCAGATCCTCAAACGCTACACGCGAGAGATCACCCTGCACATACTTTTTGTAGCACAGTTTGGACCGTGTTTAGGTGGAGTTTAGATTGGATATTGTAAATCATTTCTTTAACTTTCTCGAATGACGGAATAACTGAAAAGCTGGTTTAGATTCAGAGCACAAAGAGCGCAAACTGACCTACCTTAATATTAGACGCGATTATCATTAAATGCGTTTCATATGAGCCAATTCTTTTATTTAGAAATATAGCCACTCGGATAAGTTATTTCTAACATAACATCTTATATTTTCCTTATTCTAACTGATTAATCCAAATTATAACTAGGTGAATATTACTGCTAATTTTTAAATTATTAAATACGGAAAATAAATAAACTTTCTAAATAATTAAATTTCCCATCTAAATCTGTGTAGCTAACTAATACTTCAAACACGTGCATTACACCCGAGATACATTATCGCTAGAGAAATCATTGATGTTAATTACATACAATGATATAGTTTATTACCATTTTAGCGTATATTTCTTGTCTTATCTTTACTTTTACTTTGTTGAAAATTCATGACTAAAATATATTTTTTTATCATCTTCTTTATTTTAACTTTTTCACATAACTTGATTACATAAACATAAATGCCACCTCTATATTTTTTGATTTTCGAGATTCGTCTTTCATAATCACCGAATCATGCATATAATTGACTTGGTTGTATTTGTCTTTTATCCCCAAAACATAAATATCGTATTATTTTCATTACATTTTCCACTAATATTAACTTCTATCGTTCTCAATTGTTTTAGGCAAAATATATATATTTTTTATTTCCAACGTTAATATGGATTTACTTATTGGCTAAACACATTTTTCCTGTTTTCCTATGTTGTTAAACAAGTTCATTTTCTAGTTATGTGGCTGTTAGGATTACATAGGCATGTTACATTTGCTGGTTTCTTAATACGTTGTGTCGTAATCTCTGGTCGTCGTAGAACTGTTCCTTGTTGATCCAGAACGAACGACATCGCTACTAATGGGACGATATGTCGTTTCTCGATTCGCATTTCCCTGCTCCAAAACTATTCGTACTAACCTTGTCTCTCTCTGTCTCCATTTCCACGCCGTGGTATGCAACTATTCGTACTAACCTTGTCGCCTGCAGCTTGATATCTCTGTAGGCTTCTGCGTCGCTGCTCCTATCGTTAGTCGCTTCGTCGCCGTCACCATTCTCTGCGCTTTGTGTCGCTGTTACATTTTCGGCCGGCGGTTTCTTTCTGTAACTGAAACCAAATCTTCCCGTACACGATAAAATATAACAAGGCTTCTTTTTCTTTTTAATTTAGAGCCATTTATTGGTATTCTTCGTGTCGACATTGGGAAGTTCGTTGTCGCAGAGAGAGAGAGGCTACGCTAGTTAATTTCCTAAATAAATCACCTAATCACTTAGCTACTTGCAAAGGGAGGAAGATTAGAGATCCACTCTGGCTCTCATTTTTGGGGATTCGAAATCCCCCAGCTTGTAACGACTACATGACGAAATCGTGATCAAAACGCAGGTATTATCTAACCTTTGAACTGTCCCCGCGAACCGTGGGAACACATCGCACCAACTTTGCACAGGATGACTCGGCTACAAATCGCGCAAGTCAAACCCGATCTCTAACAGATGTATCCATCCCCATAGGGCCATTATCTAACAGGAATAGTGGATAGTGTATAACTTATTTGGAACAATTATTTTAGGACTTTCTGCTAACTGTATATTCAATTTATTAAAGATAGTCTAGTGGGAATGTTTTCACAATTCATTGTATCACATTGTATAGTAGCCGCCCCTATCATAACGTAACAACTGGATGAAACGTATCTCATACTCTCGAATTTCGCGTTACAAGACGTGCACTTGTTTTTCTTATCTTCTTAAAAGCATTGGTCATCAAGTCTTTAACTTGGGCAATCATTATCATTTCCCCCTTATCATAGTGAAACAATCCTTTTTTGAGCTAGTCTACAGAGCCTTTCTGATATATGTTTCTGGAATTGTTCATCGATAGATTATTTGGCACGTTATTGGTTGGCCCATTCTTCCAGTTTTCTGCTATAGAAAGTCTTCGTGTATTTCTGGCAGCCCTATTATTCTATTTCTGCAGCAGGCATGTTTGGTGTTTCTGTCTAATTTGTGAGGCAGTCGTGTCCAAAATGTGTAGTTAGTATGTGGTGGATGTTGTTCCACTGGATTTTGTTTTTTGATATTTATGTGTTTTAATAAGGTTGCAGTTCGAGGCAGTCATCGGATATTGACCAGTGATAACAATTGTTGCTCAATATTGATGATCAAGTCCCATACTTCGTGCTCCAAATGGCAGTAACAACCTTGGTAGACACTTTTTTCTGTACATTACTCTGCACAGTGCCAATATCTGTTTTTATTTTAGTGTCTAGCTTGTTAATGTTATGTTTGTGGCCAGTAAATAATGGCAAAGCTCTATGTTATGACTGGCATGGTAAGTTACTTTGTTTTTGTTTGTTAGCTGTATTTTTGAGATTTAATTAATGATCGGTAATTTTACACAGGAAAAAAATGGTCCGTAAAATAGAAAAATAAATGGTGGGTAATAACTTAAAATGCGCCAAAAATAAGTTTTTTCTGATACAAAATTGAAACATTATGGTATTTTAATACAAACTTTATTGATAAAATTTAATTTGAAACACGAAAAAAATAGAAAGAACGAAAATAAATTACTTCGACGGAGAAAAACAAACGCGTTTGAAACGTCAGATACACTTAAAATATAAAATTATGTAGATTAAACCAGCTTTTTTTCTTTCTGTCAAATAATTAAGTTTCTTACAGAAAAATACAAAATTACTAATTATTTTTACAATTAAAATCCAACAGCGGTCAATATTTAATACACTCGATATGCAATAACTAAACACACATTTAAAACGGTGTAAATTTAAATAATACCCCCAAAAGAAAGTTCCAGCGTCACTATTAATAAAAACATTATATTTATTTTACTTCATCATTAAATTGAATGCATTTTTCGGTTTAATGGTGTTTTATTGATAATTAAAATTAGTCTCATTTGGTTTCTACTGAAAAATCACAAATCCGTAATTCCACGAGGAGAAAAAATTAAGCAATCTTTTATCGGTCACTTACGTAAACAATAAAATACTGTATATTTAATCTCAATTTTGCCATTACAAGTGAATATTTTTCATTATTTATGATCCTTATTTATTTTTATTGGATTTATTGAGAATAATGTAAATAATTTAGTTGACAAAATCTTTATTAAATGATATTTACACATTTTTATTTCTCCAACGGTACGGAATGTTTTTACGGCGGGAAATATTTCACTGATCACCGAAAACACATGCGAAAACGTTAATTTCCAACCTTTAAAATGGTTTCATCACTTAACGGTAACAACTTGGGAAATAATATTTTGTGTCGTTATTTATCATGCCAAACCGCAACTATCATTGCCATCGAATCACCACTATTCCAAAATCGACCTGCCCTAAGTTACATGTATGCAAGTAGATGTCTATTTGTATACATATGGTGGCATATATATGTGAACGTATTTGTATATATATATATATATATATATATATATATATATATATATATATATATATATATATATATATATATATATATATATATATATGCGTTTATGAGTTTTGTAAGTACAAATAATGATGTACGTGTGTGGGCTATTTTATAGTGATACTGAAGGTGACATACAGATATAAGCATAAAGTAGAATAGCGTGTAGGTTATCGTTATTTTTCACGACATATTTTTATGTGCACTTTTTATCACTTGTCCATATAAACCCTTCTGTATATATATATATATATATATATATATATATATATATATATATATATATATATATATATATATATATGTGTGTGTATATATATATATATAATAACAATAATCCAGGTAAAACATCCACAGGGTTTATAAAAAAGTGCTCAATATAAAATATAGCTTTTATATGTGATTACTTTTATTTACACAGCCATGTACAAAATCTGCGACACTGGCATTTCGATGTTATCGATCAACAGTTATTATAAACTGAGATCTCATCAGGAAGAGTTAGAATCCGATCTTAACCTTAGATCATATTTGGAAAGAATGAAATTAAGAAAAAAAGAAGCAGAAGAAAATAAATTTAAAGTTTCAAAATTCAGGAAGTCACGTGGTTGGGACCGTCAAGAATCAAAATGTTAAAATCCAAATCCAAATTCAAATCAAAATATAAAATATAAAATATAAAATATAAAATATAAAATATAAAATATAAAATAAAATAAAATAAAATGAAATAAAATAAAATATTGTGAAAAGAGAGAGATATAATAAAAAGGTTAGAATAAAAAGATAGATAGATAGCTTGATAGACATGTAATGAAATCGTCTGTTGATTCAGACAGAAGTAGGGGAAGTGGATGTACATGCAATAGAATGTGTCAAAAACTGTCGAAAGTTTTTCTTCAACTTGGGCAAACCGCATATTCGCAAATCAGATGTAATCAGAGGCAGCTTATATATGTGTGTGCAGACGTGCGTGTGTTGGGGGTAGTGGTCCTTAACACATTGTGTCACTAATTTTGTATATATCCTCCACTGTTTTATTTTCCTTTAAACTTATAAAATTATCATTCATTAATTAATAAATAAAACAAATTTACTAGCATATTGATTTAGTTTACATAATTAGTGGTAATAATAATGAGGATAATAATAATTAAAATAATATATAATAATAATAATAATAATAATAATAATAATAACAATAACAATAATAATAATAATAATAATAATAATAATAATAATAATAATATAGGTAATAATTAGAATTGCTAAGTGCTGTTATTGGTAAGTATTAATAATAATAATAATAATAATAATAACAATAATAATAATAATAATAATGATAATGATAATGATAATAATAATAATAATAATAATAATAATAATAATAATAATAATAATAATAGTAATCAATAATAATCAATAATAATTAATAAAAAGTAATAGTCAGGTAAAAAATAAAATAATCAGGAAATATTAGAAGGTAATGATAATAAATAATAAATAATAATAAAACTAATAATACAATAGAAAAAGATAGCAATAACATTAATCATAATGGTTGTAAATATGGTAATAGGAATAATTTAATTAATAATAGTAGAATTAGTAGTTGCAATAATACCAATCATATTAATCATAATAATACTAATCATATTAAAAACGGTAATAACAATAATAGCTATTATAATAATAATGATCACAATGGTAACCAAAATAATCATAACAATAATTATAATGATAATAAGAATAATAACAAGCCGCGCGTGCGTGGTTCCCTTCTGTATGTGACTCGATGTGGCGAGTGTAAAATGCAATAAATTTGGGCAATTTAGGGCATTTTTGACCTCTCATTGACCCCCCTGGGGGCGTGAACCAGAATTCTTCTGAGGTCAATGATGCTCATTTTATATCCAGAACAATTGCCTCTATATTTTGGCCAGGTATGGGAGAAAAGGGTCATTTTCGCCATTTTGGGGGCTTTTGACCCCCTGGGGCGTGAACCAGAGTGTTTCCGAGGTCAGCGATACGTATTTTCTATTAGGAATAATTGCCTCCACGTGTTGGCCAAGTTTCAGAGAAATTGAATGGATAGATGAAAAGTTATGGGGAAAAAAATGTCATTTTTTGCCATTTCGGGGCCTTTTGACCCCTTGGGGGGGGGGGGCTAACCAGATTTTTTTAAATCGGAGAATGTCACTTTCTAACCTGACCAAAGTTACAACTTCATGGAAAATTTCAGAGAAATTCAATGGATGGTTGCGGAGAAAAATCCGGACGTACGGACGGACGGACGGAAATGCCTCAAAACATAGGTCTCCCGATTTTATAAATCGGGGGACCAATAAATCATGATAAAAATAATGCAAATAGTGGTAGTAATAGTAGTAGTAATAGTAGTAGTAATAATAATAATAATAATAATAATAATAATAATAATAATAATAATAATAAAAAAATGATCAAAATATAAATAATGACAATATCACTAATGGTAATACCACAATTGCACTAAAACTAATAATAAAACTAGTAGTAAAAGCTAGATGACGATACATATGGTAATAGTAATATTATTGACAATAATAGTGTCATTGTTACCGCTACAAACAATAATAATTATGATAATGCTAGTAAAAATCATTAATAATAATAATAATAATAATAATAATAATAATAATAATAATAATAATAATAATAATAATAATAATAATAATCATCTCGATAATGCAGAAATGGCACATGATAATATTTAGAAATATTATTAATAATAATAATCAATAATAATAATCTATAATAGTAAGCTGGATAAAAAAATCAGGGAATATTAGAAGATAAAGAAAAATAAAGAAGATAGCAATTAATAGTAATCATAGTAGTTGTAAATATGATATTAAAATAAATTATTTGATAATAGAGAAATTATCTGTTGTTATAATACTAATACTATTAATAATAGTAAAAAATAATAATGATAGCTATAATTATGATAAAAATGGTAACCACAATAATCTTAATAATTGTAATAATAATAATGATAATGATAATGATGAAAATAATAGTAGTATTGATATATAGTAATAAAAATTATAATGATATTAATTTATAAAACTAATAATAATAGGTGAGATGGTTATGGTTATAATAGATATAATGGTGGCTATAAGTAGTAATTGTCGTAAAAACTGTAAACAATGATAATAACAACAATAATAATTAATTAAAATAATGACAATAATGATGATATTAATAATAATTAATTATATATATATATATATACATGCACACATATATATACATAGAGACACTCACACACATGCACACAAAACACATATATACATGTATATATATATACATACATATTCCTATGTCATTGGTAATAATGGTTTCGATGGTAATACTTCGTAATGGACTCTAATTATGATTCCCAATAAATAGAAGATTGAACATAATGATTATATAAAGTATAGTACAGAATGTGGTATAAATTGATAGCTATGTTGTCAAATTACTATTAGTCGATAAGTACATTTTTTTTTAGTTTGTTAATTTTTTTTTACAAGGTAATATTAGCTTCAGGGGTTATAAGTGAATTACTTAGAGGGGTGATCTATTATGCCTACAGTTAACTGAGGTTTCTTGTTTTTTTAGAAGTTTGCCTCTATCACTAAATTCAGCTATTTCATGTTTTTCAGTTGGGCAAAGGTTACATGGGGAGTTCAGGGAACTGCAGGTGCTGGTTCTACTAATGGTGTACCAAATCACTGTTGGTGATTGATTATTTTTTTTTTTTTTTTTTTTTTTTGTCTGGTGCTTCGAACAGGCGTGTTCAGGCTTGCTGGTTGTTCAACTCGCCCTGGCTGATGTGAGGATCCTGTGAGACAAAGGAACCGCACCAGCATGTGCTTGCATGTGCACGATAGAATTGGTGTCGGCTTGCCTGCACGCCGTGTATCCGACAATTTGGGGTTGGTCCGGGATATTAGCGAGGTAGGCATCAAGAGAGCGCTTAAATTGTTCCACAGCAGCATTTTTTATATCCCGAATACACCTAGGCATGGCATTGAAGAGTTGTGACCCCTGTACAGGTAAGCTCGTTTCAAAAATGGTTCGTATTTTCCCACCAGTTTTTAGCGAGGGAACAATACAGTGCCTCCCGCGGCGTTCATTGTCTCGGGCTTGAATGTGGCCATTAATGTTCGGTACCTTTCCTTCCAATATCTTCCAGATGTAAATTATCCGGTACCTTTCACGTCGTCTTTGCAGCGAGAACATTTTTGTCTTCTTCAGACATGACCAGTAGTTCCGATCAGCTTGAATTTTCCGTAGAAAGGACCACTGAATGGCTTCAAGCTTTTGGATGAGCCTAGGGCTACTTGGGTTCCACAAGACAGAACAGTATTCCAAAACTGGAATGACCAAGGATTTATACAGCGTGACCATTGCACGATATTCTCTGGTTTTAAATGTCCTCAGGATCCAGGCAATGAGGTTCTTGGCTTTTTCCACAACTTTGTTTATTTGATTGCTAAAAAGACAATCACTAGACATAGATACACCGAGGTCCTTTACTTCTTGCTTTATGTGGGTTAATTCCCAGTAATATATAGAGAGTGAGATTCTTATTTTGGTAGATAGAGTTATTGAATGAGCATTTATGGCCGGTACATCTTTCTTTGAAGGTATTACCAGCCATACCTATATAGTATTTTTTCAGGGTTGGATTTTCTTTAGTTGAAATTGTTGCTTGGTATACTGATTGAGTTATTTTGTAATTTTGTTGTAAGGGGCATTCTGTTTTGTTTGTGCAGTTGCAAGGCTTGGGTTGTGTTGTTTCTTTCAGTAGTTTTATTGCGATTTAGAATTTTATTGTCATGTTTTTTTATTATATTTTCTAAATTTTCGCTACGACTATAGCTTAATTTGATGGTGTTTTTATTAAAAATGTTATTTAGTATATTATTTGGAAGAAAGTGTAGATTAATTAAGTCTAATAATCTTTTACCGAGTTTGGTTTTCATCTTACATTTTAAATTTCTTTTTCTTTTCATTTATTTTATGTTCTTCCAACTTGATCCCTTCTTAATATGACCTAATATTATCATTCTTCCTGATGAGATCCGAGCTTTTAACAGCTCTTGATCAATAACATCGATATGCCAGTGTCGCAGATTATGCACATGTTACATTTTTGTTTTGATTTTCATTGTAACAAATTATTATTTTTAATTTTTAATAACTGAGTTCGTAATTGATTATATTGTTTACTTGTTTATGTATTTTAATTGCATATCACAACAACGTACCAGCATTTTACTTGAGAAAATACCATTGATTCAAATAGAAATTATCGATTTGTTTCGGTAATAGACGTTTCAAGTCTTCAAGATCATAGTATAGTATATCGATTTTTTTACAATTAATAATTTACATTATACAATATCCATTTATAGAATGTTTTCGATGATAGGCATACCCCAATAACGTGTAGTATGTGTTCTGTCGTCGGTTGGAGAAAAAACCGTTTACAACTAGGGCATTGTTTAAATAGTTTATGCTAATCTAAATGTCCTTTTTAAGAATCTGGGTTTACGCACATTTACACACATATGGTGTAGTTTTCGCCGTGGGGAAATCGTCTGGAAGATGTATTATCGTCATGGGCACACACCTATAAACTTCCGAGGTGTAAGATAGTTACCTTTCGTGGTACGAACGTTCTTCACGACCTTAAAACGCAACAACCCGTGCTGTCTGAATGTAAATTAACGTCGTTGAATGTCTGGAAGTCTGCAATTCTCTCCAGAAAATTAATTGTCTATTTTAGGGACATCGTCTCTGAAATATAAAAACCAAGAAGAAACAAATAAGCATTTTATATGAACATATATATCATTTAGTTATCCATTCGGAAAAGAATACAAACCCTCAAATGATCAGGCTTGGTTTTTGTACGCAACCACCCTGTGCAAGAATAAATTATGAACTTCTGCCGTCTCCCTCGTGGTGATAAATACCAGAGAGAGAGAGAGAGAGAGAGAGAGAGAGAGAGAGAGAGAGAGAGAGAGAGAGAGTGAGAGAGAGTGAGAGAGAGAGAGAGAGAAGATAACATGTTAAACAAGAAAAAGGAATGAACAGAATACATATAAAAAGAAAACGCCGATTGTTTTTCTTAGTTCAACGTCCCCGACCGTATATGGTTTGTTTTGATTCGGCCGCGGGTCCGAGGTTGATTGCCGTCGCCCCGTTGTTAATACATTAAAATACTTGTTTCGATTTACTTGTATCCCTCGAGGAAAAGTTAGGCCAAGATCGGCTTTTGATGTGGGGAAATCTTACTCTAAACTGAAAGGTGTCTATCTTTATTAATGTGCATTTTTTGTAAGATTGTTTTTTATTCTTAAAATACAAGTTCGATAAATGTGTTTTTTACGTTTTCATATAAGACTGATTTTACCCGACTTTTTCTTAAATAAAAATCATTAGTGACTATTTGTATTTTTTAAATTGGTTTATTTAAAAAATAAAATCGCAAAAGTAATAAGTTTGTTGAAGTTTTATTATTAAAGTCTAAAAGCAAAGTTTACACGAATATTTTGAATAAAATAAACTTGATGCGGATTGAAACCAAACATATGAGAAAAGTGTAATATGTTTATAATTATTGTTAACATTGAAATTTATTTTTATTGAATGGAAACTATTATATAATGTATTTAAACTAAATCAAGATATGCATTAATCGTTTGTAATCAATTCATACATATCTTTATTTTTTACGTAGAAAATAATTTTACTGCAAAAATTCAGGGTATATCTTACTGTAAAAATGTTCCGCTTGTTTATGATTGAGATAAGGGCATTTACTTATTAATAGGAAAAACGTCTTTTATTTACTGTGAATATCACTAAATATCACGGAAATAAAATCGAAAATAGATTAAAATTATTTGGAAATACATGTTTAATAACATAGTTAGATATAAATTGGCTGTTTATTTCAAAACAGAATTGTATATTGAGGTTGTAAGGACTCGCCTATAATTTACAACCAGAAAGAGACTAGCTTACTGTTATAGAGTAGTTATAAATAAAGTTGTTTAACGTATTGATAAAGGACAATAAATAATAAAATGAAATTGTTCCGCGTTTCTAGGGAAATAAAATTAACTCAAAATGTTCTAGTCTTCAACCTTGTATTGCTTGCTGCCTATTTATTGTGTTTAAAGAAGACGTCTTGAAATCAAAAGGGTAAATAAAAAAAGAGCTGTGGTTTTCCTGACACCCGCTAAATACAATTTCGTTGAAAAAAATAAGTAATCGCAAAATCAAGTAATTTATTTTGTTTTGTATCTTCAACAGTTTCGTTATTATCATCGCGCGTGTTATATTGACAACTTTTCGGTCAATGTCGGCAACTCATTTATAGAAAAGTCCAGACGAGAAATTAATGTAACAATAATCATGACCAAAACTCCGCGGCTTTTTTACAATTCATGTATTGTTTTAAAGAAGACGTCTATACATTAAAAGGATAAATAAAAGATGAGTATTAGGTTTTTGTGGAACCGTTTGAAGTCGATTTAAACAAAAAAACAAAAAACAATTACAAAACAAAGTAAGTTATTTTCTTTTGTATCTTTACTATTTTTTTACTGTGACTACTAGTGTCATCTTATTTGTTTTATTCAACACGGTTTTGCCGATATCAAAGATGTTCATAGAAAAATCAAGATTATGTAGAAAACCCTTTAAAGGACAAAGCCGATGCTTAATGTATTTATTTATTGTTTTTTAAGGATACGCCTCGACGGTAAAACAGTAAATCAAAGAACATGGTTTATAGTGTTTGAAGTTACTTTCAAAGAAAACAGTAAGCGCAAAAGAAAGTCATTTATTTATTTTGATGTTCATTACTGTTACTTGTGTTTGTATAATTTGGATTCGTCGAACTACTGTTTTCATTTTGAGTGTTATTATCACAACGTGTCGGCCGATGTAACCTCCGACCTTCTTTAGGTGTATTTTGTTGAATTCGGAAATCTTTCAGTCGAACCTGGGAATCTGAACGGAATTTCAAACAAAACCCTTGTATTTACTCCACGGGGAATGCATGCTCTCGTTCTGTCAGCCATGACTGGATAGAAGTATTCAATAATTCGCCATTACCTATATCGTCCGCACTGAGGATTAAACATTCAACTTCCAGAAGACTACACTCAGAACTAAATTTTACTTAGTATTTTATTATTTTACGCCACGGGTCGTTTCGGACAATTCTAGTATGGATTTTAGGAATCTAAAATCTATTCGTGTATTTTAGATGTGCAATATTGCTATTTATCAATACAGAGCACTACTTATTGCAACATATCACCTTACATTACTATATATGCATATCATTTTAATATATATATATATATATATATATATATATATATATATATATATATATATATATATATAGTCTTAGAAGTTTTTCAACTATTAAGACTATATGGAGAAAATCGACACATTTAGTCCCAGGTCTTTCATGTGAAAACTACTTTGCTTGTAAGTGTATCAACTTTTTACAGTAACTATATAAGTTTGCTTCCAAGAATTTACGCTAGTCTTAACATTATTTCAACGAATAATTAGTTTTTTACCATGAAAAATCTGTTTCAGGAATTTGAAAACAAAACAATATTGTAGCTTATGGCTTCCAAGCAGAGTTGATAAGACACAACTACTCTAAAAAACAATAACAAAAACGTTCCGGATATTATATCTCGTATTTTGTATACAGATAAATTGATTATTCACTAATTGTGTTATTAAAACATCTCCTCTTTACCTGTGGTATGGTCTTCGTCTGTGTCTAAGAAAATGTATTCGTTATTTACAAAAACTTCATGTATTTTATAGAGTATAGACGAGTTTATTACACTACTCATTTGATTATTTATAGTTTTATTTATTTTTATTATTATTTATATCTATATTTAGTTTCATTTAAAATATTTAAAGATTACCAATATATATATTTATATATATGTAGATAATATTAAATTATTTATTTTATATTTTACCTACGTATGACGTTGTTTCAAGCTAATAGCTTTCATCAGCGCGGGGAAATAACAATCTCACACTGTCACAGGGTGCGAACCCGGTTTACAGAAACACCTAGAGTCTGTAAGCGTTTACATAGTCCTTGGAGCAATGAGAGAGTGTCACATGATAACGGAGAAATCACACTAAACGTGAAATAGTAAATATATATATATATTTATTTTTTTAAATTTTTATTTTTTTTATATTACATGTGTTTTATATATACGTTTATACATTTTCTACTGAATTTCTCAGATAGTTTGGATTTTCTTAATCAATCTACTTTGATTAATTTTATATGACTTAAAAAGGTGATGATGGCAGGTAATTGCCTAATTTAATTGTAAAAATATTGTATTTTGATCACCACCTTGTTTAATCATTCTCATTATTAAGGCAGAAATTGAGGGTATAAAATCAATTAATTTTAATGAATCACGAGCTATTCTCAGAAATTAGGACATCATGCTCCCGTAAAACTATACATAGGACAAGTAATATTTGTATGCGGCATATGAACGATTTGAAAATAGAAGGAATTCTTTAATCAAATGTTTTATAGATAAATATTAAATTCTCAATACATATATATGTATATACTTATTTTTCTGAAAATTATTGTTGTTCCGCTCTAACTGATTTTAAAAATAGGAACAAAGTTAGGTATATATTTTGATAAAAAAAACTCCATCTTTTATGTGCTCGCTTAGTGAAGGAGAACTCCTTCTATATTGAGACAATTTGTATTTTTGTTCCAATCCTGTATTTCGATTATGGGAGCTAAGATTGCTCACGCATTAAAAACCGACATTGTGTTTAACTTTGCCAAATAAATAAGAAAACAATAAATACATATATAATATTTATTTATTGTTTTTCAAGATAAACATAAAAATGAATGAAAATATTTAAAACTTTAAAAACTTTTTTTGCTTACATTTTTACACATAAGTTTACAAAATAAATCCAAAGTTCTTTTCGCTTCGTTATCAATAAGAGTTTTGATGAATTAAGCTATGAAGAATTTGCCAGCGTCAAAGTTTGTGACGGCTGAAATTAAAAGTATCGTTTTCTTATTTTATACGTAATACGAAATTGAATTAAACGTTAATACATTCAATATGTCATAATGTAAAATATGCAATTTTTTAATTACTGGGAATTATTTTACAAATAACATAGCATTGGTCGGAATGCGATGTACTTACTCTGACTTTATATTGGTAGGATAGTTTTCCAAATAACTCAAAACGATCAAATTACTAATATACATGAAGCAATTGCAAAAGAACTTTGAAAAAATCCGTTATTTTTTCACGTCAATAATTACTTACATGACAGTATAAAGTCGGAATTTTCAATCAGTCAACGCAGTCGGTAAGGTGTTAGTTAATTGAACTATTCTGCTTACTCCGGATGTGTAAAAGATGAATATAGAATAGGTATTCAGAACGCCCGAAAGCATAATGTGTATAAATCTGAATGAATAGTTAATGTACCTGGTGCCACAGGAAGATCATGAGTAGAAGATGTTATAGGTACTTGAAATGAAAAGACATGAATATTCGAAAAATTGTTGCGTTGAATACAAATAATTGTTCACGTGTTGTCTGATATTCCTTTATTCCGATAATACAGTCAGAGCGCCGATGAGAATTAAATGGTATATCGTAGGAGTGTTTCGTTATTTAGATTAAAATTAAAGTGTAAAATATAAACAATAGTACGAAGGAAAATATAGAAATAATTGCGTTGATTTATTAAGAAATCACAATTTAAAAAATTCCCGGTGATATGGAGGCCGTGAAATCAGAGTTTGACAGTGATAATCGTTGCAACCTACTATGTATAAGAATTTGTTTGGAGAAGTAGCTCACCCAGAAAAATTTATAAAATTTTTCTAAAAACGCGCATTAGAAATAGGTCTCAGTGGCTAGTGCAACATATAGAGATTTATGTTTTAAATAAAAACGACTATTTAAATAAGGGAAATCGGCTTCCTTGTATTATGATTATGGTGTATGTTTATGCACACATACTTATACATTTTATTTCCGAATTTCAATGAATTGCTAGAGTAAATGAAAGTCAAACAATCAGTAATTGCCAGGAGACAAATGTTGTTTGAACATCTAGTCAGACTTTGCCTAGAGTAATCATTGAACCGGTTAACTATGATTTCGAATACGTATGCAGATTGACGCAGCTCTACCTCTTCAGTATTTCGTGTACACAAATGCATATAGTTAGTCTACTGCTGACATTTCGCCTCCGCAACACTTAATCGTCCCGCGTCGTCCAGAAATACACCTACATGACAACCTCTGACTATGCTTCCTTGAGGCGGCGCTCTCACATTTGTTGTGTACTGAGCGTCTTCTTAATTGCCGACATCGATTGTATTTTCTTTTAAATTACCCCAGTCCAATTGAGGCGAAAAGGTTAATTTCTCTTCTCAACCGATACCCACTATACATATGTACACATACATACATATTCACACACACACTCATATATATATATATATATATATATATATATATATATATATATATATATATATATATATATATATAGCATGTCCCGACAAGATAGATGAGACTCTCCATACAGTATTTCGATATGTACCTAATTCGCATAAATAAAACTTAAATTCCCTTTTCTTGACATGGAAATGTCCCCTAGCCATTTACTTACGACGCTTACTTGCGGGTCTAGGGTGATTCTGTTATCGGGGTAAAACCTTACTACTCTCTGCGATTGTAATTCCCTATACTGATGAGAGCGAAAGCTTGAATAGCCGGCGTATGTAGATAACATTAATTTAATATTATTGACTCAAAATTAATATATATATATATATATATATATATATATATATATATATATATATATATATATATATATAGGGAGAGAGAGAAAAAGAGAGAAGGGCAGATGAACATAAAACCACACACGTGTAAACATATATACATAAATGCATCAACACAGTGGATATCAGCTAATATGATACTCATTTGATGTAAAAATTGGCTCGGTCGAGCGAGTACGCTCAAGCGTATGATCGAGTAAGACTCGATATTTTGTATAATTCAATGACACATTTGAAAACCTGCGATATTTGTTTCTACAGAAATCCAGGATTTACAATTGTAAAATGCTCAAATAACTTTAATTTAATAGAAACAGGAACATTGTATTCATAAAGAAATAAATAAAATGGGTCGGAATCATAAGACACACTTTATAATTTGTATTATTTGAAGTATTCAGACTACTGTTCTAATACTGAATGTTATTCTCACTACGTATCCGGGGTACCGACTTCTTCAGTTGTGTTTGTCGAACTGAGAAATATTTATGCCGAACTCGAGCAGTCGTACGTAATTTAAAAAGAAAACTTTTATTTAACTCACAAGGGTAGATTCAATCAGCTATAATGGAGAAGAAATTCTTAATAATTCGTAATTGTTTACTGAGTATCGCCCATTGTAAGGATTTAACACTCAACCTACAAAAGGCTTTCAATTATAGCTGATTATTTTAAAAGAACTTCTTTCATAGCACATCGATAGTAATACAATGATGATAATGTATAGCTGTTCTTATGTCTTAGACGAAGAGCGTGAAAATTGTGTTGACGGGGAAACCATTGACCTATAAAGGGCAACCAATAATAATGGCTTCAAATGGAGAAAAATATAATCCGAGTAAGTTTAGAAATAATCTAAACTGAAATCAACAGAATGAATATCTGCGTGCTTCAAAGTAATTTTTAACAAAAGGTAGAATATCAGAGGACAGTATATACCAGCGAAAATTCCTAGATGATGCAATACTATATAAAGTGTTCGAGTACGAATTTCAAAAAACGATTTTACAAGTTAATATAAGAAAGTATACAACAAATACATCATTACAAAATTGTACAGATGGAAAAATATTACTAATAGAAAACTAGAAGACAATAAGCGAGAGTGGACGCATAGGTACGTAATAAATTTGATGTTATCATTGCATTCTCACACTGGAGAATATCTATTAATTTGTTGCTTAATGTTCTTATGAATTGCAAACGAAACGTGACATTTACTTTCGGATAAAGTATTCTGACAGGTAATTATATTCTGAAATACAAGGGATATATATGTAGTATTAAACAAGAACGAAGACCGATAATAAGGTTACCCCATCCACATCATAAAATGTGTATAACGAAATGGGATGAATGTCTAACACTTACAGATTATCCACCTTAAACTTTGAAACTTACACACTTATTCAATACAAACGCATTAAAATTACACCAGAGGATATAATCTTAAAATATAAAGGGTTGTACAGAACACAAAGAAATTATTATCACAATATATGATCTTAAAATATCAAAAGTTGTACGGAACACTTAGAAATTATTATCACAACATATAATCTTAAAATATCAAAAGTTGTACGAAACACTTAGAAATTATTATCACAAGATATAATCTTAAAATATCAAAAGTTGTACGAAACACTTAGAAATTATTATCACAAGATATAATCTTAAAATATCAAAAGTTGTACGGAACACTTAGAAATTATTATCACAAGATATAATCTTAAAAGATCAAAAGCTGTACGGAACACTTAGAAGTTATTATCACAATATACAGTCTTAAAATATCAAAAGTTGTACGGAACACTTAGAAGTTATTATCACAAGATATAATCTTAAAAGATCAAAAGCTGTACGGAACACTTAGAAGTTATTATCACAATATACAGTCTTAAAATATCAAAAGTTGTACGGAACACTTAGAAATTATTATCACAAGATATAATCTTAAAAGATCAAAAGCTGTACGGAACACTTAGAAGTTATTATCACAATATACAGTCTTAAAATATCAAAAGTTGTACGGAACACTTAGAAATTATTATCACAAGATATAATCTTAAAATATCAAAAGTTGTACGGAACACTTAGAAATTATTATCACAAGATATGATCTAAAAATATAAAAAGATTTACGGAACACTTAGAAATTATGATCACAAGATTTAATCTTAAAATATCAAAAGTTGCACGGAACACTTAGTAATTATCATCACAAGATATGTTTTGGGATATTTTGACATACTTTCTGTATCTAAAGATGGATATATATATATATATATATATATATATATATATATATATATATATATATATAGCTGTTTATCGATTACTCCTACATGTTGGTGTCACAGATTATGTAATTTCTGTATAAATTAAAATAATCATATATATATATATATGCTAAAACAGATATATATATATATATATATATATATATATATATATAGTTATATATATGTATATATATATATTTATTTATATATATATCCGTTTTAGCAGATATATATATATATATATATATATATATATATATATATATATATGCACACACACATATTTATATATATATATATATATATATATATATTTATATATATATATATATATATCCGTATTTGTATTTCATAATTCTAAGTTTAAATTTAATGTGTTAACGTTCATTTGTTTAGGAGAATGCGTATCTATAAATTAGCAGTTTTAACTAAATGGGGTCGAAATGATTGTTGAGCAGTAATAGATAATACTCTAACATTACGTGCAGAACGCTTTTTCATGTATTGACACTATACAAAATTGACTTTGTAATTTATAACTATTTGTTCCCCTAAGAAACGTAGCTTGTTTTTCTTTACTTTGTACTTATTTTCATGGTAGATATTCAATTTTACTCTGATATAGTGTCCATTTGTTAAACATTCACATTAAACACTCACCTTCCTACAACCCTTTAAAAAGAACTCTCATTGCTTAATATGTGCAACTTAAACCAAACGGATTTCCCCCGAATAGAGTTTCTTACAAAGAATTTTCAATCCCTTGAAAACTTTACAACGCGACTGCATCACTTCAAAATACACCTAGTCGCTCTCGGGTCCAATGTTAACAAATACTTGCCGGGCCGTCATTTTAAGTAACATCAATCTATCTATTACATTTATCATTTTCAATCATCTTATAGTATTGTTCATCATCGAACTTACAATTTTAGTAACCCGCATCTTTGAGTGGCTTTTAGCCTTGGTAATTGGTTACACGTTAGTACACGTTAATACGTCTACTAACGTGTAACCAATTACGGTTCACAGAAAGTATTAAAGCCTAAACACATTACGAATATATAAATGGTGGTCGCATTACTTTGGTTTAAATTAGAATCAAGAAGATATAGTAATAATCATGCTGAAGTTATACTATATGATATACATACTATGTGAGAAACACTTTATATTTCAGAATATAATGAACACTCATATTTAAACATAAGTTTTTAATATAAATGTCAACTTTTTCTGAGTATACATGTGTTAACATATTTATTAGATGGGTATACCATTTAATAGAGAAGTCAATTAAATAATATTTTATATAAATTAAATAATAAAAAAGTACATAAACTGTATATTTCAGATGGAGGTTAAGTTTTGAATAGTAAAATTGATATATTATAGACTTAAGTTTAAGGAGATAACTTTTTAATAAGGATCTTAGGTGGTTGCACATATGACGGATATTCTAAGTTCACAATTGTCCCAATAATCTTATCATTAATTAAAACACGCTTACTAAATGCATCAGTAAGTATATGGGACACATCAAAGATGGGATTTTCTGTTAATCATAAGTTATCGATGGGCACTTTCAGAACAAGTATTTTAGTTTAAATACTCTTTGCTGAAATAAATTGATCCGTGTAAAATTCGCCGCAATCACTCTGTTGCACTCAAATTCGACACATAATTTCTGATTGTATCTGATTTGAATCAAGCTCGGATATAATCTCTTTATAACGCCCTGACCTGTTTCGTCTTTTGATGTTATCAGAGTTTTTTATAACTAAATAGACATGACACAATGCAATAATAGTATTGCTATAGCAACCATTCCGGTGTTAGCACTTGCATATTAATATCACATTTGATTTCTCATCGTCAATCAATACTGATCACAAGAAATAGCTCAGAACTTCCTGTCCTGATCGAATTCAATCTAATTCCGTCCCAGGTTGCATACAGATCAACTGGTATTTGATCTCCATCGATAGAACTCAGTCACTAAATTCATTCGTTATCAATTCTTTAGACAATACTCTGACCTATATTTCTCTTAAACGGCGGACAATAACGACTGTGTTCGCGACCGCAGCCTCTCGTTGTTGACCCGAACAGACCGTTGGCGCTCGATCACGGGTTCAGAGAAGACCAGCTACTAATAGTGGGCTACGATAGTTTAGCAAATCATTGCCCTGTAGAATAAGACTAGCATGGCATTGCTGTTGAACCGGTCAGATTCTTATACCAGTTCGATCTATGTTTCTGGCTACCTCTACTTGTCGGTGAGAGAACCTTCATTCTTTGAGCCGACGCGCTAGTTCTTTGTTCGGTTACTGATCTGAAGAGATGTAGTCATCAATCTGCTCGCTCTCGTGCACACACACACGACGATTGTACTGTTGATTACACATCAGCCACCGACTGATTGACAAGCGCATATGGTTAAGACAGAAAGACAGTCGTTTCAGGAAGAAGATTAACAGCATATAAGAGAGAGAGATAGACAGACAGACAGACATACATACATACACCCTGCTTTACCCAGAGACTAACTGCTATATACAGTGGCTAGTCGTACAATCACATATCGATGGTACAGTCCCTGCAAAATTCTGGAAATACTAGTTTATTTATTTGAAGATTCCTTATTTGTTTTAATTGGTTTGAGTTACGTTCATGACTATCTGAGTTATAACATTCGCTCCATCAGACACAATGTTTCACTTAGAGACTCGGGAAGAAAATTATGTAATACTGCTTAATAAACTTCTAGAGTGTTATTGACTCCTGTAAGTTTACTGAACAATACAAAACTTGAAATAAAATGACCGAGTCTGATAAAATTAATGTAATAAAGTATTTTCTTAAACTATTTTTTATTTCAGATAATAAAAGAACTCAACTATTAGGCAAACACGTTCATATATTCTAAACTACGAGACCATTGCAACAATATTTCATCATAAAATGATGGAATAGGAACGCTAAGAGTCTTTTACGTTTTGAAGCGCCTGATTGTTTTATTGACAATTTGTCAGAATTGTTTGGTGACTATGTACAGAAGTCCAAAATACCATATACATTCGAACTTTGTAAAGGCATACCCGAGTATTCATAGTAAGCCTATTTAGTAACTCACAGTGAATGCGTATGAGGCGAGATCGAAGAACGTTTTTCGTTGTTTACAAATTATAATTATGAAAATGCAATTAAGTACAGAACATTGGCATGATCAAACGATGATAGAATATATTTAATGATGCAGACAGACTGTAGTCTTAATGAGAGAGATAATCTAACATAATTTCAATAGGGAATATGTAAATGTACAATGGAAATAATGCAATAAATTAAAAATCGTTTACAAGCAGTCTAGCCAAAAAATGTTTTACATTAAAGAGCAAATGGAAACCGTCTAAATCAATGTAATAGTATGAGATTGCTTTTTAAAACAATTACTCACTTTAATAAAATATAACATAAAATATATGTTGGTTTGTTACATTAAACGGTAGAATCCAATTATAAACACATATATTGAAGGTGCTTGGAAACATGAATTTTTGGAAACATTAATAAAGAAAAACTACCGGATTGCAGACATTAACCTGCTATTTTAGAGACTCCAATCGAAATATATTTTAAGGATTGTAATCGTCCATTTAGGCGCAATTGTTTGTATTTCTCTTGTACTTGGTTCACCGGGTATATTCGCCAAATAGTTTGTGCAACTCTTTTTTCATGATTCGATTGCTCCTATGATTACTGAAATGATGGAAATCTTTCAACATTTCCTTTTTTATGTCGTACATCAGACCTTGGTGTTTAGTTATATTATCTGTCTTAGCTCTGTTTAAGCGAGTACTATTACATACAACAACATTCTTCCTGGTCTTGTTGAAGTGACGTCCGATGTTGTGTGGACTTAACGGTATAAATGTCTCTTTCAAATTTGAACTTACATCGCGCATGGTCGCTGGTAGGTATAAATTTAGGAAAGATCAGTTGTTTAAGCATCTGTAAAATTTGAAAGAGACAAAATGCCTTCAAACAACCATGTGTTAAATGCAGATGTTTTTTATTAAAATCAAAATCAAAAATGAAAACAATATTTTTTTCTTTTTCATCTTGACTTTTTTATCTAATAATTTCGCTTGATACAACAAACCTCGTCAGAGCTTTAGACAAATATAAGGTATTAACCTTATTTTTTTCGTAACAATCCTTCCTGGTCTTGTAGAAGTGACGTCCGATATTGTGCTGACAAAATAACTTTTAATGCCGGAACCAACATATTGAACATATGTCATAATTACAAATAATATCGTAATAATTCATAAATATAATCAAATGAATAAACTAAAACCTTCTCTTTATAACAACGACGAAGATTGAAAGCGCTCAAGTGATGGCCGAATCAGGACCACTCGGGAACATATTTATCAGCTAAAACCGGTCACCAGAAAGCTTGACGCCTAGAGAATATCACGAAAATAATCACCAAAAGTGAAAATTACGTGTTATTTAACAACGCCTGCATAAATTACGATTTTGTGTTCATAAATATATATATATATATATATATATATATATATATATTTACACCTACATGATCATACATTAGACACTATTTTATCTTTCTTTATCGACAATAATTCTCAGTTAACCAAACTTCGCATACAAAAAGAAATTAAACACACATGACTGAATGCAGACATTGGTCTCCTAAACCCATATGCATACTTTGAAAAGCTATATAACTTGCTATATCTATTTTTACATATATTGATTTGTGATAGGTCAGTTCTTTTTATATTTCTTATTGATTTATATATATATATTTATGAAGTTATTTATACATAAATCTATCTATCTATTATCATAATTATTGTTATATGATCTCAGTGTATATATATAACGTTCTTTTATTATATATATATATATATATATATATATATATATTGTTTTCCCCTCCCAAAGCAATAAAGTAGGCAACACTACTAATGCATCAATCAAACTAACTCTATAGAGCCTAACCTCGACCGTGTTTCCAGCAACTTAGACATATTTTAATTAATACTTATTATTTATCACATACGACTTACTGCATGCTCAAAAGAGAGGGTATCACGCTAATTTATCTTCATGAATTATCAACTTTTACCCTCCTCGATCAGCTTACATACGCAATATACACATTTCATCTCGACCGCCTTGTGCTTTGCCCGAGGTTAGTCATTCACATACATTCCTTAAAAACTTTATCCGATGAATAAATTGTTTCATTATTAACATTCTATCAACAGTTCACAACATACTATATATATATATATATATATATATATATATATATATATATATATATATATATAGTACGCGCAGTACAATCAAATCCATCGCCAAAACACACCAATTCTGCAATTGTGTGAGGCTTACCCACCTTAGCAATTAATACACATAGTGCATAGCTAACTTTTAGAGTCTTGTTTATGCTCATCTGCTTTTTTCCAGAAGAACTCTCAAGATTTTGGTTCATTCTTATGGCGTAACTGCACTTTTTTCTCTCGAAATAGATGTGCTATTTTCCTACAGAACCACGATGTTTCAGCTGTTGATGAGCTAATAATTTTGATTACTTCATGGAATCATTTGTCATTACTAACCCGCAGTCCACCCATTCAGGCTTCTCAGAATTAGCATTGATGGATGGAAGCCTGGAAATAAAAAACTTCACCGTTAATTGTGTGTAGTCTTCTTTTTTTTTTACGAACTTGATGATGACATTTTGGAAAGTCAGAGGGCTAAGAGGAAATTAAAGAAACATTAAGCATTATACTAATAAAACTACAATACATGCATTTTACTTTATAAAACATAACATTTCAACCTCAATATATTTTTGGGAACCCACTCTGGCCCAAATAAGTATGTTTTTGGGTTGATATATTTGATGTTATATATTTTTATGTATTTTTGTATATATTTTTATATATTTTCAAAGTTTAATTCTATTACCTGTAGTAATATAACTGCAGTAATGGTCCTCTGACGAGAAGAATTATCTTTGAAAACTCATGAGCTAAGGACTTTAAGATAATTTTCTTGAACTTTGAATTCTAATAAAATTTGATTATCACCTTATTTTATTACTTCATTTCATATTATAATATATATATATATATATATATATATATATATATATATATATATATATATATATATATATATATATATATATTAGAATCAGTTTATCTTAATAGTAATGTATGACGAGATGAACACACACACGGTAAATAATTTCCGCGTGAACTAACTTGCATATTAAAACAAAGAATGAACGGTGCACACAAAAAAATATCACTTTCAGTTTTCTCAACGGTGTCAATTGAATGTCATACTTTTCTTATCATTTCTGTCAAAGAGCGGAACACTGCTCGAAGTATCAAAATGCAAAATAAAAATTACTAAAAACAACAACATCGTTTTTATGTTTCATCAGAAGTATACACTACCAGCCAGTTTCGGCGAATTATTCTAGACTGATAACACTGGTAGGGAAACGCGACTTCACGCTGGAGTTTCCAATACTTCGTCTAGTGTTGACTGTTTCTATTTCGTTGCGTATATTTTGTCCGTGTGATCAATGTTGACGTGTTTCCTGGTTTCTATAATGGATAGCATATGTCTCTTTCTTTCAAGCGGGTATCATCCTCTGATGTATTTGCGTTGTTATCCTCCTTGTTTATTTTTCTTTGAATCAAATCAGTGTTTAACTAGGCACCTAAAACTGTTTTTACTCTCTTGCGGAAATAATAAATGCCTCTTTGATGACAAGTAGCTTCCATAAATGGTTGACAAAAGAACACTACAGTCTTGATCATAAAAGATAAAACAAAAAGGGGTGAAGCGGCAAACTTTAGACCGATCACTTGCATCTCAGTTATGGGGACACTTTTCACTAGCATATTATCGGAAAGTATTTATGGTCATTTGGACCAAAACAATTTGCTGCCAGGAGAACATAAAAAGTGGTCAAAAAAATCACATTGCATCAAAGATCAACATTGGATCGATAAAATGATCCTGAGAAACTGCAAACGAAGAACTACTTACCTTGCCATGGGGTGGGTTGATTATAAGAAAGCATTTGGTCCCTCAATCATAAAAAGACGAATGCCTGGAGATGTTCAGAATAGTCCCCAACATTCAAACAGCTTTAAAGAATAGCATGAAGAATTGGGAAACCAATTTAATTCTAGGAGGTGTTGCATTAGGTAAAGCATAAATCAGCAGAGGTATTTTCCAGGGTTATAGTCTTTCCCCTTTACTTTTTGTCATTAGTTTGATCTCAATGACACTTATCTAACATAATGTAAATGCAGGATATAGACTTGGGAAAAGTTTCCCACAGTCAACTTCTTATCATTAATGGATAAATGTAAGGTTTTTGGAAAGAATGAAAACCATCTTGATACCTTAATGCTCACAGTTTAATTATTTAGTGACGACATACGAATGGAATTTGGCATCAGTAAATATGCCATTCTTGTTATAAAAAGTGGTGAACTTGTCCATTCAGCTGGCTTTTTACTCTCAACAACAGATATAGTAAAAAAAGGTAGACAGTGAGAGGGACTTCAATACGTGGGGAATTTTTGTGACGGATAATATTAAAAACAAGGGAATTAAAAACCAGGTCACAGCTGAGTAGAACAGAAGAGTAAAGAGTATTTTTAAATCACCCCTTCCACAGTCGAAATACAGTCTATGCTATCAATGCAAGAGCAGTAGCTATCATCTGATATACTGCCGGTATACTTGACTAAATGCAGATGAACTAAAATGTGTTTGGATACCAAAACACGGAAAGTGCTTACAATTTATTGAGCTATTGCAACGAAAGGAAATGCAGATCGATTGTATCTACCTAAAATAAAAGGTGGTCGAGGTATACTTAGTGTAGAAGATGCTGTAGATATAGAAGAATGTTGTCTATATAAATCTATTTCTGAAAGTAATGAGATTCTTCTTCGTAAATTGAAAAGAGAAGAAATACTAAGTACTGAGGTGAAAAAGAATCAAAGGTTACAAGAGAGAGAGAGAGTAAACATCATTTGGAAAGAAACTACAGTGTGTTTCTTTAAGAATACTGTATTTAGAGATAATGACAGTTGTAATTGGTTGGTCAGGGGTGATCTCAAAAGATCTACCGTGAGTACCTTGATGGCAGCCCAAGAGCAAGCTACCCGCACTAGGTCCATCAAACATTACATTGATAAGATTAAGAAGCACCAATATGTTGATTGTGTAATCAGAGATAATAAACCTTTGCGCATATTCTATCTGAATGTATAATGCTAGCACAGCACCAGTATTGAAAATTGTGACACAACAAAGTAGCTCAGGTATCACACTGGAATATATGGAAACTTTATTAATTAGACCACAATGAAAAGTGTTATTAGGATAAGTCAAAAGTGGTACAGGAAAACGACAATGCATACAGACTGATAAGGGTCTGATACATTCAAAATCCGACTTAATATTTCTAACAAAACAAGAGAAATCCTTTATCATTGATATAGCCTGCTCCTTCGATACCGGATTTCAAGAGAAAGAACACGAAAAAATAAAAAAAATACCAACACCTAAAATGGGAATTAGTTAGATTATGAAAATATAAAGAAGTAAAGATGATTCCCGTTGAATTACGCTTGGAACCATAACGAAAAGCCACCATAAATGGCTTAAACAAATTAACGAAACCATTTTTTTTAATTCTGCAAAAGGCTTGCTTGTTAGGAACACCGAAAGTGTTAAGGTATAACTTGAATTTCTGAGATCAAGGGAATTGACTTGATGTTTAAAAAAGAAAGTCCAACTAAAAACATTCAAAGGTTGACACTACTATGAAACTATAATAATAATGGTAATAATTGAAACAATTTACTTGTTTTATGTGTGTTTTTTTACTGCCCAGTTTCGTAGACGGAAGCTATTACGGGTGTCCATGAGATTTCTATGAATAAATAGAGCATTTGTAACAGTGAACCGCTGTTTTAAATTCCGTTATAAGCAAGGAAAGTGTGATAGATAAAAGTTCCGAATTGTTTAAGGTACAGGAGTATAACATTAAAAAGAAAGTATATTTGTAACAATCGAAGGTTCGCAACTGATATTAATTATCTCGAGAAGATTGATAAGTACGTGACGCCATTGTGAATGAATGTTGGAAAGAATGCATACTGTTTGTTAATGTACACAAGAATCTGGAACAAGTTTAAGTATATGTGTAACGACGGGTGTAAGTATATGTAATTCTATATTCTGTAAGTTTGAAGGAATGTCAGTGAGTGGATATTAATTGCCCTAGCAGTCTTCTATATTATGTGGGAAGTTATTGGAAGAATAGAATGAAGTATTTACGGTGATTAGTTTATATATTATCCGATGTAATTCAGTTTCCGGTATTCACTGTGAGAGTAGAAGTAGATGAAGATTAGTGAGAAAAGTTTGTTGCTACCAACTGTATGGACTATGTTTTTGTGAGAGTATGAGATGGCGGTCAGAAAGTAGCATTTTTTGTTAGATGATGAACATAGTCATGAATGTCTTGAAGCACGCTCGAGTGAAGAAAATGAATAGAGTTGTGATTTAGTAGCCTGTGATGCATGTGGTTATTTTTCTATTCTTCACACAGATACAAGTGACACTAGTCTTTACTTTATATAAAAGATAATAATTATTGATTACGTAATTGTTTTAAAATATAGTTTAAATAAAAATTAGAATAGTAATAGTGAATTCAGCAGAGTTATAATACGTTATCTATAAGATGGTCTGAAGTTGTTTATACGAGATTTACAAAGAATTGCTTACACTATGATGGAAGGATAAAGAACAAAGAGAAAAATTTAAAAGAGAAGAAAATGAATAGAAAATCGATAAATATGGAGTGTTATAGTGGGTGTTATTGATTTATTTTATTGTATGTACATTTTGATGTATTGTTCTATTGTATCGGGTATTAACATTTTGAAATAAAAAAGTGAGAAAATATTCGATTTTCATGATATATTTTTAACATTAAACAACAAATGAATTGCGGTCAAGTATAATTTAACTTTTGGTCGAAGCAAAATAAGGAAACAAAATAAAAAGGGATAAATAAATATGAATATTTGTTGCATTTTTCCTTCGGCCAGATTGTGGCAAATCTATCCTTATGAAGCCTTTTCGTAAATAGTTTTGATAGTTTAATATGCCATAAAAATATATAGTTTCTAAATCAGCAGAAACAATTGTCTTATAATAAAGTGTTTTGAAACGGCATCCGAAATATTTTCTGAATAATTATTATTATACCTTAATAAACAAATGTGGAATATTTTATTTATTTTTGATAACTATATTTCTATCAAAACGGATTTCTCTAATTAAAATTTAAAATACACTATTTTAAAAGATTGTATTTATAGAATCTAACTCACAAACACGCATCTTTTGCTTAACAGATTTGCATAATTATATTTTAAAATAGTTCATGATAGACAATTTTGAAATCGTATTGTTCTATTTTACTATATATAATATAGTTGTGTCGATATAAAAAGTAATTAATGAAAGTTATTTAATACCAAACAATGTCAAAAATTGAAATCATGTCCATCAGTTTTCATAGAACGTGAGTAAAAATAATGTCTTCATAACTTTTCTGCATATATTTCTCTTTTAACACGTTTGTTATGACTTTTTTAATCGTATTTAATTAAAAAAGGTGGACACTGCTTAATTCATTCCACCATTATATGTCTTTATGTGATTCAGTTTGTGTCTATCCGCAACACCTTGCATTGTAGTTACTTCTAATTATCCTTTATGTACACATTAAACTCTGCTTCATGCAAACTACATCAATCTCTTTAATATATGTATATGCATATATATATATATATATATATATATATATATATATATATATATTTATTTATTCTGGTACAGAAAAATTAGTACAACATTCGTACCGTCGGTTTCAAGCACGGAAGGTCTTACCCATCCGGCTCTCTTCAGCTTCTGTTGTCATCTGTTTAACCTTAACAGAATTTCTGTTAAAAAGTTTGTGTATCTGGTTTTCCCCACCCTATTCGACCAATACCAAAACAAAGGTAGGCCAACTTTTCCTCAAGTTACTCGACAAACACTTCCCACCCACAAATGAATTACACAAACTTTTTAACAGAAATTCTGTTAAGGTCAGCTATTCCACTGCCCCTTCAATAAGAAAAATTATCTCTGCAGAACCCAAAACAATTACAAACGCAGGCTGCTCATGCCAAGACAAAAACAACTGCCCCCTGGAGGGAAATTGCAAAATCAATTCAATCATTTATGAAGCAACCGTCACAGACCAGAATACCAGTAATGCAGAAAAATATATTGGGATGACGAAGGGAAGCTTCAAACAAAGGCTATACGCACACAGAAACTCCTTCAGATACAAAAACAAGGCTAATACGGCACTCGCGACCCGAATATGGCAGCTTAAAGAAGATAATACACCCTTCACCATCAAATGGAAAATAATTGAGAGAAAACCATCCTTCTCTCCAGCCATAAACAGATGTCCTCTATGTGACGCTGAAAAATACCACATCTCAAAGGCCATCATCGATCCGAATACAGCCTGTTTAAATGTCCGCGATGAAATATTCAGGGGATGTGTCCACAAGAGACAAGCATTGCTTATAAACTGGTCTGACCGATTCACATAATGTCTAACTACCCCCCCTCTACTAATATAAACACAATAAAAACGAACAAATACCTCATCAACCTATATCCACTTAAACTTCAAGAGCAAAAACTCCGACCTTCACAAAAATACAAAAATATTTAATTTATTTATCAGTTACTAGTTTAAACAAACTATATCCACATAAATTCCAAGAGCAAAAACTTCGACTTTCACCAAAATACAATAATGCAAAAATATTTAATTTATTTATCATTTAACTTATTAATCTAAATCTACAAACCCATTTTAACAAACTCAAATATTTCATATTTCCAACTAAGTTAGCTCCCTTAGATCCGAATTTCTTCATTAAAATCACCCCAATCTGGGGAAAAGATTTTTACTAACCGTTTTTTAGAACGCATACCTTCAAAAATATAACGGCTAATGATACAAATTCATAATTTGGCTCACGGGAATTTCAGAGAAACCCTTTCTTTATTTTTGTTTTTAATCTTTAATTTTTAATTTTTAATTTTATTTTTTATTATTATTAATATTTTTTAATCTTTAAATTAATTTTAATTGATTTTTATTTTTATTTATTTTATTTATTATATATTTTTATTCTTTCTATTTTTATTCTTTCTCTCTCTCTCACTCTTTATTCTCTACATTTTTATCCTCTATATTTTCTTATTATTTTTTAATCCCCCTTTTTTTATTCTTTTGTTATTCTTTGTTATACCTTTTTTATACTCTTTCTCTTTTTATTTTTTTATTCTTTTATTCTTAGTATTGAGATGTTTTTATATATATAGGTTTTTTTATATTTATTTATATATATATATATATATTTTCATATATTTTTTACCCCCCCCCCTTTTTATTCCCTTTAATCTTGAATTCCCTCGTGTTTTAAATCTCAACGGTCTTATTACACTAAATTCAAATTTAAACAAACACACACAACACACTGAGCAAATAACGCGTCCCAACAAAAGTGTCATGTGACCTCACATTTCCAAAACAGATGACAACAGAAGCTGAAGAGAGCCGGATGGGTAAGACCTTCCGTGCTTGAAACCGACGGTACGAATGTTGTACTAATTTTTCTGTACCAGAATAAATAAATATTATGCTCTTAATTTTTAACTTTAATTCTTAATTAATCGAGCACTCTGCTGGGATTTTTCCTACCATTCTACAAAGAAGTTATATATATATATATATATATATATATATATATATATATATATAAGTATTAATACTGCAAATCTAAAAGATTTCGATTAAGTTTTTTAAAAGTCATATCACAATTGTCCACATCGGCTAGTAGTCAGGGATAAAGTTGGTAATAAATTATTATCTTAAGTCACAGTCTTCAAGGGGTCGACGGGTTCAATCAACACTACAGGTTATACAAACTAATAAAATCATTATTTAAATCTACTTAGCATGCTACCCGGTCATCATTGAAAGAAAAAAGGATGCACCCTAGTGAGTTTAATAAACTGGTCAATGTTCAATTCCGAATAGATTCCCGACATAAAGATTCTTTGGATTCGACAGAAGCACCTGATAGAAATTCAGCGGTTACATAGGCCAAAACACATGCAAGATAGGAACAGTATTCGAAAGCATCAAAATAATACAATATACACTATGAACGTTAGAGAAAAAGATGTGAACTGATGGATAACATATGCGGCATTAATAACTAGGATGCAAGCGACATACCAATAAAATATTAGATTTAAACAGAGATACTTAGTTACAAACACAGATACGCATAATCGACCCATAACATGTTCCTACACCAATAAATAGTAGTGTGTTACGATTACTATAAGACTTAGTGAACACGCTACGTGATGGGGAACCTGCATAGCTTTCTAGACCTTAAGATATGGGCATCAGTTGCACCGACCAATATAGATGCTAGCAGCGAATGAGAATGTAGATACCGTTTATGCATCGTTTGTCCTTTCGTTAAACCGGTTTAAGACCTCATGAACAGTTTCGTATTGTACCATTTTTGTAACTGATAACTCAAAACACTATCAAACACACGGAAATATTACGCCCTGAATATATATATATATATATATATATATATATATATATATATATATATATATATACATATATATATATATGTATATGTGTGTATACTTACTAATAATAGTAATGATGTTAATAATGATGATAATTATTATTATTTATATATAATAATTAGCTGAAACATTTCATGTTTGTAGATCTATACTTTTAAAACACATTAAAAAGGGCGAGGACTCAATGGTAAGCGACTGTTGTGACTACGCAAAATTACTTGTAACGAGTATCCAAAGAGGCAGAGAGTATTGAATACATGAGAAGTTTGTTATCATTCACACTCCAGGGAAGACTACAGGTGGCCGTCAGTGAGTAATCACTGATAGTGGCATATGTGAAACCCCCTACAGAGTAAACAACGATACTCGCCACTACTAATTCTACTCTCCAGTTTACACAGGAATGTAATTCAGGATCCATATTTGCAAGTACAAATTAAAATGTAAATCATACTATGCATATGGATGATCAGAAATTACTGTCAAGAAACGAGTTAGAAATACAACTAAATATAACTAAAATGTTTACTGATAAAAAGTTACAACTTGAAAACACAGAAAGCATAGAGCTATTGCATTTGTGATGGATGCACATAGTGAACACTCTATATATTATTAGCCGGGCATTCTTAGAGCGTCATATATAAAATCAACGGTAAAAAACTAAATCATAAGACAGACATTTAGTAAAACAAATAAACACGTTGGTAGTGCTCAAATAAGATAAACTGGACACTTCGTTAACTGGGGGAAAACGAGCCATGGAACCTGCATCAAAAAACTTAGTAACTTATTTTTAAATATAACGAACTACACCTGCAAGATTATTTTGACCAACTCCATATGAAATGGAATGAAAGGTGATTTGACTCGTAAATTTTTAAGATTTTCTATATGCCAGGATAATACTATAAGAGAAATGCATAATAAAATTTAGAATGATGCTGATTAACATTGCGAGAGGTAATGACAAGGTGAATAATTTGAAGAACTGTTAAATTTGGAAAAAATAAGAGAACAAATGCATTGTATATTAATGACTATCCTATCTCATTTTGTACACTAGACACGCAACCTTTGGTTACGGACATCTTCGACTGAGATCTAAGTGCTGACCAAAACAAATAACAAAAGTGAATGCGAAAATAGAAACGCAGAGACAGGTAGACATAAGTTTTAGTTACAACTAAAAATGTTAATTTTGCGAAGAAAGCAGTAGAAAATTACTACTATGCCAGCAAAAATACTAATAGATCAGTTAAACTAGCCAACTAGGTAACAAGGATCACCGTGTCTGGAAAGTTGAAATATAATGACTCTAATTCTAAATAAAACTAGAATATATATCAGGCGGAAACAATGATAAGAGGAAACTGTATCTTTATACTGTATTACCCCCTACTCACAGCTGCAATAGAAAGATGCAGTTCTACAAGTGTAACAATCTAACTGGGCATGCTAAACTTGTGTAAATAATATACTATGAATTCCCATAAATGATATGGTAATTTAATGAATCATTATTTTACCATGAAATGTTGACAGTGAATTGCAGACTGGTTTTTCTAAAATGTATAAATCATGAGTGCAATTTGTTTTCCTAATTTTGGTAAGAAAGATGTGACCTTGCTGATGGATGTCTTTGAGTAGTTTTAAACTTTCAAGGCCAGTTGTAACACTTTCGAAACCTTTAATAAGGTTAATCACGAAGAATATGAGAAATTGTGAGTTTCCGAGGATAGTGGGGAAGTGAAACTTTCACCCACTTGTAAATCAAAATATTCTGACAAATGAGTTCCTTAATATCGCTTATAAATAGAGTAGTTTGGGAAAGGAAATGATGATTTGGAGAATACGAACACATTCAAAGTCGGTGCTTATAAAATGAATTAGCCTTATTAAACTTCTAATGCATTGTTAACCAGATCATTTTTTCTACTTCTTTTGATAAGTGAGAGGTGTTTATTCTATTATCCCAGTCAAAAATTACCCCAGCTTCAAAAAAGTATAAAAACAACACATTTTTTTTCATTTTCAGTATGAAGCATAACACCTTAATATCAAATGCCACACGATTGGCGATTTAAACTTGTAAGAACCCCTTTAATCAATTTGGACTGTGGCAGAATTTAACCTGATCTCGCCGTCATTAAATTCTGATAAAAAGACGAAGGGGACTGTTAAAAGTATTATGTTGAACGTCAACATGCTTAAAGATCTATTTTCTTTATAATGATGGCGTAAACATGATTTCGAACCTGGGTAAATCTGAATGAACTGTGAAAATTAGAAAAGAAAAGATGAGATGACTTGGAAATATTAGATATATTCTACCTTGAATCGCGCAGAAGATATCATCAATTGATCTTTTAGAAACAACACAAGAAAGTAAATCATAGTGTAATCAGCATTAGTAGAGCGGAAGGTTTTTTCTTATTATTCATCGTTTTTTTTTCTTTATCACCTTGAACTTCCTTTATTGAAGTAGAGAAATTGTGGCTGCGCCATATTGAAAATAAAGAAAATTGTATTCCATATAACGATTTTGAGAAATGGTTGAGGACGCTGGAAATTAAAAGGATCAGGGAGTAATGTCAAGATTTAATGTCTCGTATTCTTCACTGGCAATGCGACATAGTTTCGTCCGTGGATCGAAACAATTCTATAGAAAAACCGTATTTAATCCATGCCGAGATAGAAATAGTAGGACTGGAGTGTTCGGAAGGACAAGTGTTAATGTGGTTTTAGATTATTGGGGGCTAGAGTCTCTCATGGTATATTGTAGATACAAATATAAATGATCAATTAAGGAAACACTCCAGAATGTTTGACTCTGTGACAGTTTTGACGGTTCGAAGACAGACGCTAAATGAAACAATACTAGCTTCAACTATTTCAGTGCTGCGTCTGAAAATATCTTTTATTCTTACCTTGTGAAAATAAGAGAACCCGTGGTTCAAATGCAGGTTTAATCATAGTTACCTGACGAGATGTACCCCCACTGATAATAGAATAACTGGCTTTATATTGACCAAATACTTCAGACGATGAGTTCACATTGGCCATAAAGGGTAAGCCATTACAAGCATCATGAGAGGGATCAGATGTAAATGGAGAACTAATCACAGTAAAATGATGGAATAAATTAAAGTGTGTGACATTTGTGCAAGACAAAGATATATAAGAGTAGATATCTGGACAACATAATGGTTGTTAAAAAGAATAAAAGTAAGGCTTTTGGACAGGATGAAATATCCCTTCCATGGCGAAAATGTAATGGTACGTTTTGCGCGTCGCCGGTTGTGATATTTGGCGGAATAGTGTCATATTGTTAATTATATTCTGATCCCACTCCTTCCACCGAATGACCTTATTCGTCAGACTCGCTACTGTAAGGCCCGAAAAAACATTTATGTACCTACCCTCAACATGTTGTCGTTGTTATCATATTACTTAGTAATTACAACTTTTACGAACTGTATACTGGTCTATTATTATTCTCTGTTTTTTTTAATTCAATTTTAATTAAAAATGAAATGGACAAAATATTCCATCCGAAAAAATGTCGAAATCGAGACTCAACGAAGGAAAATGCAAGCATTTGAAACGTACTTTCATCAATTATCTTTGTGCGGTTTACGTCACCAAAGAAACTGAAAACAACTAAACATACTTTTTTTGCATCGATAATAGGAAAATTGCGGAAGTCTTTAAAGGTATTAGTGATACAAACGACTACATCTCTTCTGTAACAATTTGAATGAAGGATACATTAAGCCAACAAAGAAAGCCTATAACTGTTACCAACTTATGAATATGAACGAGCAACTAACGCAGACAGTAGACATGTTCGTGTTACATCTAGGCAACCTTGCTAACTGTTGTGGGGTACAAATCACCACTATTGAAGAACTAATGGAAGCAACAATCTATAATAAATACCATGGTTGCAAAGACTGAAACTAAGGACATTCCTATTCATGTTTTACCGCATGGTAGGAATCCGGTCATCTCCTACCACATTTAGTGGCGTTACTGTATTGCTATGAATAAATACATTGTATATTTTAACCTGTCACAATTTGTGGTTGTTATCTTTGTGACCTCTAGCACGGGTCTACAACACTGGCGACGAGAAATTTAGTAAAGAACATACGTGAGGATTTTGATTTTATACCAGTCACGAATACTGGCTACCAGGATTACTCAAGAAAGTTACCGGATCATTCGACAAAAAACTGAATAACGAAGATTCGGGCAAGGATTTACTTAAAAAAAAAAACAAAAAAAACGTCAAACAACAAAAGACGTCGTCAAAAAGGTCTTATCTTGCTGTTGGAAAAAAAGCCACAAGAAGCCTAAACTACGATAAAAACGGAACTCATATATGGCGTGGATTTACGACAACTGAAAAAAAACAAAAAAAACGACTCAAAGTTTCAGTAAGTACAAAAAAAAAGAAAAGAATTTGTTCGTTCTAAAAAGATTGTCTTAAAAAAGCATTAGCATTGAAACAAAATTACGAAAATACAGCAAGTAAATGATAGTATATTGTATTTTGGCTAAAGCGAGTATTCGCAAAATTAAAAAGTTACGTCGGATTTTTCCAATTAAATTAAATTTTTCTCTGACTGACAGGCACGTTGAAAAAAAAACACTTTCGACAAGCAGGTACGGCATAACACTTTGTGTTAATGAGAAAATATGATATTCTGTTACGCACTTAAAGCGGAAATTATGGCCAATATTTAAATAAATGCTATGAACTCGTTTTTTTTCACAAAAAAAACAAACTAATTCTTTGTAAAAGAAAAAAAAAGTGTACGTTCAACAAGGATTTGAACTAAATACTTACACGTTACGAAAAGAAAATTGAAGGCAAAAAAAGGTCAAACTTTTTTCTGTATAAACACAAACGCTGAATTATTTTCTAGTGGAAAATTGCCACACAAGGAAAAAATAAATTAAGGAAATACTCGTCAATATAACCAGATACAAAAATTGTAAAAGTTTTTTTTGTAGAGTTGGTACTATAGAAAAAGAATTGGTTTGTTTCTGAAAACGCTTTATTGTCATAGAAAAATAAATGACGGATTTTTCAAAACAGATTTTGGAAATTATAAAACTTCAACAAAATCAACGATTAGAACTTGAAAAAAGGTTTCGAGAAGAACAATTGATAGTACAGAAACAAAATGACGAGAAGCAGTTAAGTTTAATGAAATACTTCGAGGAAAAACAGGGAAGAGAAAATAAAGAAATGATGAAATACGCCGCGGAAGAAAAGAAAGAAATGAACGAACACATATTGGAATTGAAAAAATTACATTTAGAGCATCAAAACCAATCAGATAAAAAAATGGATTTGTTAGAGCAAGTTTTAATGAATAAGGACAACGGACAGGAAAACAGTACGGCTTTTTCGCAAAATGCGATCTGGTCAGCCATTGATACATTTCGCTATGCTCCTGAGGAAGACCTAACGTTTGAAACATACTTCAGAAGATTTGAAGACTTATTCCAGATTGATTGTGGTTCATGGACGGATCAAAAGAAGGTTCGTTTATTACTACGGAAGTTGGGTGCATCCGAACATAACAAATTCGTGGATTATATGTTGCCAAGAAAAACCAACGAATTGTCGTTTGACGAGGCAGTCAAACTGTTAATGGAGTTATGCTGTCCAAAGACAAGCCTTTTCCATAAAAGATGGAAATGTATGAATATTACACATAAGGAAAATCAGGATTATACGACTTTTGCGTCTATAGTTAATAAAAACTGTGACGACTTCAAGTTGTCATCATTAACGGCAGATAATTTTAGATGCCTAATATTCACACAAGGTTTGATAGCCACAAAAGACGCCGATATAAGACGTCGTGCTCTAAATAAACTGGAATTAGAACCTGATTTAACGCTTCAGAAACTGGCTGAAGATTGTCAACGGTTCGTGGCAGTGAAAATAGATTCCCGAAACATAGAGGAAGCAGGTATCGCTCACATTAAAAAGATACGCTCCAAAAATAAAGGACACTCACCCGCCAGCTATTACCAACCAAGAGGCAAAAAGAACCCTTCACAAAATTATCAGGATAGACAAAAGCCTAGGACCCCTTTTAGTAAATGTGGAGGGCCTCATGGGTACAATGCATGTTAGTACCATAAGAAAATAACATGTGACCTATGCAAACGAGCAGGGCACAAGGCCTCATATTGCAGAGCAAAGTAGGGAAAAAGAACTACATAAAAACTGCAAAAGGGGACCCATCACCAACATAGAACATAAGGAAATATGTTACGGTGAGAATCGGAAATAGAGAAGTAAATCTGCAACTCGATTCAGGGTCGGATATATCGATTATAAATGTTCACACGTGGAAGAAATTAGGTAAGCCCACGATGATGAAGACGAATAAAATCGCAAGATCGGTAACTGGTGATAAGATACATTTTGAGGGTGAATTAATTATTAATGTTTCACTAAAAAGAAAGACAGAAAAGCTTAAAGTATTCGTTCTTAGGAACACATCAAATTTATTTGGATCTGACTGGATCCAAGAATTTGAATTATGGGACTCGCCAATGAGTGATTTTTGTCAAAAAGTCGAAAATTTAACGGCCGAGGCCGACAAACTAAAAAAAGATCTAAAAACATCTTTTCCAAGTGTTGTTTTCTGAAAAGCTTGGATGCTGCACGAAAATAAAAGCGAGATTCGAATTGCTGGATGAAGCAAAACCAATATTCAAAAAACCACGTAGCGTACCGTTCGCTTCAAGAGAATAAATTGAAGAAGAATTAGAAAGACTAGTTAACACAGGGATGTTGACCCATATTAACTATAGTGAGTGGGCAGCCCCCACCGTATACATAAAAAAATCAAAAGAAATCAGAGTATGCGCAGATTTCTCTACCGGATTGAATGCATCGCTCAAGTACCACCACTATCCGTTACCAAACCCAGAGGAGGTATTCGCTAAGTTAAATGGCGGAAAAATCTTTTCCAAAATAGACTTAAGCGAGGCGTATCTACAGATACCAGTAGAAGACGATAGTTCGAAACTTTTGTGTATATCAACACACATAGGTCTTTTTAAATTCAATAGATTAGCATTTTGGATAAAAGTAGCACCTGCTCTTTTCCAACAGATAATTGACACTTTGCTAAGCGGTTTGGATTTTTCAATAGGCTATCTGGACGATATTCTCATACGTAGTCAAAATGTTGAACAACATAGAGATCATGTATTTCAAGTGTCTGACAGAATAAAAGAATACGGCTTCACTTTGAAAGAAGGCAAAATGTGAATTTCTTTGGAACAAATAAAATACCTGGGTCATATATTGAATAAGGACGGGAGAAAACCCGACCCGGATAGGTCCACAGCAATAAAAGACATGCCAGAGCGTCACAATCTAACTACATTGCAAAGTTTTTTAGGGCTCGTTAACTATTATCAAACTTTTATTAAGAATATGCATAAATTGCGCGCGCCTTTGAATGAAAAAAGGACAAAAAATGGAACTGGACGCCGGAGTGCCAGTCGGCATTTAAGCAGTTAAAAGATGTACTAACATCAGATTTATTTCTGATTCATTTCAATCCAGAACAAGAGATTATTGTCGCAACCGACGCAAGTGCTTATGGAATAGGGGCATGCATTCTACATAAAATGGCAGATGGGTCCACTAAACCGATCGCCCATGCGTCGAGAACCTTACTGCCAGCCGAGAAGAATTATTCCCAAATTGAGAAGAAAGCACTGGGGATCATATTCGGAGTTAGAAAATTCCACCGTTTTTTACATGGTCGAAAATTCAAATTACAAACTGATCACAAGCCGCTTATAACCATTTTCGGTTCAAAAAAAGGGATACCAACTTACTCAGCCAACAGACTGCAAAGATGGGCGACCATCCTGCTAAATTACGATTTCAGTATGGAATTTCTTGCATCTGCGAAGTTAGGTCACGCTGACGGATTGTCGCGATTAATCCCGAAATCAAGGGAACCGCTAGAGGACACAGTAATAGCGTCACTACAAAGTGAAAAGGACTATACACAAATACTGTGCAATACGATCAGGGAATTACCAGTGACTTTGAAAGATATAATAAGGGAGGCTGAAGAAGATAGTTTCATCCAAGAAACGAAACAAAAAATGCAATCAGATGGATCGGCGGCGGAAGTTTATTCTATGTGCAATGAGGTACTGTTGTACCGAGAAAGGGTGGTAATCCCAGCTACGCTGAGGAAATTTTTTTTAAAGGATTTTCATACGGGGCACCCTGGGGCTACTAGAATGAAGAGCCTCATGAGGTCCTACGTTTACTGGAAGAGCATGGACACTGATATTGAAGACATGGTAAAGTCGTGTAAGGAATGCGCATTGGCTGCAAAAGCGCCCCCAATACAATTTAGCCCGTGGCCTAAAGCTGACCATTCATGGTCAAGGATACACGTGGACTTTGCAGGTCCATTGGAGGGTAACTATTACTTAATAGTTGTTGATAGCTTTTCAAAATGGCCTGAGGTATTTAGATGCAAGAGTCCAACGACGGATTTTACAATCAGTGCTCTTCACGAATTGTATGCTAGGTTTGGTGTGGTCGATTGTTTGGTGTCGGACAATGGCACGCAATTCACGTCAGCAGATTTTAAAAGTTTCTGCGAGGATTTCCAGGTCAACCACATAACAACGCCAACCTATCATCCTCAATCGAACGGTCAGGCAGAGAGGTTCGTGGACACGCTAAAAAGAGCCCTGAAAAAAGCTGAAGGAACGCCTTCAGGAAAGGCGTTACAACAGTTTTTACAGGTGTACCGAATTACGCCAAATGAAAGCGCTCCATCAAAGATGTCACCGGCAGAGTTAATGTTTGCGAGGAAAATTAGGCCGGTCTTCGAGAAACTTTTGCCTAAACAGGTAAAACCGCCGAATACTACAGTTCCTAAAAAGATGTATTTACCTGGGGAAAAGGTATTTTTCCAGGTACATAAAAATAATAGTATGATGTGGGAACTAGGAAAGGTCAAGCAGAGGATCGGGCGGATGGTTTACATAATCGAAGGTCCAAAATTCACTCACAAGAAGCATTTGAACCAAATTCGGAAACGTGTCACTGATGACGACAGACAACCTCCTGTTGAACAAGAAGTAATGGACCATATATATGACACGTTCGACCTGGTAACACCACAAGCAGCCGAACAACGCCGGTCTTCCAGAAAAAGAAAAAGGATCGATCCCATAGAGATCAATCCCAGGAAAAAGAGCTATACGATCATTCCAGGGGAATGAAAAGCTCGGGAGGGGGGTGTTGTGGGGTACAAATCACCCCAATTGAAGAACTAATGGAAGCAACCATAAATACCATGGTTGCAAAGACTCAAACAGAGGACATTCCTATTCATGTTTTACCGCATGGTAGGAATCCGGTCATCTCCTACCACATTTAGTGGCGTTACTGTATTGCTATGAATAAATACATTGTATATTTTAACCTGTCAGAATTTGTGGTTGTTATCTTTGTGACCCATAGCATTGGTCTACAACACTAACTCATGCGATGTTCAGGCTGTGAATGTCGACGTAAATAAAACACGAATGTATGCGGAATGCTTTTAGCAGCGCTATATCTTCTCCCTTAATTCGACAACAAAATCCACACTAACTATTCGGGTAGCGCATTAGATGGAAAGATTTCTTTAACAGGCAGAAAACACTCTGCGTGTAACACTCAAGGTAATATTATTATTGCCCTAATAATATCTTCAGGAGAAGGTCTGGATGCTACATAAGAATAAACGAGAATACTACAACAAGAATTTAACCATTAAATTATTCTAAAACATGCGTGCGAAAATTGTTGGAGAAGCTGACGTCGATGTCTTTCTCAATAATAGTACACACTCGGGAATGATAGTGAAGGTAATTAAGAATGGATTTGTCGGCATTAAAAGATTTGTCGGGATTGAAAGAACGGATTTGTCGACATTAAAACAAAACTGTCACTCAATGTCTGAGTGACAGTTTTGTTTTAATGTCGACAAATCCGTTCTTTTAATGCCAACAAAAATTATAATTATAAGAACATTCTTGCAAATACAAGTATTTTATTACCGAATAGGACCATGTCATCATAAAATTTAAAGGAGAAACTATTGTACATTATAGTCGTACCCACCTCCTTCCACAAATGAACTCGCCTTTCAGAATTTATGTCGTTAGCCCACTAAACTATTTAAGTGCCTAACTCTCACACTGTGATTTTCCTTATAGTACTCATTTGTAATGAATACCTTTACAAATGATACATTAATATTTTCTAATGCTCCATATGAATTCCTGCCATACTTATAGAAAGTTCGGTTGAATGAAGAAAATATACAGCCTTAAAAAGTATTTGAACTAATCATATACACCCTAGAGATTAATAGAAAGGTTCGGTAAATCAGCTTACCTTAACTGTTGTGTGTTGAGCGCATGGACGTAGTGGTCACTGGGTAAAAGTATATTTACTTGATGCAATGTATGTACAATAATACGTAAGGAATTTTCTTAACACAGTCATGCTAAGTATAGGCGAAATACACTAATAAAACTATTAAAAAGCAAATTATGTTCTCCAAATTAATAAAGAGTGAACGAACGATTTGCGACACAGAATTAACATATAGCAATAGAATCACATGAGGCATAATGTTAGAAGAAAACTGAACGGTTTAGGGTTACTTTAAGATAAGGTGGAAATGTACTTGCTGCGTTAAGTCGGCTGAACAATGGGATATTATATCGATTATATCGACACTTGTCAGCTGAATGCACGTGTTGTTCGATTATCAGTGATTTTTTAAAGTTTAGAACCTGAATCAATCACGGATAACAGGTTTTAAAGGACATGCAGGCTTAACTTGTATTAATCGAAGTGCAACCCGCTATTGATCGATTACGATGAGAAAAATAAGGTATTGAAAGAAGAATACGTATTCGGTAAGATATAAATGAGAGATTATTCGAACGAAAACGGACTGCTTGGTAGGAACTGAAATCTGGTCAGAGTAAGAAGTGAGGTGTGGTACCTTAATATAGATCATCATCCCTGCACAACAGTGTATTTGTCGGTCGTCATTTCTATGTATAGGCAAAAGAAATGTCTCATCAATAGTTATGACACTAAGAGTTTGAGGTAATTAGTCGAAATTATTATTGGTCACAAGTGTGCAAGTATATAAGATCACATGATACTAGTTATATAATTTATAGAGCATGGCAGGTGACACCTTTATTAATAGAGGAAATGATACTTTTTATACTTTTAAAGAGGTCAGCATGAGAGTGGCAGGTCTACATCCGTATATATCTCATGAAAATATATACATAGTCTACTTTGATAGAAGCTCATGTCATGAAGGATAAGTAAGGACAGGCAATGACACAATTCATATTCAATGAAATATTCACTTGAATGGGTGAAATATCTCAAATGAAAACAGATAATAGATGGAGAAATCATAAATGCGGTAATGCAAGAGGTTCTACTGTATCCGAAGATTAAACACTTTACAACACTCACTTATTAGCTGCAAGATAACTCCTAATAGAACAACTACTTAGATTCTGGGGATGTTATCTAAATGAGAAAATGGGGACCGTTTATTATCTGAATCAAGAGCTGCTAGGATTATAAGTTTCAAATTATGAACCAGAAATTAGTAATTGTACTGCCATGTGTTATATAGTGACATGTTGGTAAACTCTTGAAACACTAAACACAATATATTCGCGATTAAAAAACAACGCTCTGTCATTGTATGTTCAATAAATATAATTTACAGGACAGAGAAGAAGCAGATTGAAATATTCCAAATCACGAGTTGGGGAGAGCATGCTATCGATAAATAATAAAGAATACCCGTGGAATAAATTAATTATATGGCCAAAGAGAATGAACGACTGGTAAGACAAGTAACTTTAAGAAGATCGAGTTGTGCCCGTAATAATAATGATTTAGAAATAAAAGTTGAACTAGTACTTTATAAAACGATGCCGGAAACTAAAAGAGTTGAAAGCGAAAAAATATATAGCGCTGCTAACGATAATTCGCTGGCATTTGCTAAAGAAGTTGCAATTCCCATAACATAATTTAAACGGCATCTTGTTAGAAATAACAAATTCTGTCTACGGAGAGATATCTACGAGAAGAAGACTGAATAATGCCTCAAGGAAAACAGGTGATAATAGGAATACGAAAAAAGTATTTAATTGAGATAGCGATATATGAAACATTCCACGAATGCCAAGCAAAATATGGGGATACACATCCAAAAATAGTACTAACTTAACGTGGATTCCTGGGAGAAAGGAAGGGCGATTTTCCTTAATGTATCGCGAAAATGGACTTAAATAGAAATCGAAAATAAAAAGAATAAATCGATAGATGGTAAATGTTATTCGGATGATTAAACGAAGCATTTGTTATTTTGTAGGGTTCCTGAACGGCAGGTATTGACGTTATTTTGAATAAATACATAGAAGACATTACAAAGGCCACTGTAAAGAAAGTGGGATCCTTCTACCAGGCTAGAAAAATTCTCACACTTGAGAGTATTTTATATCTCTACAAAGTCATGATGAATATTGTTTTCACATCTTCGTGGCTGCACATTCTACCAGACAAGGTTACCAAAAGATTCACTAATCTAATAAATTCCTCACTTTCCACCAAACTCCAACCCCTGTCAAATCGCCACAATGTTACATCTTTGTGCTTTTTTACAAGTACTTCAATGGAATGTGCTCCGATGAACTTACTGATCTGGTGCCCTCTCGACATAAATACACTTGATGAACACAACAATAAGGTTAAGCCGATCCATTTAATGTGGACCCCCAGAGATGCTGGAGAGCCTTCTACTCCAATAGCTTTTTTCCTCGAGCTGTCGGTCTTTCTTACTCCCTCCCTTATCCCTGTTTTTCCGACTGTACCGACACCCAGAAATTTAAAACTGGCATGAACAAGCATTCCGCCGCACAGCTCCCAATATAGGATGTACCCTAAAACTTCTACCCTAATTCTAATTAGCGCCTTACGTCTACAGTTGGAACTTGCCTCGTTCGGGATGAACTATTTTTTAAAAAAGTACTGACATATTAAGATAACAGCGATGTCTAGATAGCTAGATCTGGGTGGTCGATTCCGTTAATGAATTCTATCGATTAATAAGCGGCATTATTTAAAATAGGAATGTAGAATAAGATAAAATTAACCAGATTCGTCAGAGACAAGTGCAGTGAATAGTCATTAAACAATTAATGAAACGAGATTCTAGAAGATGATGTAGATTGTCGACCAATTATTAAAAGATGAGATATTAATATATGTAAGGATTTACAGACAAACAACTCTTGTGGAAAAGACCATGCTGATCCTGCAGCTATTACGAGGTGAAATTATCTATGAGCGGGAAGTGTCCAAATTATTTCTTTGCAAATCAAAGGGAAAAGAATCAGCGTTACTCTCATACCTACACCAGTTTTGTGGAAGGTCTGACAGGATAGAATTACGTTGGAGGTATAACTCTACTAATAGAAAGTACAGGAATAAGCATATGTATTCTTGTCACTCAAAGACAAGAGAAAATCATCCTCGTTTTTCAAAAAAATTATCAGATAATGACTGATTGGAAAATGTATTGTGTATAAAAACTACTACTACTACTACTACTAATAATAATAATAATAATAATAATAATATTGTCATTATTTTTTCTAGTACTACAAGTGGTACTACTAATATTACTACTACTAATAATAATGACAACTACTCTGATACAAATAGTTGTATAAGCACTAGTAACAGGTCTGAACAGGCTAGAACAAATGTTATGAGTAATGTCAACTAAATTGAGGATTGATGATGAAAACAGCAGAAACATTAACAAAAAACAACCAGAATATCCAGTTGACACCATACGTTTCTAGTGGGGTGAACTTGAATGCTGCTACTTAAGCGTAATTAGAATTGTAAAGCATTATGAAGAGTGTCATAGTAGATATTAATTAAAAAAGACGCACACATAATCTACACAGCCTCTGCTAATCAACCAAAACGCAGTAAAACAATATCGCTGAGGACCACAGGAAATTATCGTGCAATGCCTGGAAGGATGATTGAAGCTAGAGCGTATTGATATCTTGAGAAGTATCTATATATTAATACGATAGCGTGTGTGTTCGTGTGTCACGCTTCCGGCAAAAGCTCTGCGCATGCGTGCTGCACCTAGATTTTTTTAAAACAGTCAAGTCGCTTTATTTTCAAAACATTTTAAAGTATTTCCCTCTTGCGTAACGTTTAGCGACGTAGTATTTTTGACTTCGGCCCGACTGGTTTATAGTTCGATCCCAACCAACCTCTAAGATTTTTTTCTACACTTTAAGGGGAAGGGGAAGAGAGGTAGGGAGAGGACAACCGGGAAGACACATATTAATACAATAGCGTGTGTGATTTTGTGTGTCATACTTACATCGAAAGCAACGATCTTCTGAATCTTTGTATGCTACTCACCTGGTTAAAAAGTACTTTTTGTGTTGCTTTAAACTTAAAACTATTTTTTATTTTTTTTTATTTTGGCGTTTTTAAGGGCATTGTCTATTTAATTACGTTTTCTTTTGGTTGTAGAGAGGGCCAGTATTATTTTTTTATATATATATTTTTTTTTGAACGGATGGCATATCAACCTTTTTTAGTAGATATGCGCAGTGTCCATCGTACACGAGTTACCATTTAAAAAATTATTTCACTCTTATCTAGAAGGGGGGAGGGCTCATAATAAAGCAAGTGGAACTAACAAATAGAGGGTGCTTTGTTACATTAGGACCCGCGCTAACTTTGACACCGTCGTTAGAGTTAGGGTCAGTGTGGCAGACGATAACTTCGTCAACTTTTTCAGTTTTATTTTCAAGAAATAATTAAAAAAAAAAAAACGAACACAACACGGTGTAAGTAAAAATAAAAATTTAAAAATTAGGTGTAATTTACACGGGCCCCGCTAGTTATTATTATTACACGAATTCCAGTCGTTACCACTAGCATCTCGCAATATCGAGTATTGAGAGAGTAGAAAGTTGACTTTGGGCTTACTTTCGACAGTCTCATAACTCTCGCTTTCCTTATTCTGTTCTTTGGACCTCAAATTCCATGAGCGATGTTTCTGACAAATGGGGAAGAATTGCTGTTTTCTTGGTTAGAATCCATCCATCTAACACATATCGTTGGCTAGTCTTTAAACGTGAAGTTGTATTTTCTTTTTTAGCTCCTTACATTAAGTGGCTTCATGCCTTGTCTTGAGCGATTTCCACTAAAAGGAAAATAGACAATTATTATTAAGTTTATTGATACTCGTCTATTACCAGAATATGAAGTGATTTGCAACAGAAAGAAGCTGGGAGTCTTTGAAATCTGGGAAAACTTTTTCTTTACCCAGACTTTTTTTGGCCAGTGTGCGATCACGGGTAATGATTCGTGTAAAACACTTAAAATCGTTTATCAAAGAACAACCCATGAAATTATGTGTACACCACTAAAAATAAGATGGATGTCACACATTTGATCATGTTTGTACATTTTTAAAGCTATTTAAGTTTTTTTTAAATTATGTCATAAGGTTTTAACCATAAGCCAAGCCTACTTTCTTATATCAATTATGGTCGTTATTTTTTATTTACTCTCTGCCATTGTTTTATTAATTTGATTATTTCATTAATATTTTGTATGTAAATAAATAAACAAAAAAAAACATGTGCTCTTTAAATGTTGAAGTTTAACGTAATTTACCAAAGGCCGTTAAACATGCTACAACTAATTAGTATGTTAATGGGATAATTTATTCATTAAAACATTTTACAAATAAATCTACAGCATAACAGATTTTCTTTACGGGGTAAATTTTGACATGAAACTTCAATTCTATATACCACGTTCAAAGATAAATTCTACAAAGTAAACAATAAAAACGCCCATTTACATGTTTAGATTTTAACTGTTCGAATATAAACGGAATAATTTACATTTGATAAGCGATCTTTTTGTCACATACCATCACCGGCGGTCGGTGGTGTGCGCATGGCAAAAAATGGGGAATCTACACAAAAGAAAAAAACAAGAAACAAACGTGACGAGTATACCCTCGAATTACTACCGGGGGGAAATGCTTACAATTTTGTCTGAATTAAAATATTTTTACGTATATAATTCAAATAGAATCATTCAATGAAATGTCGATAAGTTTAGATAACGTTCGTAATATAAGATTTTCTTTAATTAAACAAATATGCCATGTTGCTGTTACACTGAATTATATTAATTTAATTTATAATCATTAATTTTAAAACACTTCTAAAAAATAGAAATATGCATGAATTAAAATGTTATAATACCACATTAAATCGGGAGCTAATGATTAACAAAAATAAACGAGAAATGTTTTGTCTTGAATATGAAATTTAAGTAAAAAATGTATCGATTCAATTATTTAAATTACTATTAATGTTTCCTTATGATTTGTTCCGCCATTCAATTTACTTTCGGATGATATAAAGTTTATTATCGTACATCAACTCAATTAAGTGGTATTTTTAACCGTGGAGATGACACCAGGGGTCAATGTGCGAGACCAAACTAAATAAAAACTAATTTAGCCTTTTAAATCTACAGTCAAGATTTATAACACAAATGTGCTTCATAAACCGAAAGTGTGATAAAAATATAGTAAGTAGTTGATTTTTGCTGGACTATGGAAATATTTGTTGCGATCCCACACTTTTCAGCATATTTATGGGGGATCGATTTTAAAACAGTTGTATGAGTTTGTGATATATTTATTTTTTATGACCGTCCAGCGCAAACAAAGACCACTTTACGTTATTCTCATTTTACCATTTGTACAAAATAAACGATACATATCTTCTTTGGTAAAATTACTTTAAGAGTACATCTCGTTATGGGGGTCTATTTTAAAAACTATTGTAAGATGGTATTATATATTTTTATTGTATAATATTCCAGCATAAACAAAGATCTCATGTTATTTTTATGCAACCTTTTTTGAAAATCACCCACGCTTATCTTACTACTTTGTTAGACTTAGTTTATAGTACATCTGGTTATGATTGTCTATTTTAAAATCCCTTGTATGTGTTTGTGATAAATTTTATACTATGACCGCCAAACATACATACACACACAGTTTGGCCTTTTGTATACTGATATAATTCTGTTAATAAAGAATCAGTTTTGGAAATCCACACTTTTACACCCTATATTGCTTTTGTCTCTATTTTTTATGTATTGTTTAGTCATATTAAAGTTTTAGTAAGGCAATACTTTTCTGGTGTGCAGATGTTCATTGTTTTTTATTGTTGACTTTGTTATTGCAACGTTTACTCGAATTCGATCTATCTCTATTTTAATTTAATAATTAATTATGTGTTTATTGTCATTTCTATGTTCGTTGTGGTTGTGTTTGGTTTATTAGTACGATAGTCTACTACATTATTCCAAGAGAATGAGAATATTGTAACAATTTATTAGAAAATAGTTCACCTAGAGGATTTTCTAATAAATACTATTAAAATCTAGTGTTATAAACCAGAGAAAACTCATTCCTTTATTCCTCTAATCCCCTGCCAATCCTAGTATTAAATGTATTTTAAAAACTTCAATTTCAATATGTTTAGAAACTTTTACTTTGGGGTCTTAATTATTTCTACTTCAATTGATTATCTCTTATTGGATTTACGTAAACATAGCCAGGGGCATGATATGTACTAAAATTAAGAGATAATATCTATTTATATCAAATTAGGTATATGGTGATGTTAGTTTAATGCAAAAGTTTACACGGAGGGGTGTCAGCCTTTCGTGAAAATGTCAAAATCCCCGTAACTATGCAACAGAAAGTAATACCTGAGAGTAATATTGCGACGTTCCTGGATGGAACCAGCATTATTATCATCATAGCACATGTTATAGAACACCGAATTAGGTGTATATTATAAAGTATACGATGTTGCCAGTCATTATTTGAATTGTGTTCAAACTTTAAAATTAACGCATGCAGGAATAGTAAAGTACTTGAACTAAATAATCAGTGCCCACTTTATTTCTATATGATTTGCATGTTTTGTCAATATTGTCAGGTTCTCGTCTTACTACATGCCAATATATATATATATATATATATATATATATATATATATATATATATATATATATGACAGTGTAATGTTATGAAAAGGTGACAATGTAAGTGACTCAGAAAATCTAGATGTTATGCAAATATTATGTTCTGTCACATAACATATGTCTATAACCACAAAGAATGATAATATGTTTTGTGTTCGATTCTCACAGAGTGTTAGAGATGATATCAGGCGCACCATATGAACAACGGCTGTCACATATATTACTACAGACTTTAAAAATGCACTGATCGTATGATATTTCTCTTTCTTCTCAAGTTACATTTCTCTTTGTTTTTGCTGTGGATGTGGCATCCTATCGAATGAGAGATATTCCCCCACTATTTAGGAGACACCAACCGAGAGATCTACTTTAGATTATAACCTTCCTTTGAAGTGAAATTGTGGTTCTTTCTTGCACTTTGTTCACCGTGTACATTCGCCAGGTAGTTTTGAAAGTAAGTCAACATTAGCCTAGTGGCTTCTATGATTACTGAAATCATTACAATTTTCCTAGGTTCCAGTTTCTTTTCCTATCATCCATGAGATCTTGATATTTAGTTCTCTTCTCTATTCCAGGTTTGTAAAGTTCAGCATCATTAAAGACACTAACTTCAACTGAGGTTGCTTCACTTACCCTCTTGTTACATATTACTATGTTAGTTTAAACAGCTGCATGTTTTAGTATGTAGATTTAAAGGTGAGATAGTCATGGTTGATAGTGTATGACTAATTTGAAACAGTTCTTTCTTTTGTATGACCCCAGGACATTCTGCTAAACTGCATATTCATTTTTGCAGGTGGTACATATGTAAGACGTTGTGCTTAACGAAAGTAAAACTTGATCGTCCAAAATTCGTTCTGTTTGTTTTTTTAACGGAAAACTACACTCATTGTTACAGCAAATTATGAACATCAATATTTCAAAATATAAGAATTTCGTTTTGTGTTTATTTTTCTCATTTTCATGTAAAATTAACATGTGAAAATAATTTTACGAAAATAAGTTACATTAACCTGTGTGCATGTATATCTACAAACTATTTAAATTACTCCGTATAGTAGTTACTTTTCAATCTATTTACATGAATCTGTATAGCAGTTACTTTTCATACTATTTAGATGAATCTGTAAAGCGGTTACTTTTCAAGCTATTTTCATTAATCTGTATAGCAGTTACTTTTCAAGCTATTTACATGAATCCGTATAGCAGTAACTTTTCATGTTATTTACATAGATCCGTATAGCAGTTACTGTTCAAGTTATTTACATGAATCCGTATAGCAGTTCATTTTCAAGTTATTTACATGAATCCGTATAGCAGTTCATTTTTAAAGTATTTACATGAATCCGTATAGCAGTTACTTTTCAAGTTATTTACATGAATCCGTATAGCAGTTAGTTTTCAAGTTATTTACATTAATTTGTATAGTAGTTACTTTTTAAGCTATTTACATAGCATCCATATAGCAGTTACTTTTCAAGCTATTTACATGAATCCGTATAGCAGTTACGTTTCAAGCTATTTACATTAATCCGTATAGCAGTTACTTTTCAAGCTATTTAGATAGCATCCGTATAGCAGTTATTTTTAGGCTATTTACATTAATCCGTATAGCAGTTACTTTTCAAACTATTTACATTAATCCCTATAGTAGTTACTTTTCAAGCTATTTACATGAATCCGTATAGCAGTTACTTTCCAAGCTATTTACATTAATCCGTATAGCAGTTACTTTTCAAGCTCGCGATCATAAGCATTGAGCCGTCACATTTTTAAGAATTCCTTAATGCTATTTCAAATTTTTGTTTTAGATTTTGCATATTTAAATAAGGAATTACAACTGTAAAATTGTAAACAATCTTATATTTATTATACCAATACAATTTAAATACCACTGTTTACTAATATTGTTGTTTTGTTTTAAACTATTCCACAGATTTACGCACATTCTATGATTTGAACAGAACTCTAATATCTATAGTTTTCTGCGCTAATTGTTACCTCGCTTAACTTACTTTTGTCATGACTTCCCTTGTGTAGGGATGCCATTAAACTACATGTACACTCAAATTTACCGATTTTATTTAAATATTGTATTCGTGCAATATATGATACATATTTAGTATTTAGCAAATATGAGAGAAATCAATATTATCCCTTTTATCTATAATAATCTATTTAACTTTTGTTTATGTGATAAACACTCAGTTTAAATTTCGCTGCTATTTTTATAAACACATGATCAGATTTACCTTACTTCAAACTTTAATCATTATTATAATTTTACAGTTGGATTAGATGTAAAACTGCTTCATATAATAGTTTACAAAAATGTGGATATCGGCATAAATATATTATAGTAAGAACTTAATTTTCAGATTCCTTATTTTAAGCGAAATATTCCACTTTATAACCAATTTAATTAAGATAGATATATGGAATCGTAACATAGATAGTAGCTTTCCTCGCAAATGTTAAAAGACTCTGTATCTCCATTAAATATTTCAAAGCTGCAAACATATATTAACCAGCAATATACTATGTATGTGTAATGCATATTTCTTTGAATTTCTCAGCAATTGTAAATACCTACTTGCATTTGATTAGTATTATCATTGATTCTATTTACTTTAATTTTAGTCTGGCGTGTTTTAAATATGGCACTTTTTACCAAATTATTTTGTAAATAGTGGTTAAAACGTAATTGTTACGGTAATTGAACATTACGTAATTAATTGAACAACATTGTCATATAATTTTGCTAAATTAATGTTGCTCTGTTAATATTCTGTCAACCTTTTATTACTTGGCTGATATAATATAAACATGCCTGACATATTTTCCGCTGGAATCAATTTTGTAATTTCTGTAATAGGACTTATATTAGTTGATTATATTTAATTTTGATTTCAATAAATAACTGATCAATAGTAACAAATAGATAATATAAATATGTATGCAACGTAGAAACTATAACCAAACACACATAAACTCATATCAATACAGAGATTACGTCATTTGTTTTTGTCGCGGTCTTTCAAAATATTTCTGAATCTTCTTTGTTTTCTTAATCCTTTTAGATTCACCTTTTGTTCATCACTATTTCTCATCCTGGTCGTTCTCATCCCATTCTCTTCTTTAATCCGCAGATGTGATATCTGTTCATGCCAAGTCTGGACTAACTCACGTATTTGTATTGACAAATATGACACATTGTCTTCTTAAACTGTAATTATTGGAGAATTTCGCATCACCATTGTATTTTAATGTCAATATCATCAATATATTTTCGCAGAAATTTATGTTTAATTTTTTCTCAAATAGAGTCCTACGCCTGTGTCAACATTATCATATGCTTATAGTCGCAATAATGATCGTGTTGACCTGTTTCCTTAGGAATGTTATGTCTTTCCATTTCAACTAGTAATTTAATTATCTGATTCATTCTTAAATTTCAGATTGGTCAATTATCCCTTGAGAGGTTAATACTTCATTTTAAACCATCCTCTCTATTATATTTCCACTCACTTGCAGTTATTTTAACATTCAGTTATTATTTAATTTTAAAAATGTTGAAACACAGCGGATATTTTTATTTGTAAACTTAAATGTTTTTATTCATACAAATTCAGTACATTCTGAATGAGACAAGTGGCCCAACACACACACTGTATGAACTATTTCTTATGTATGAATCATTCAGCGAATATACATTGTGTTATTGTCATGTTTGCTTTGTTGCATGAACACTAAGATAATCTTGCTGGAGATTTTTTAATGTTCATTTTGAATAATAAAAAATGTTAAATGAAGTAGTAAATATTGAAACAAATTTTAAAGGTTTTAATCTTCATTTTTATTATCCGAAAAAATACCCAATCATTGGAAGTTCTATAGATGGCGGTTATAGATAAAAAGTGTGTTTAACCTCGCTGAAACTAAATTCATTTAACTTTAAAACGTTGCTATTTGAATTAAACCTTTTGGCGACGAGCAATGTGTAGAATCAGTTCTGATGCTGCACGAAATATTTTCTGTCCTTAGTCAATTCATAGTTTTGTTCCAATCCCGAATGCTTCTTTTTTACATCTGGAAGTTCCCAACACTTAATCGATCTGGTGCTTTACTTTGCCCTCGTAGGGAGTAAGTATATGAGAAGGTGATCATTTAACACATTCTGCTAAATTATAACTTTTTATGCCGCCAGGTTAAGTGTTCTCATGGGTCAACATAGAAGCATGATAAATGCAGCGAGCGATTTGATAAATCTCTTTCATTGTTACACGCAGGACAACTGTAAATCCTTACATTTTAACTAAGCCTTACTAAAGAATGATCGTGCATATGTTTCTGTATAGCTGGCTCATATCCAGCACGTTCATCAGAGTCATCTAACATATTATTTTGTGATTCATTCTCATATATAGATGTCGAACAGCGTATTTATATATATATATATATATATATATATATATATATATATATATATATATATATATATATATATATATATATATATATAACTGGGTCATGAGAAAAGAGACTTAACGTTGTCAAAATTACATTTGCTTTAGATTCTCCATTTATGAGAACGTGAGAAAGAGCCTTACTTGACGTTTGTATAATCTCTATCAGCTTGTTTTTTTATTTTCTCATTAATTCGCTGGACTATCACAGAGAGACCTAGCATTTTCAACGGACATTTGCTGTGAAATTTCCATCGCTGATAAAATCAGAAGGCGCCTTAATTGAAACTAGTATCGTATCTATCGACTTTGTTTTTTTATTTTATAATTCATTCAGCAACTGGATCATGATAAAAGAGACCGACCGTTTTCAACAGTCATTGACTGTTACTTTTCCATCGTTGAGATTACCAGAAGGCTTCTTACTTCACGTTCGTATTGTCTCTATTGGTTTTTATTTTTTATTTTCTGATTTATCAACTGAATCATCACATATGAGACCAGGCGTTTTTAATGGTTATTTGCTTTGAATTTTCCATCGCTGAAAACACCAGAAAGATTCTTACTTGACGTTCGCATCGTGTTTTTCCGTTTCTGTTTTTTCGTTTATTTACATAGATTATCAGCGAATGGGCCAGTGTTTTGAACGATCATTTGCTTTGAACCTTCTGTAGTTTAAGACACTGTGATAATTTGCTTTCCTGACAATATCTGTTAATTCAGTTATCTCATCTTTGCAGATTGGCTTTTTAGAGTCCATCATCATAGGTTGTTCTGACTAGTAGTCAATTTGCATAAGTGGTGGGTTTTAGTAGGCAACATGCCTATGTAGTGGGTTTATTACTATGAAAACACATATTTTTACATAGAAGAGCTAAGTGTATTCCTGGCCAACCGAGAGTGAACAGTGAACAGTAAGCAGTAAAAGTGAGCATTTGGAAGTGAACAGTGAAGTTTGAGATTTTCGTGGCGGTGACACCGAAAGAAAGGTTATTAAATTCCATTATCGGATTACAAGCTATTTCGGGCTGGAGAAATACTATGTAGTCCGGAAACTTAAAGTTAAGCAAAGATATGATATTACCTTTTCATGGAGAACATGATTTAGTCGGGTAGATGAAAAAAGTTGTGGCAACACTACAGAAAATGCACGACCTTTCTAGTTTTATTCCACTTTTTTTTTAATACAGAATTGATACAGATAAGATCAGTGACATGACAGCGTATGAAAAACTGAAACAATTCCGGTAAACTTGGGAATTGGTGGACGTTTACGCCAATTCAATCAAAAGACTGACTGAACTAGCAGAATACCTAGGGATAACTAAACTGGCATTCATCACATAATTTCCAGATGACGTATCTGTGATACTGCAACAGCTAGCTCACATAGAAAGAATGAATGTCAGTAAACTAATACCGATTGCACGGCTTTTAGTTAGCAAGAGAAAGCGAGAGACTGGAACGGTGGCGGCGAGTGCACAAAGCACTGCACTAAGAAAAGAGGTACAAAGAGAATCATCAAGTATTCGGTGCTTTGGATTTCGAGAACCGCATTTTATTAACGACTAGTGGGGCTACCCGGCGTTGCTCGGGGTCATGAAAACATATAATTGAAGAAAAATCGCGTGTGTAACATCTTTATATTAAAACTTCTATTTCTGTCCCTCTCTCTATAGCCGTCTCTTTATCTTTCTACTTTCTCTTCCCTGGTCGCCCCATTTAACCGCTACTTTCTAATTTTGCCTTTTGCGAAAGCTGTTTCTTCCCCACCATTTCATCCTCCGTTTCCCAGGGCAATAGTATGACTTATTTCTATAAAAAGTACCACCTCTGTCTGCGCCTTCTATATAGGTACTTATCTCCACCCCGGTGTTCATACTATATACGTATCTATTGCCACCCTGGTGCGCATACTATATACGTACCTATCGCAGCCCCAGTGCAAATAATATATACATACCTTTCGCAAGCCCGGTGCAGATACTATATAAGTACCTATCGCCGCCCTGGGTGCAGATACAATATAAGTACCTATCGCCGCCACGGTGCGAATGGTAAATACGTACCTATCCCCGCCCCGGTGCAAATGCTAAATACGTACTTATCGCAACCCCGTTGCGAATGCTAAATATGTAGCTATTGCCGCCCCAGTGTACATACTGCATAAGTACCTATCACTGCCCCAATGCAAATACTAAAAATGTGCATATCGCTGCCCTGGTGCGAATGCTAAATACGTACCTATCGCTGCCCCGGTGCGAATGCTAAATACGTACCTTTCGCCGCCCTGGTGCCCGTTATATATATATACCTATCGCCGCCCCGCTGCGCGTGCTGTATACGTACCGATCGCCGCCCCGAAGCGCATGCTAAATACATATCTATCACCGGCCCGGTGCACATGCTATATACGTACTTTTTGCCGCCCATGTGCACATCCAATATACGTACCTATCGCCACCCCTGAATGCTAAATACGTACATATCGCCGCCCCGGTGTGAATGTTAAATATGTACATATCGCCGCCTCGGTGTGAATGCTAAATACATACCTATCGCCCACCCGGTGCGAATGCTGAATACGTACCTATCACCGCCCTGTTGCGCGTGCTATATACGTACCTATCGCCGCCCCGTTGCGCATGCTATATACGTACCTATCCCCGCCCCACTGTGCGTGCTATATACGTACCGATCGCCACCCCGGAGCCCATTCTAAATACATACCTATCACTGGCCCGGTGCACATGCTGTATACGTACTTATTGCCGTTTATGTGCACATGCTATATACGTACCTATCGACGACCCAGTGTGCATACTACATATGTACATATCGCTGCCTCAGTGCGAATACTAAATATGTACATATCGCCGCCCCGGTGCAAATGCTAAATACGTACCTATCACCACCCCGGTGTGAATGCTAAATACATACCTATCGGCACCCCTATGCACTACTATATAGTACCTATTGCCACTCCAGTGCACATACTATGTATATACCTATCGCCGGCCCGATGCACATACTATATTCGTACCTATCGCCGTCCTAGTGCGCATACTATATTTTTTTGGCACCACCCAAGAAAACTTTTTTTTTGATCCTCCCACATACTTAGAAATATTTTTAATTTAAAAGAAAAAAAAATGTTCACCCCCCTTGAAAGAATTTTTTTTTTACCCTTCCCCATACATAAAAATATTTTCAGTTAAAGAAAGAAAAAAAAAATTCCGAGGTGCCTCGGTGATATCAAAGAACCATACTGCAGAAACCTCCGGGTCCTATATTGTAGAAGCACCCCTGGTACTGGGTCCTATACTGTAGAATAACACCTGGCCGCTATACTGCAGAGCACCCATGGGCCCTATTCTTCATAGGCCTCCGGGTCCTATATTGTAGAAGAACCCCCGGTACTGGGTCCTATATTGTAGAAAAACCCCTGGGCCCTATACTGGATGCGCACCCCTAGTCTCTATACTGGAGAAGCACCCATTGTCCCTATTCTTCAGCATTTTCAATCCTCTCATTGTATTCTTCATCATTTTAAACCCCCTCATGACATTCTTCATTCTTTTTCAATCCTCTCATGACGTTCTTAATCATTTTACATTCCCTATAGTATTCTTCATAATTTTCAATCCTCTCATGATATTCTTCATCATTTTCAATCCCCTCATGGTATTCTTAATCATTTTCAATCCCCTCATAATGTTCTTTATCAATTTCAATCCCCTCATGATGTTCTTCATCATTTTCAATCCTCTCATGATATTCTTCATCATTTTCAATCTCCTCATGATATTCTTCATCATTTTCAATCCCCCGTGATATTCTTCATCATTTTCAATCCCCTCATGATGTTCTTCATCATTTTAAACCCCTTTATGGTATTCTTCAGCATTTTCAATCCTCTCATAATATTCTACATAATATTCAATCCTCTCATGGTATTCTTGATCATTTTCAATCCTCTCATTGTATTCTTCATAATTTTCAACCCACTCATGATATTCTTCATCATTTCAATCCTCTCATGATGTTCTTAATCATTGTCAATCCCCTCATGATATTCTTCATCATTTTCAATCCTCTCATGATATTCTTCATCATTTTCAATCCTCTCATCGTATTCTTCATCATTTTCAATCCTCTCATGATATTCTTTATCATTTTCAATCCTCTCATCGTATTCTTCATCATTTTCAATCCTCTCAGGGTATTCTTCATCATTTTCAATTCTCTCATTATATTCTTCATCATTTACAATCCCCTCATGATATTCTTTATCGTTTTCAATCCACTCATGATATTCTTCATCTTTTTCAATCCTCTCACCCTAGTATTCATCATTTACAATCACTTCATGATATTCTTCATCATTTTTAATCCCCTTATGATATTATTAATCATTTTCAATTCTCACATGGTATTCTCTATCATTTTCAATCCTCTCATGGGGTTCTTCATTTTTTTCAATCACATCATGATAGTTTTCCTCATTTTCAATCGCCAAATACAAGGAGGCCTCTAGAGCTATACTAAAATAACTCTCGCTTATTCCCCTTCCTTTTTATCAGGTCCATAGTCTGAAGAAAAATGAAAAAAAATAAATAAATAACGTGACGATAGCATAAAATAATATCCGAACCTTTCACTGCTACGTCATGTACCTATCTGTGTGACGTCATGTGCACAAGATAACATAAAAAATCATGATCACATTAAAAGAAAAAATGGCTATTTACCCCTGAAAAATGAATCTTTTTTTTTAATTTTTCGATATTATTTTCTCGAGGTTATGCTGGTTAAAATAATACCTAATTCGGAGGTGTTTGTTTAGTATTTTAAAAGCCTTTGCGTTACATACATATCACAGATTTTTGCCTTATATATATTGAGAAAAGCGGGGCTACCCGACGTTGCTCGAGGTCATAAAAACATATAATTGATGAAAAATCGCGTGTGTAACATCTTTTTATTAACACTTCTATTTCTCTCCCTCTCTCTATAATCGTCGCTTTATCATTCTACTTTTCCCCTCCCTGGTCGCCCCGTTACACTGCTACTTTTTAATTTTGCGAAAGCTTTTCCTTTCCCACCATTTCATCGTACGTTTCCCAGGGCAATAGTATGACTTATTTCTATAAAAAGTACGACCTCTGTCTGCACCTTATATATAGGTACTTATCTCCGCCCCGGTGTTTATACTATATACGTATCTATCGCCACCTCGGTGTGCATACTATATACATACCTATCGCCGCCCCAGTGCACATAATATATACATACCTATCACAAAGCCGGTGCAGATACTATATAAGTACTTATCGTGGCCTGGGTGCAGATACTATATAAGTAACTTTTCGCTGCCCCAATGCAAATACTAAATATGTACATATCGCCGCCTTGGTGCGAATGCTAAATACGTACCTATCGCTGCCCCGGTGCGAATGCTAAATATGTACTATCGCCACCCCGGTGTGAATGCTAAATACGTACCTATCACCGCCCCGGTGCGAATGCTAAATACGTACCTTTCGCCGCCCCAGTGCCTATTATATATACGTACCTATCGCCGCCCTGGTGCGCGTGCTGTATACATACTGATCACCGCCCCAGAGCACATGCTAAATACATACCTATAACCGGCCTGGTGCACATGCTATATACATACTTTTTGCAGCCCATGTGCACATGCGATATACGTACCTATCGCCGCCCCTGAATGCTAAATACGTACCTATCGCCGCCCTGGTGCGAATGGTAAATGCATGCCTATCGCTGACCTGCTGCAAATTCTGAATATGTACCTTTCCCCGCCCTAGTCCGCGTGCTATATACGTACCTATTGCCGCCCCGCTGTGCATGCTATATACGTACCGATCGCCGCCCCGGAGCGCATGCTAAATTCATACCTATCAGTGGCCAGGTGCACATGCTGTATACGTACTTATTGCTGCCCATGTGCACATGCAATATAGTACCTATCGACGACCCAGTGTGCATACTACATATGTACATATCGCTGCCTCAGTGTGAATACTTAATATGTACATATCGCCGCCCAGGTGCAGAATGCTAAATACGTACCTATTGCCACCCCGGTGTGAATGCTAAATACATACTTATCACCACCCCTATTCACTACTATATACATACCTATTTCCACCCCAGTGCACATACTGTATATACCTATCACCGGCCCGGTGTGCATACTATATTTGTACCTATCGCTGCCCTGGTGTGCATAGTATATACTTACCTATCTCTGCAAGGGTTCACCTAGATATGTATCATTGATATGTATCTTGGATATGTATCATGTATGATGGATATGTAACATGTATCATGTATCAGGGATATGTAACATGTATCATGGAAATGTATGATGTATCATGGATATGTATCATGGATATGTATCATGGATATGCACCATGTATCATATATATGTATCATGTATCATAAATATGTATCATGTATATGTCTTATTCATCATGTATCATGGATATGTATCATGTATATGTACCATGTATCATGGATATGTATCATGTATCATGGATATGTATAATATGTTTGTATAATGTATCATGCATCATCGCTATGTATCATGTATCATGGATATGTATGATGTATCATGGATATGTATTATGGATATGTATCATGTATCATGGGTATGTATAATGTATCATAGATATGTATCATGGATATGTATAATGGATATGTATCATAAATCATGGATATGCATCATGGATATGTATCATGTATCATGGATATATATCATGTATCATAAATATGTATCATGTATAATGTATCAAGGATATGTATCATGTATATATATCATTTATCATGGATATGTATCATGTATCATGTATCATGGATATGTATCATGGATATATGTCATGTATTATATATCATGGATATGTGTTATGTATTATAGATATGTATCATGTATATGTATCATAGATATGTATCATGTATCATGTATCATAGATATGTATCATGTATCATAGATATGTATCATGCACCATGGATATGCATCATGTATCATGAATATGTATCATGTATCATGTATATGTATCGTGGATATGTATCATGTATCATGTATCATGTATCATGGATATGTATCATGTATTATAGATATGTATCCTGGATATGTATCATGGATATGTATCATGAATATGTATCATATATCATGGATATGTATCATAGATATGTATCATGGATATGTATCGTGGATATGTATCATGTATCATGGATATGTATCATGTATCATCGATATGTAACATGTATCATATATATGTATCATATATCATGGATATGTATCATAGATATGTATCATGGATATGTTTTATGTATCATGTATCATGAATATGTATCATGGATATATATCATGTATAATGGATATATATCATGGATATGTATCATGTATCATAGATATGTGTTATGTATCATGTATCATAGATATGTGTTATGCATCATAGATATTATCATGTATATGTATCATGTATCATAGATATGTATCATGTATATGTATCATGTATCATACATATGTGTTATGTATCATGTATCATGGATATGTATCATGTATCATATATATGTATCATGTATATGTATCATGTACATGTATCATGGATATGTATCATGGATATGTATCCTGTATCATGGATATGAATCATGTATATGTATCATGTATACGTATCATATATACATATCATATATATGTGTTATGTATCATGGATATGTATCATGGATATGTATCATGCTATTCTTCATCATTTTCAATCCCCTCATGATATTGTTCATCGTTTTCAATCCTCTAATGATATTCTTCATCATGTTTAATCCTCATAGTATTCTACATCATTTTGAATCCCCTCATTATATTCTTCATGATTTTCAACGCTCTCATGCTATTCTTCATAATTTTAAATCCTCTAATGCTATTCTTCATCATTTTCAATCCTCTCATGCTATTCTTCATCATTTTCAATCCTCCCATGCAATTCTTGATCATTTTCAATCCCCTCATGATATTCTTCATCATTTTCAATCCTGCAATGCTATTCTTCATCATTTTCAATCATCTCATGCTATTTTTCATCATTTTCAATTCCCTCATGATATTCTTCATCATTTTCAATCCTCTCATGATATTCTTCATCATTTTCAATCCCCTCATGATATTCTTCATCATTTCCTATCCTCTCATGATATTCTTCATCATTTTCAATCCCCTCATGATCTTTTTCATGATTTTCAATCTTCTCATGATATTCTACATCATTTTCAGTCCCTTCACGATATTCTTCATCATGTTAAATCCTCTCATGATATTCTTCATCATGTTCAATCCTCTCATGATATTCTTCATCATTTTCAATCCTCTCATGATATTCTTCATCATTGTCAATCCTGTCATGCTATCTTTCCTCATTTTTAATCTCCTGATGACGTTTTTCATCATTTTCAATCCTCTCATGATATTCTTCATCATTTTCAATCTCCTCATGATTTTCTTCATCATTTTACATCCTCTCATGCTATTCTTAATCATTTTCAATCCTCTCATGATATCATTCATCCTTTTCAATCCTTACATGATATTCTTCATCATTCTCAATCCTCTCATGCTATTCTTCATCATTTCCACTCCTCTCATGATGTTATCTATCCTTTTACAATCCTCTCATGTTATTCTTCACTATTTTCAATCTTCTCATGCTTGTCTTCATCATTTTCAATCAGCTCATGCTATTATTGCTCATTTCCAATCCTCTCATGCTATTATTCATCACTTTCCATCCTCTCATGATATTCTTCATCATTTTCAATCCCATCATGCTATTCATCATTCTCAATCCCCTCATGCTAGTCTTCATCATTTCCAATCCTCTAATGATGTTATTCATCATTTCCAATCCTCTCATGTTATTATTCACCATTTCCACTCCTCTCATGATGTTATTCATCATTTTCAATCCTCTACTGCTATTCTTCATCATTTTCAATCTTCTCATGCTATTCTTCATAATTGTCAATCCTCTCATGATAGTATTCATAATTTTCAATCCTCTCATGGTATTCTTCATCATTTTCAATGCTAATAGTATTCTACATTATTGCCAATCCCCTCATGATATTCTTCATGATTTTCGATCCTCTCATGCTATTCTTCATCATTTTCAATCCTCTCATGATATTCTTCATCATTTTCAATCCTCTCATGATATTATAGATCATTTTCAATCCTCTCATGCTATTCTTCATCATTGTCAATCCTCTCATGATATTATTCATCCTTTTCAATCCTCTTATGCAATTCTTAATCTTTTTCAATAATCTCCTTATGTTCTTTATCATTTGCAATCCCCTCATGCTATTCTTAATAATTTCCATTCCCTCTATGATATTCTTCATCATTTTCAATCCCCTCATGTTATACTTGATCATTTTTTATCCCCTCATGCTATTCTTTATCATTTGCAATTATCTCATGATATTATTCACCATTTTTAACCCTCTCATGTTATTCTTCATCACTTTCAATACTCTAATGCTATTCTTCATCATTTTCAATCATCTCATGCTATTTTTCATCATTTTTAATCCCTCATAATATTTTTCATCATTTTCAGTCCCATCATGCTATTCATCATTTTCAATCCCCTCATGCTATTCTTCATCATTTCCTATCCTCTCATGATATTATTCATCATTTTCAATCCTCTCATGCTATTCTTCATAATTTTCAATCCTCTCATGATATTCTTCATCATTTTCAATCCTCTTATGATATTCTTCATTATTTTCAATCCTCTCATGATATTTTTTATCATTTTCAATCCCCTCATGATATTCTTCATCATTGTCAATCCTGTCATGCTATCCTTCCTAATTTTCAATCCCCTGATGACATTTTTCATCATTTTCAATCCCCTGATGATGTTTTTCATCATTTTCAATCCTCTCATGATATTCTTCATCATTTTCAATCCTCTCATGCTGTTCTGCATTATTTTCAATCCACTCATGATATTCTTCATCATTTTCAATCCTCTCATCATAGTCTTCATCATTTCCAATTACTTATTTAGTTTACTTCTATTTTACAGCATGTGGTAGTCTTTAATCCTCACCCATTTAGTATTCGCTAGGCTATGCATTGCTTAACTTCTCCATTTGACTGATAATAATGACAATAGATGTTCTTAACATTGTATTGTCCTATTCCCAGACAACGCCAAATACAAGGAGGCCTCCAGAGCTATACGAAAATAACTCTCGCTTATTCCCTTCCGTTTTATCAGGGCAATAGTCCGAAGAAAAATGCAAAAATAAACAATGATAACGTGACGATAGCATAAAGTAATATCTGAACCTATCACTATGACGTCATGTACCTATCTACGGACGTCATGTGCACAAGATAATATTAAAAATCGTGATCACATTAAACGAAAAAATGGCTATTTGACCCCTTAAAAATGAATCTTTTTTGTTAATTTTTGGATATTATTTTCTCGAAGTTATGCTGGTTAAAATAATACCTAATTCGGAGGTGTTTGTTTAGTATTTTAAAAAGCCTTAGCGTTACATACATATCACAGATTTTTGCCTTATATATATTGAGATTGAGATTACACGGGGCCACTTAGAGCCATAGTAAAGTCACATGAGTCATGAAATTTGGGCACATTGCGAGTTCTTAGGCTCAGTGAAACGAGCAGTGGGAGCTTTGCCGCAAGTAGCAAGATAATAAAGGCGCAGTATGGACCTTTATATAGATGTAGATATAGATATAGATATAGATATAGACATAAGTAGCAATAAATAAGTCTATACTGGATGCACCAACACTTTAGTCAACTCCAAACTTGTGAGTGGGGGCGGTAGAAGTATTATTGTGAAAGCGGTTGATGGAAAGGACATAAAGTGTAAGGGAGCCCGGCAAGTGGAAACAAAAGTATGTGGAGTACGAATTAATGTATAAGTGATTGTAGTAGATCACATGATTGACATGATCGATACCATACTTGGAATGGGTGTAATCAATGCGATTGGATGGGGGACTGTAAACAAATCTAAGGTGAAATTTGGAGATGTATAATGTGCCGTAGCTGCCCATCAGTCGAACATTTACAAAGGCAGTGTTTGCGCCTTCAGAGAGAAACAACGCGGATGCGTCAACCCGAATAAACAAACGGTGTTTAGTTAAGGAAAACGAGGTCCCGGTATGCTGTCTAGGAACCGGAGAACTTGGTAAGTTCCATGGCATGTAGAACTGGATAGATCATTATATTTAGTGCGGAAAGTTGATCCATGTATAAAACGAAAAGAAGTTCAGAAGGTGGGCAGGAACTGGGTTTGATGTCAATCAATTAATTCTGCCCCGAATATACATGCTCCTGGAGAAATTGGGACTACAACCAATTTGACCAGATTATCTATTGATATAACGCACTATCGTAGGGGGGGGCACATACTTATCAATGATTAACTCTGGACCTGGAAGACTAGCAATATGGAGGGAGTTACATGCGGAGACGGCAGCTGCTGTTACAGATGAATTGGAGGAGGTGATGCTTGAACAGACCAGTAACGGAAGTGATAATCGACAATGGCACAGTTTCTCGCTAAGAATTTCTAAAAATGCTAAGAAAATAGAAGATAAAAAAAGTATTACAGAGCAGCCTATAATCCGAGTGAAAAGTGAACAGTGGAGCGACATAATCAGTCAGTGAAAGCAATAGCTGAGAGAGGAGGGATATCACCTGAAAGGGGTTACATTCTGGTATAACATGGCACCCAACATCGGACAGAGAGAGAAGACAGTGCCGCACAGATCAATGTTTACTTATGAATGGAGGCTCCCACGATATACACCCCAGAAATCGAAAAGCCAGAGCCTTCCAGAATCCAAATCGGAGAAGAGGTTTGGGTGAAGCCGCCAAATGCACGATGTACGATGCAATGGGAAAGAGGAGTAATTACTGGAGTGTAATCCTCCAACAACTTGAGCGCCGAGGGGATGCCGCGGCATATTTTAGATGTAATGCGCGTGGTTCATGTAAATGATGGAGATGTAAGCGCCAAACATGAGGGCAATGAAAGTGAGGCGGTTACAATGCAAATACCGCGGAGAAAATGTAATACATCGATTTAGGGACGGGATTTTGTTATGTGAAATGAATTTTGATGATAATGGGGGCGTGTTGTTAAATATACTGTGATAATTTTCCTTGGTGACAATATCTGTCAATTGAAGTATCTCTCCTTTGCATTTTTGCTGTTTAGAGTCTATCATTATAGGTGGCTCTGACTAGCATTTAAGTTGATAGGTAGTGGGTTTTAGTAGGCAATATAGTATATGTGGGTTTATTACAATGAAACCGAATCTTTTTACATGGTAGATCTTAGTTGATTCTTGAGCAGCATAGAGTGAACAGTGAACAGTAAGCGGTGAAACGTTAGCATTTGTCAGTGTACAGTGAAGATTGAGTTTTTCGTGGCGGTTACACCAAATGAAAGTTAATTTAATTCCATTATTGGATTACACTTTCCATTATTGAGAATATCAAAAAGCACCTTACTTCACGTTCGTATCGTCTCCATCAGCTTTGTTTGTTCTCATTTCCTTATTCATTCACAATATGATAACCGGATGGGCCTTGCGTTTTCAACGGACATTTTTTAAATCGCTGAACAATCTGTAAAATACTTATTTGAGGTTATTCTCCTCGACACGATCGGCTTTCTTTGTTTATTATTTTACTTCATCATTCGTTCAATTTTTTTACATTTTCGATCACTAAAAATATTATATATATATATATATATATATATATATATATATATATATATATATACTCTATTACTAGTGTAGACGTGTGTTAAAAAGCGCACACATATCATAGCGAAACGCCTAATTTCGCCCAGTAAAAAAGCCAACGTGAACGTCGTGAGAACTGTTACGCAAACAAGGCCCTTATTTACGACGAGTGTTCAGTGTTCAGTGTTGTATAACTCGACCCCAGTACCTTGTAAGCTATTTTTATTACTCAAAGGATAAAGGCGAGGCAAAACTGACAAAAATCTGCTGCCTTCTAGAAAGTAGGCTATATCACAGTTGAGATACAGGTGATCCTGGTGAAGATGGTATGCATGTATCAGTTATTCGCTGTGGTGGAATATCAATGGCAGTGCAAATTAAAAGAGTTGATTGACAACAATTTGTTTGACGGTTATGTTAAAAAGGGTGGCATGACTCAATTATGGCCTCTTTGTACAAGGGCAAAGGACGGAAAGATGAGTGCGGCAACTACCGAGGCATCTTTTTTTAATAATGCACAAAGTTTATTTTCTAGAATCCTGTTGAATCGCCTGAATGCCTATTTATGTCGTACTCTGCTTCTTGAGAGTCCGTGTGGCTTTAGATGAAGTAGGGAATCCACTGCTATGATGTTTATCGTGCTTCAAATGCAATAAAAGTGTATGGAACATCGTCTAGACTTATATCAAGTATATGTTTATCTGAAAAAAGTGTTCTATACAGTGAATCTGAATGCGCTGTTAAAGGTATTAGGATAGTCAAGTGTCCTTTTAACTTTGTTAGGCTCATTAGTGAGCTGCACGACAATACTAAAACGCACATGAACTGTAATGAACACATTGCAGTTATCAATTGTGTTAAACAGGGTGATATACCTGCACCTACTTCGTTTTCTATCTTATTTGCTATAGATCTGTTATTGGTTTTCAATAACTGTGACGAAGGTGTGTATCTTCGATTTCGTACATCTAGTGGGCTGTATAACTTAGAGCCTTTATAGTCTTCGTCCCGAAGAGTCTCTTCTGTTGTTTGAGACTTCTTCTATGCAGACGATATGCCTCTTGTAGCTTACTCGCAGAATTATGTACAGATTATTATAGATCGTTTTCCAAAGGTGTGTTGAAGAATTGTGTCGTACTAACTTTGTTATATGTTTGTGAGATATGGAAAACTTACATAGCTTATATTCGCCTGTTAGAACATTACCATCAGAATTGCGTTAGACACTTGCTAAATATCCGTTGGGAGAGCTCTATCCTTTACAATGAAATGTTGGAGCGATCTGCTCTTCCATTTATTGAGGCTCGTATAACTAAACACAGACTACGTCGGGTTGGTCATCTTGTTCGTCTTATTAATGACAGACTGTCAAAGAAGGTGATTTATGGGAACTAACTTAGTATACTCGTCCATAGCACATCAGCAAACGATTAAAAGAGTGTCCCAAATACGATTTAAGTTCTTTGAAGTTGAGTAAAGCGATTTCTGAAAGTAGCAAGCGTTTTTAAAAAGAATACGACGAAACACCAGCAACTGGAGAGATCAGCGATGAGGAGACGGGACGTGATACATCCAGAACATAAATAAAATATTAAACGGCGAACATTAAAACTTATAATTTAGTAACTCTGTCACGTGCCGGTTTGTTGAATCACAACCGTGTACATGTGTTGCAAAATCATTCACGCAATAAACGTGAATCCGATTATGAAATCCCTTCAAATCATCAAAACACATGCAACCTCTGTAGTATGGTTTGCACATGTCTAGCATCAATATATGTAACGGAGAGCGGCCGACTGACGTAAATGCAGACACTTGTCGGCGCCGTTCAAAGAAGCAGCGTCTGGTATGCTGTGTGTATGGGGCGAACCCGAAAACGCTCTCTAACGAAAAAAAATAAAGAGTAGTGGGAGGAGAAAGGCGTCAGAAAATCAAATAAGGTTTTTATTTGAAGATCCGAGCAGCGGCGTCGAGTGAGAGATTAATGCAAATTAAGTTGGTTTGCATGCGTCGCATTTTTTTAATAAGAGACGGAAAATGAAGATTCGGTGAGGGACGTGGAGATCGTTCTGAACGTTGGATCGTAAAACGAACGAACAGAGAGAATAGTGCTGTTTTTTATGTTGGACTGAACGACGTTTTTTTTTTGTTTTTACACTGGGGAGAGATATTAACATTCATTTGGACTTGATTTTGGCGACACCTCGTTTTTACTGTTCCGATACTATTTCTTTATTTTTTCTACTGTGTGAGGTTTTACACTAATATCTCTTCGATATGCAAACTCGAATAGACGACCGTCATATATATATATAAATATATATATATATATATATATATATATATGTGTGTGTGTGTGTGTGTAGGTAAATATTATTTATTATCATTTTGTTAAATTCATACTTTTAGCAGCCACTTTAAGAAAATTTTAGTTGAGCTCTGTTCGAGGAAGTTAAAAATAGAGCTCTAAGGCATATTGTAACACCATTCCTAAAACTTTTAGTCAATATGTTTTGATATTCCACTGTTCGCATGAATATAACATAAATTCCTGTGTTGAGAGTGGTAATGTCGCGTGGCCTAATGGTTACAGCGCTTACTTACTGAGTCTAGGTAGATTCGCTGGCAGGTGTAAGAACAGTGCGAACATCCGAGATTATCATCTTTGCACTGAAGAGAGCGAAAGATAAAAATAAGGTAATATTATTTATTTAAATATATATATATATAGGTATGTATTAATTATGAAAATATATCTATTAGCATCTACTATCAGTGTCTTTTATATAACAGTCTCTTTAAAAGAGTCTGCCTGATGATTGTCAATTAGTAACTACAGAGCATGTATAAGTCAGACTCATTTTATATTCCAATAACCATGTTTTCTTTTCATGTTTTTCCACATTTTCAAAAACATGTCATTTCTGTGAGATGTATTTTTTACAGTCCGTTTTTTTATGATAATATCGTCTCTGCAACACTACAGCTAACTCTGAACTTAAAAATATAAAATGGCGTACCAGTGAGTTTCTCTATATGTGAGGGTTGCTCTTTCTTTTCTTTGTTTATGCCAGAAAATGACGCACTGTATAGTGTAGGTAGTTTTCGGTTGCAAAGACGACATTGACATAAAAATGTTTTTTGACTTACGGCACAAGAAATGGACCGTAAAAATACAACTTATAGAAAAGTTGTTTTTTGGACATGTAAAAGAAAACATTGTTATATGAATAAAAAATGAGATGTAGATATATATTTAAAAATGTGTTATTTTATACATTTATAATAATTTATACAAAAACCGATTTATGCAGTTCATAATAGTTTCAAAAATATGTATAGTAAACAAAACGTTCATGTAGTTTCATATACAAAATAAATTATTATCCTTAGTCTTCTATGGTGTGTTACATATAATAGGTTTATATACGTACCATACTTGTTTATTGACTTTTTGAATATTTTATAACGATTATTAAATCAGCCTCTATTTTAATAAACATTTAAAACATGTTGCTACTAGTAATCTATCTTAAATGGAAATGTTATTTGAAAACATATTTTAAGAATTTAAATTTGAAAAAAGGAAAACTACTATTGACGTGATGTCAATGCAAATATTTTTTATTAAAATTCATCCGATTTTTTTCTTAACTTTTATAAGAAATTATTCGGATGACATATCCTTCATCAGTTATCGAAAGTGTATCATGACAAAAAAAGTATTACCTTTTTTATAATTAGTAAGGTCCATTTTTATTTGTGATATTATCGAAGTGTCCCTCTATTCTTATTGGAGTAATTATGATTAATAAACCGCTCTTTTGATATAGGACTTTAACATAAAGAAGAAACACATACTAATTATGAATAAACGAAGATGTGTACATTTCTTATGAAACAAGTTTGATCTCTGATGAAAGATATGTTCTCTGAAAACATTCAGATGAAATAAAAAAATGAATGATCTTTTATAAAAAAATATTTACATTTTATACGTGGTTTCAAAAGCATTTTGCCTATTTACAAATAAAAAATCTTAAAATGTCCATTGAAGTACAAAACTAGCATAGCTATTCTTTTAAATTCTATATATATAAAAAGCTGATACTTAACATTAATCTCTCCAATAACAACAGTCGGATAAAATCAAGAATAAAATAGGATTTCATTTACTATCCTAAAAATTTAAGGAAAAAATAAATGTGTTTTCATAAAGAAATATTTGCATCTGATAGGCGGTATCAAACGAATTATGACTATCATCAAATGTGTAATTCTTAAAAGCTCTTTGAAATAACTTTTTAATTTAAAATCTTTCTCGCTCTCTCACTCACTCTCTCTCTCTCTCTATATATATATATATATATATATACGTATATATATATATATATATATATATATATGTATATATATATATGTATATATATGACAATTTACTATCATATAGCGAGGATCAATCTTTAAACGACTATTAATGACCTTTCAAGAATGTCTCATTATTGTCAAATAACACGACACACATAATGCAGTCTGGGTGGTATATTTGAATACAAATTAATTTCTAATACAGATAACAATACATTCGTCGTTTTATTATGCCGAGATGAACAGTTTCTTGTCGGTTAAAATAGCGTTGCACATTCGGAAGAAAATGAAAAAAAGACAGAATGCAACCTATGAGTAATACGGAAACATATTAAGAAATCAATCTGCAAAACGACAAGTTATGAGAAGCAAATGCGAAATAGAACATCAGCAAAACTACAAAAATACAAGAACGCATCGTCGTAAGAGTTACCCATTTAATATGTCTGTTTTGCGATTAAAAATATTATTCAAACTTGCACGTGACAGACCAAGTTGCCGCCAAAATATTCCATTTTAAATTGAAACGTGTAATACTGAATACCGTTCGATTTTAAACTTAAGTGTGACAAACCGACGAAAACTCTATTTAAAACGTATGTGTAACAGTCTCTTATAATGTGGTTTATGCTTAATAAAACAATTAGAATACTATTTACCACTTATGCTTTACAAAAATTCGAATAAAAACTTATGCCGGCAATAATTATATTTAAAACTTATGCGTGACCAACCGACAAAATGTTGTGTCAACATTTAAGCGTGACAGCTCTTCTTATTTCAGATGCGTTCAACCATCTAAAATAAAATACATCCACTTAGGTGTACCTATTGTAATTCTTCTTGCAAACTTAAATGTATCAAACATTGGGACTGGGGAACTAAAAAAGACCCCAAACAATGATAAGATTAAAGGGGGTACTGGAAGTTCTCTTATTGTGCCACATAACGTATTTTTTACTTCAGCTTCCGCTTGAATGGCTGCTATCACCATATCCTCCAATGGTTCTGTCTGCTTAGGTATCAACCTTGATAACTCGTCTGCATGACCAAATTTCTTAGATGGTACATACTCCATTGTAAAATTGTAGTTAAGAAGAATGGTACCCCATCTTTGGAGTCTATTCGCAGTGTGTTGTGGTAGTCCCTTTTTCGATCCGAAAATCGTTAATAAGGGTTTGTGGTCTGTTTGTAACAGAAATTGTCTACCGTGCAGGAAACGATGAAATTTCTTTACCGCGAATATAATGTTTAGAGCCTCTTTCTCAATTTGAGAGTATTTTTTTCGGCTGGTAGAAGTGTTCGGGATGCATGGGCTATGGGTTTTAATTTTCCATCATCCATTTTGTGCAATATGCATGTTCCTATACCATAGTTGCTGGCATCGCTTGCAACTACAATATCACGCTTGGGATTATAATGTGCCAGAAACAAGTCAGACGTTAAGATATCTTTAATTTTCTGAAACGTTTCTTCGCACTCTTGCGTCCAGACCCATTTTTGGTCCTTCTTTAACAGTTCATTTAAGAATGATCTTAGTTTATGCATGTTTGGTACGAACACATTGTAGTAATTCGCCAACCCTAAGAAGCTTTGTAGGGATGCAGTATTTTCTGGAGCAGGCAAGTTCCTTATCGTCATTGCCCTATCTGGGTCTGGCCTTCTTCCTTGCTCATCGATGATTTGTCCTACGTATTTTATTTTTTCCATGAAAAAAGTACATTTCTCATCTTTGATTTTAAACCCATAATCCTGGATTTTTTAGAATACTTGGTTTACATGAGTCTTGTGTTGTTCTTTGCTAACGCTGTTTATTAACACATCGTCCAGGTACCCTACTGCGAAATCCATCCCATTTAATATCATGTCCATAATTTGTTGAAAAATCGCAGGGGCGACCTTTACCCCAAAAGTAAGTCGGTTAAATTTGTATAATCCTTTATGGGTATTGATGCATAGCAGTTTTGAACACTCTTCATAGACAGGTATTTGAAGATAAGCGTCGCTGAGGTCGATTTTAGAAAAAATATTTTCCTCCACTCAGTTTCGCAAATATTTCTTCTGGGCTTGGAAGAGGGTAATGGTGATCTTTTAATGCCTTGTTCAAGCCTGTGGAAAAGTCGGCACAAACCCGAATCTCCTTGTTCTTTTTCTTAACATAAACTGTAGGTGAAGCCCACTCACTGTGATCAATTTTTGAAATGACATCCATGTTCTCGAGTCTTTCTAATTCACCGTCTATTTGCTCTATAGCGGCGTATGGAACATTTCTTTTCTTTCTGAACACAAGTAGTTCATTTGTTTTGACTTCAACTTTACTACCGCTTTTGTACACCTTCCAAGACCGCCTGAAAATACGTCTGGAAAATTTTCTTTTAATTCCCTCTTGAGTTTTTCTGCCTCCACAACCTTTTGGCAAAAAGAGCTTAAAGGTAGATCCCATAGGCTAAACTTTTCAATCAGATCAGTTCCAAAAAGGTTATTCGATTTTCGCATAACAAAAAGTTTGGCTTTTACGGTCTTATTCTGGAAAGAAATATTCGTCAATAATTCCCCTTCGAAGGTTATTTTTTCACCACTGACGCTTCTCGCCGTTTTTTTGTGATTTAATCATAGTGGGTCTCCCAAGCTTCTTCCATGTCTGTACATTATTGATGGAAATGTCAGACCCACTATCAAGCTGTAGTCTTACTTTTTTTAAGCATTTTGACCTGTACATATTTCCGGATATTTTGTTCTTCAGGTTCAATGTTTGTCAGTGTAATGGCTGTCTTTCTACCAGGTTTTTCCCTACAACGTGATGCCTTATGTCCTTTCTGGTGGCAGTTGTCACATTGTTTGAATATGTAGGGACACTCATTGTACCAATGGTTATCTCCACACCTCCAACACGGTCCAGGTGGATCTTTTCCATGTTTTTTTCTCTGGTTATTCATTGAAGTCAATTTTTTCTTCTGATGGATTTTTTTAATGTGCGACACTCCGTTTTCCTCTATGTCACGACTGTCCTGTTTCAACGCAACAAAACGTTCACAGTCTTCCGCTAAGTTTTGTATTGTTAGACATGGCTCATTTTCGAGTTTATTTAAAACACGACGTCTGATTTCAGAGTCTTTATTTAAGACCAGACCTTGCAAGAATATTAGACATTTAAAATTATCCGATGATAATTCCTCTAATTTAAAATCGTCGCAAAGTTTATTTACTATACTTGCGTACGTAATGTAGTCGTCTTCCTCTCTTCTAGTGAGATTCATACACTTAAATCTCCTGCGGAAAAGAGAAGTGTTTGTAGAAAACAGTTCTGTTAGTAAAGTAACTGCCTCCTGGAAGTTCAACTCACTGGTCTTTTTTGGAAGGATAAAATTCACGAACTTTGTATGCTCGGCAGCTCCTAATTTTCTTTGCAAAAATCTAACTTTTTTAGAGTCTGTCCATGTACTACAGTCCGATACAAAAATATCCTCATATCTTCTATAGAAGTGAGCAAAAGTGACACCGTCTTCTGGATTATAATTGAACATTTCGATAGCGCTCCACACAGCCATCAGGGAGAATACATTATGATTCTCGTTTGCTTTCGTTAACTGTGTTGCCTCCAGAAATTTTCTCTGTTCCTCCTGTGTTTTTATCAAGAGTTCTTCGAAGTATTTCTGCTGTTGTAGCAGTCTTTCTTGGAATCTTTCTTCTCGTGTGGTCGCCAGCTCTTTTTGTTCAGCATGAATTTTTCTTTGGGCTTTTTGCTGTTCCAACAACTCTCTTTTAAATTTCTCCTCAATTTCAACTTGTTTTCTCTGAAGTTCCATTCGTTGTTCAACTTGCTGTCTTTGTAACGCAACATTTTGTTCCGTTTGGAATTTAACTAATTGAAAAAGAGAATCTTTGAATTCAGTGTCCATCATTCACGAATTCAAATTATGCACCACAAAATTTACACTTGTAAAAATAAATCAGTTTTCCCCACAACGTGCTTAATATAATTAGTTTGCTCAGCTAATACACAAAACAAGAAATATATGATTTCTTAGTAAAAAAAAAATCAAATCCCAGTTCTTTTGTTTGAAAAACGAAACTAAGAAATTAAAAAAAAAATTTTTTTTTTATATCTGTACGTAGTTTTACAAAACCAAGTCCGTCGCTATAAGCCTAATAAGACTAGTTTTATGGGAAATCTTTTAAACCCCTTTACATTTTGCAAAAATGCGACTTGCTTATTTAACAGTTCTTTGTTAGAAGCACAAATGACTTACGCGAATATATTTTTTTACTGTCCGTCCTTTGCTCTCGAAAATTCTGTGGTAGACCGTTTTAATAAATAGTCAATCCGGATCTTGCTCAAATATCAGATGTTGTCGTAATAATAACGACAAACATACACAATATCTGTAACAATTGACGCGGATAACATTTATCTTAACGAGTCAGTGAAACTTGAAGAGAAAAATATAAAGGTATCAGTGTATTCAATAATTTCAATAATTGAAAATGTCTTTCGCGTTTTCTAGTTTTCGATTTTTGGTAGCAAGTTTTGAGTTAATGTTTTTTGGGGTTTTTTTTCGCTTAACTATTCAGTAGTTAATTTGCTGTTAATCTTTGCGAATCCAAATATCTGACGAAGATGGTTTTTTTCCGTGAAGATCTTGCGAATCACTTTGGGTGATTTTTTTGCAGTGAAATCGTTTCGATGCCTCGTCGCCAATCTGTTGTGAAGTTGTCCAACAGTAAATAATAAATAAAGGAAGTCAAGTCGAGGGTTGGTTTAACAAGTGTATTAACAAAGTAAGAAAGTGACTAGCACTTGGCTAGACAGTTACAAGACTGTGCTTTGTCGTCTCTGTGTCTATGGTGACTCGCACTATTTATAGTGACAACCGGTGCAGTTTCTCCTGTGTAAGAACGGCCGGTGTAACACTTAATAAAACAATTAGAATACTATTTACCACTTATGCTTGACAAAAATTCGAATAAAAACTTATGCCCGACAACCGGCAATAATTATATTTAAAACTTATGCGTGACCAACCGACAAAAATGTTGTGTCAAAATTTAAGCGTGACAGCTCTTCTTATTTCAGATGCGTTTAACCATCTAAAATAAAATACATCCACTCAGGTGTACCTATTGTAATTCTTCTTGCAAACTTAAATGTATCAAACATTGGGACTGGGGAACTAAAAAAGACCCCAAACAATGATAAGATTAAAGGCGTGTTTCGAAAAGTTTTAAAAAAACGGATTCGAACAGCAAAACACAGAATTCTCAAAGTATGTCACGAAAACAAGTGGATTTCCATAAAAAAAGTTACCAGTACATAAAACCTCTCGCTCAAAAAAATAAAGAATAATTTAAACAAAATTTTCTGTCAATACACTTTTTATATATTAAACACTATCAAATTTGCAAACTGTTAAAATGTGTTTTTTATAAGTATGACTGAATTTTTAAGTTTAGAGTCAAACGCATTACGATAATAATGATATATTCGATAAAAATATTTAATGCATTCCCCCACTAGACATTGTAGAAAGCAAGAGAGGTAGAAAGAAAGAAAAACAGAGACAGCTAGTTTGTTATGCCACGGATTTTTAACTGTACCTAGATGTAGCAAGTGTCTTTTTATGCATCAAAAAACTCGCTACGGACAGTAAAAAATAGTAGAATGCTATATGTGTTTTCTTTTATTATATATTTGTCACGCTGTCGTTTACATCAGAGAACCATGATGTGTATAGAAGAATGTTGCTTCACGCTAAGTTGAGATTGTTATTTCCTTTGCCGAACCGCTTACATCGTAATGGAATTCTTTTGTGAAAAATGGAAAAATGTTAACAAAGAAACATTCGTAGGAGATTACTCTACAGACCTACATGTTGTAATAAGCAATAACATTTACGCGGTGAACATATGCGTGTATGTATCTGTGCATGTATTGCACTGCCGTAATCCTCTTCGCACGGCGTGACTCTCAAAAGGTGTTTGTGCGATTTTATCTCCGTGCTGTAACAAAGAATATCATGCCAAGTACACACCATAAGTATTATGTATCAACAAGTAACAAAATGATTTGCTGGATGTTATAAAAGATATTCGCGTTTCCAACAGAATGACAGCGTTGCAAATGAAATTTTTCTATCCTGATGAAATAAAATATTACTTGAAACCTCCGCCAATCATATGAATCACTAAAAGAATGCAGCCTACTGCATTTCTAAATCCCTACCAATACCCATGTGGAAAATGCCCCTTGTGGAATTTCACTCAGTACTGCTGAAAAAAAGATGAAACAAAATAACCCGAAAACAATCCTGAGGAGAAGAAAAGAAGTTACATTGTCAATTGTAACAGTTCATCACTAAAGGGTTCAGGATTAAATGTTCGTTTAAGACTGCATCATTTTTCTAAAACATATCTACTTTTCTTTTCTTTTTTTTACAGTGGTTTATTTACTTTTCTACATCGTCTTTTTTCAATATGCTTCACTCGTTTTTTTGTTGTTTTTTTATTACTTTTACGAGTTGTTATGCCGCTGTTTAGGAGCCGGAATCTAAACACCGACACGAGGTTTAAGTATCACAAGTATATGTGAGAAAAGTATATACGACAAATAAACAAGAGAAGTAGACTGTCTGTCCTGACTGCCAGTGTGGACTAGTGGTTTTTCAGTTATGTAATTCCTTCCCACCGCAGGAATATTTGACACAAGGTTGGAAGGTGGGGGAAGGTAAAGCAAGCGACACTAAATAAAGAGCACTCTGGCCTATCAAAAATTGCTTGGGCAACCCCCGTTGGAATTCCTCGGTCAGGGGGCCTCAGGCAGAAAGCAATAAACTTACTCCTCCCCAACGAGGAAATGTAAGGCTTGGGAGGGTGCACCTCCTAGGACAACCCAGGACCATATACATGACCGGCAGATGAAAGGCCACCGAAATGGCCCAGTGACTGCCGGACTGATTGTCGAGAACGGATCCTCCACTGGTATAACCCCATCACGACGTCTTCAATCAACCGAAGTTATGAGAGACTGCTCGGGTTGGGGTTGTGCGCAACGGTATTTGATTCCCTCCCACTGCAGGAATATGTGACACAAGGTCGGTGGTTGGGGAAGAGTCAAGCCAGCGTCTCTAAAGAAGGAGCACTCTGACCTAGCAAAAATAGCCTGGGCAACCTCGTCGGTATTTCCCGGACAGGGCGCTTCAGGCAGCAAGCAATAAACTTACTCCTCCCCAAAGAGGGAAAGCAAGGTCTGTGTATAAGCAAGTTAAGTGTTTCTTCCCTATTTAATATATGTAAGCTGTTACAGTACAATTTAAGTCATTATTCGATGGTTGTTTTCTGAGACTATAGTGAATTTTCTTCCCCCTCAATAATTATTAGCTTTGTACTAGCTCAACAGCTCTTCTTAGCATAGTCATCTATACCTCCAACGCACGCGTATCATCTACTGTCAAGTTTTAATGAATACGCGTCTGTGTAGTTATTATCACTAATAAGGGTTTCTTTAAGTCCAGGGAAAATAACGAATATTCACCGCATTTGTGCGGGCAAATAATTAACTTTCAATATCAAATATTCTAATAGTATACAACTAGTTTATATTTCGTTAAATGTTACTCGAAAAAGTAGTATGTTTGATAGATATAAACACATTAATTGAAACAGAGTTTACGATACTTGAATAACAGAAAGGGGTGTTAATACAATTGTGGAGGTTAACCCCTGTGAGGGACATCTCTAAAAACACGTCACAAACACCTCCTATAATTTAAGTATTAAACCACCATGATGATATATATTTTGAAACGACAATAAATAGATTAGTTAGATGAGTTGATTGTATTTAGTTCAAGCGGTTAGAGTAATATATTTATATGCGCATTAGCGTCAATTAAATGTATGACGTCATAGACTCATCTTATATTTTTATATAGATCCCATACATATTAATATGTCGGGTTGAATGTCTATAAATACTCACCATTTTATTACAAACCTTGAATGAAAGGAGTTAGTGTAAGATCGAGCTTGCTATAGTGACAAATAAAACACACTAGGATTCATAAAGGAACTAGACTTCTCGGGGGTTGTCAAAAAGATTGAATACAAGATACACTATTATTCAAGTTTTACTGCAAAAGTAATTGATAGAAGATTGTATTTATTGAGAAATTCAAATAGATGGAGATCGATATCGAGAGAGAAACAAGAGAGTTTTAAAAGAAAATATGTTAATAGGGGTTTGCCTATAGCCATACACTTTAAACATATATATTTTGAAACGAATTTATTCAGGTTACCCGGATAAGTATATGTGGTTTTAATAAAAGCGGGTACGATAGTATAATGGTTTTCTAAAAAAGGAAAAATATATTTGAACTTAACTATTCATGGTACAATACTATCTTCAGATCTATGTTGGTGCTGTTCATCCTTATAAAAATAAATAATGTCACAACTTCCTCCTACGATGCAGTAATAACACGAATAACCATATCTATTCCGGAATTACTTTAACAAGAGTACTGATATAAGTATATTTATTAAAGACGGATAGAATATGTTTGTGGGCTTACCGTTCCCTCAGAACATTCATAAAAATAACATATATTATATACTCTTTTTATGAGATTTGAGATAAACCCGCATTACATTATTGTTGTTGTTATTATTTATAGCGGTAATTGTACTACTAGTAGATTTTCTCACAATGAGCATTACGGAGTTGCCTCCCTTTACATACGCATGAGTTTTCTCTCATGCATAAGCAATGACGCCCTACTCCGTAATATTCAAGGTGAGCAAATATACCGGCTGTATTATTATTGCTCAAGTACAATAGCACAAAAATAACATTATACACGATAAATTATCACGTAATTTCAGACGGGTCTGGTAATAGACATTCTGATGCTGATGAGCCGGAGTAACGTGGATAAATACTTTATCTAGAAGTAAACATATATATATATATATATATATATATATATATATATATATATATATATATATATATATATTGATATTTAATTATGCATGTTACTTGAATATTCTATCTTTATTGTCCCTCTATTAGAATGACAATAAAAACTCTTCCGGATTGTACCGCAGGCTTAAATAAAAGACGAAACGACTTACGTTAGTTTGAACAATTTAATTTCACAGATGATATTTGCTGAATTGATTGCCTTAAACGAATTAGATAATACAAGTAAATGTTGTATAGATGAAAACAGACATCTAGAAAATTAAATTAAGTTACTTGAATGATTCCACTTAAATTGTAAACTTTACTTACTAGCGAGTAGTAGTGGTAGTTTATGTTCTAAATAATAATGGGGCCTATACCGACACTCAGATTCTGCATTCGAACAATTTGAAATAAAATAGAAGCATTAAAGAATCTAATCTAATCACATAAACATTTGTTTTCTGAGAACATTACTAATGAAAGCGCTTTCAAAACATGCATCCATAAAGTGGCTAAGTGTAAGAAAATTTTTTAAAAGAAAGCAATTAACTAATTTCGTGAAAAATCAAATTATTTTGTACTCACAGCGTGAAAACATCTTTAATATATTAACATGTTTTTTGTCAAAACTTGAACGGTAATGCTTTCATGAGAAGACTATAAAGATCTGATGAGTTGGGTTATCAATTAAACTCTGCGTAAATTGTTTCAACCATAAGAAAAGCAGTTTGCAGTACAGATATATATATATATATATATTACCAATATCTAACAATCTGATAGACCTCTAGACTTGTAACAGTTAGATACCAAATAGATCAGTTACGGTAAACCCCCATAAATATTTGCATTAATATCTGTTATGAACATGTAATTACTGACCTGGTGACATTAGTTATAGTTGTTTTTTCGGATGTATGCATATACGAGTGTACCTTAAGATATTCGTGTATTCAGTGTACTTATTTGAAATAAGATAGCATTATATTTGCTATGTATGCATGCGCGTGCGGATGCGCGTGTATGCGGGCATTAATGTATATGTATGTATGATAAAAATTAGGAACGTATATATAAGTACATTTGTTTTTGTATGTATATATATGTGTACATGCATGCTTATGTTTGTGTATGTGCTAGCATGTATGTGGGTGTGTGTATGTGTGTGTGTGTATGTATGTACTACATATTTGCCTTATCAGTGTGTGCGTATATTTAATTAAACTATTACCCCGGTTATTAAAACTTTCCAGGCCGTATTTATTATTTTACTTATGGGTATGTATATGCAATTTAAAACTTTCCAGGCCGCATATATTATTTTGTATATATATATATGTGTATATAGGTATATATGTGTATACATGGGTGCAGGTGTATGTATGCATGTATGGGCATGTGCGAGTATATGAATATAGGTATGTGTGTACGTATGCGTATGACTGAGTATGTATATAGGTATGTGTACAGGTATGCATTTGTGTATGTCTATGTATACATATATATGTATCTCTATTTTGCACATCTGTGGCTATGTGTGCATGTGCGTATATAGGTGTGTATAGGTATATGTGTGTATGTGTGTGTATGTGCATATGTTTGTGTGTGTGTGTGTGTAGGTATGCATTCATTTAGTAGGGATGTTCTTTAATGAATACTTAAAGACGAAACACATTTATCTTCGATGTCTTAAAAAAACTTTTAATTCAAGGTAGTAGGTACGGGGGTATATATGTATGTATGTGTGGGTGCGTATGTATGTATGTGTATATATATATATGTATATGTGTGTATGTGTGTATATATATATGTGTGTGTAGATGTAAGTATATATGTATGTGTGTGTATATGTATGTATACATGTGTGTGCGTGTAGAGATAGATGTGTATTTATATAGCGATGTATGCAGATGTTATTTACTTAAAATAAGATAGCGAATTAAATTAAGTGTATAATATTATCACTAGACAATATTAGATTAGAATTAATTATAGGCTTCCATAGATTATAAACTAATGTAAGATGAATTTGTGAAAATCAGAGTATCTTTAATTTTCAAATTAATTCTGACGCGCGAATCTAAAGAAAATTAGGGCACGAGAAGTGTCAACCGGCCGATGACAGGAGACTCTCTCGTTTCGTTTGCCGGGTAAAAAATCTCGGTGGCCTTGGTAAGCTGAATTTCGGGCTAGCCAAAAATTGTGTGTGTGTGATGTTAAGAATAGGTATATGTGTGCGTATGTATGGAGGCGTATGTCACCAGGTCGGATATGTAGAAAGAATATGTGCGCTTAACTCAGACGTCATTATTTAATAAAAATAAAAAAAAAAAACCATAAGATCCCCTTAGATTAATTTAGTTAAATATAAGATGTTAATTCCTACTCGCTCTATGTTGGGTGTTCAAACCGGCTGCTACCACCACTCCCTCTGATTGTGTTTGAAGTGCCGAGGATAAATTCAATTTTCTATCAGTCTCAAAAATGTAATTGTTAAGTTGGATGCTTGAATAAAACCGCAAGGTTGAAATAAATTATTGCATCGACAATCATGTAATTTCGTGTTATTATATTTTACGTTATATATATATATATATATATATATATATATATATATATATATATATATATATATATATATATATATATATATATATATTAAATTAAAGTATTTCCCAATTAATCTTACTATTAAAGATTTCAAATTAAATCCTTCATACTACTTATCTGTTCCCGAGCCACTGGGCTAATTCATATGCTTATACTCTAGAAAATATGCATTAGTTTCGTTCCCTTTTCAAAATATTTTACAATTAACCGGGTAGTCTGCTTCTCTGAACAAAGTAATTCATACGGAAGGTCGCATGCATTTTTATTCGCACGCTAAAATAACCAGTGACCGTTGTTCATGGGATTATGGCTTTGAGCTAAGACCGTTTATGTTTCGTTTTTCACGCTACAATTTATATATGTAACCTACTAACTTTTTTCAACCTAAATAACGGCGCTCCTAAACATACACTTCAATTCTTTCGGGCCTTCTGAGTCTCTGAATAGATATAAACCAACAGTTCGCAGACTACGTCGAGCGATAAATAATGGCTACTTTTGTCTGATGCGCATTATTCGAAATACGGTTACGTTTAATGATAATTTCTTGGGTTTGATTTATTGTGACGACTATTATTCAGATATAAAGTCGGAATTCATTCACAAATGCTATAACTGATTGAAAAAATACCTAAAAAAGTTAACTTGATTTCTTTAAATTGTGATTTCACTTTTACTTAAATAGTTTACTCAAATAAGAATAAACACCGTCGTCGTAACTTATTTGTGTTGGTGATCATACAGCTAAGTCATCATGACTGACGATACCAAATACAAAAATTATACTCGATGTCTTAACTCTTCATAATTGTGATGCCTTAAATAATAATTAACATTGTCGTCGTAAGTTATTTCTATGTTACTAATATATAACGAAATAAAACGTGTCTATGCAAACTGTCCGGTAATTTCTATTTCATTGGCGTCCTATATTTTTTAATTAAAATCTCTATCATTTGGAGTTAAACTACACAAACGAAAAAAATCAGATTTGTTAGCAAATATTTAGTGTATATATCTGTGTATGGAATTTGATTGTTTATTAATGTTTTTTAAACTTAAAAGTATCTTTTTCGTATATTTATCGTCTCTAGTTGGAGCTTTGCGTGTATTATCCCTTTTTTCTTAGATTTTTCCTTTTTATGTATGCTTTGTATTTTGACTTTGTAAAAATCTTTCGCTGACATTGAAAAGCCACACTTTGCCGATTAAACGTTCACTATAAGATCGGTTGCCCCTCCATATAAAACGCATTTACGTCTACGTTCGCAACGTACAGCCAAAAATAAAATAAATAAATGAATAAATTGTTTATCGATTGTTTAACTAATTCATTTATTTATTTATTGTGACATTTACTTTTTACAGTTCCACGTCTTTTTCAAGAAAAAAATATCTTTCAATAAACCTAACACAAAGCTTAAGTCTTGGTTTGCAAATAAACCTTCACCAAGGCTCAAGTGCCAAGTTGCCTCCTATAAAATAAAATGTCCTACATTCCCTGTGTAGGTTTGTTTGGCCCTGACAACATTATCTCATCTCAATCTCAATATATATAAGGCAAAAATCTGTGTGTGTGTATGTCTCGCTAAATCTTAAAAAATACTATACAAACACCCCCAAATCAGGTATTATTTTAACCGCCATAACCTCGAGAAAATAATATATAAAAAAATTTAAAAAGATTCAGTTTTAAGGGGTCAAATAGCCATTTTTTCGTTTAATGTGATCACGATTTTTAATCTTATATTGTGCACGTGACGTCACATTGATAGGTACATGACGTCATAGTGATAGGTGTGTATCTATTTTTATGCCATCGTCACATTATTATTGATTTTTTGTCATTTCTCTTCGGACTATTGCCCTCACCAAAGGGAGGGGAAAAAGACAGAGCGATTTAGTACACCTCCTTCTATTTGGCGTTGTCCGGGAATAAAACAATACAATGTTAAGAACGTTCTGTTGTCATTATTATTGGTCAAAAAGAAGAAGTTAAGCAATGCATAGCGTGGCCAGTACTAAATGTGTGGCGATTTATGGTGACCAGGTGCTGTAAAATCGAGCTTAAGCATATAATGGCAAGTACTAAATCGATGACTAAATTCAGTGAAATTAAACGAATAAATGATTATGTTCCGCCATTGTTTTCATACATATTAAATAATGTCTCAATCAGTGACATTAAAAGAATAAATAAGTATGCTCCGCAATTGTTTTCACTAATATTTGTATACATATTAAATAATGTCTCAATCAGCGAAATTAAAGGAATAAATAATTATGCTCTGCCTTTGTTTTAACTAATGTTTGTATACATATTAAATAACGTCTCAATCAGTGAAATTAAAAGAATAAATAATTGTGCTCCGCCATTGTTTTCACAAATATTTGTATTCATATTAAATAACGACTCAGTCAGTGAAATTAAAGAATAAATAATTATGCTCCGCCATTGTTTTCACTAATATTTGTATACATATTAAATAATGTCTCAATCAGTGAAATTAGAAGAATCAATAATTATGCTCCGCCATTATTTTCACTAATATTTGTATGCATATTAAATGACGTCTACATCAGTGAAATTAAACGAATGAATAATTATGCTCCGCCATTGTTTTCACTAATATTTGCATACATATTTAATAATGTCCCAATCAGTGAAATTAAAAGAAATACATAATGATGCTACGCCATTGTTTTCACTAATATCTGTATACATATTAAATAACGTCTACATCAGTGAAATTAAAAGAATAAATAATTATGCTCCGCCATTGTTTTCTACTAATATTTGTATACATATTAAATGACGTCTACATCAGTGAAATTAAACGAATAAATAAGTATGCTCCGTCATTGTTTTCACAAATATGTGTATACATATTTAATAATGTCTCAACTAGTGAAATTAAAGAATAAATAATTATGCTCCGCCATTGTTTTCACCAATATGATTATACATATTAAATAACGTCTACATCAGTGAAATTAAACGAATAAATTATTATTATCCGCCATTGTTTTCACTAATATTTGTATACCTATTTAATAATGTCTCAATCAATGTAATTAAAGGAATGATTAATTATGCTTCGCCATTGTTCTCACAAATATTTGTATATATATTTAATAATGTCTCACTCAGTGAAATTAAAAGAATAAATAATTATGCTCTGCCATTGTTTTCACTAATATTTGTATACATATTAAATAACGTCTACATCAGTGAAATTAAACGAATAAATAATTATGCCCCGCCATTGTTTTCACTAATATTTGTATACATATTTAATAATGTCTCAATCAATGAAATTAAAGGAATACATAATTATGCTCCGCCATTGTTTTCACTAATGTTTGTATACATATTAAATAACGTTTCAATCAGTAAAATTGACCGACTAAATAATTATGCTCCACCATTGTTTTGACTAATATTTGTATACATATTAAACAACGTCTCAATCAGTAAAATTTTGGGGGTGGGGCCAAATTTTTTTTTAACTCAAAATATTTCTCAGGTTAGTGGGAGAGTAAAACAAATTTGGGATGGAGGGTAAAAAATTTGGGGAGGCCGCGTTGGAGAAAATTTTGGCGGGTGAGTCCAAATTTTTTTTCTCTTGAACTTAAAATACTTCTTGGGATAGGGAAAGAGTAAAGATTTTGGGGTTGGTAGGGTAGGACGGTAACATTTTGGGGGGGTCGGGGAAATTTTTTTTTTAACTTAAAATATTTCTTAGGGTTGGGGGAGTGTAAAATTTTGTAGGGGGTGGACAATAAAAATTTTTTGTGTGGAATGGGGCAAAATTATTTTTTTAGTTGAACTTAAATAGGGCTGATTAATATGAGTTCTTTTTTATGATAGTGACACTACATGAATGAACTTGAATCTTGTTCTTGGATACGACAGGGCACATTAATATAGGTTCTTAGGTATGCAAACTGGGCTGGTGATAGGTGCATATATTGTATACACACCCTTGCAGAGATAAGTAAGTATATAGTATGTGCACCTGTGCGGCGATAGGTACATATATAGTATTCGCACCGGGGCGGCAATAGGTATGTATATAATATGCATCGGGCGGTAATAGGCACATATATACTATTGCAGAGGGTTTTCCATAGGTACGTATATAGCATGTGCACAGGTCAGCAATAGGTACGTATATAGCATGCGCCCTGGAATTGGGATAGGTACGTATATAGTATGCACACCACGACGGCGATAGTTATGTATATAGCATGTGCACTGGGACGGCAGTAGGTACGTATATAGCATGCGCACCCGGGTGGTGATAGGTACGTATTAAGCATTTGAACTGGGGCGGCAATAGGTACTTATGTAGTATGTGTACCAGGGCGGTGATAGGTACTTATGAAGTACGCGTACCGGGACGGCGAGAGGTACTTATGTAGTATGCGCACTGGGGTGGCGATTGGTACTTATATAGTATCTGCAGCGGGGCAAGTAATAATAAGTATTATTTTCTTTGAACAAACATGGATACGTCGATCCGTCGACCTACGTTCGTCCGTCCGTCTGTCTGTCCAGCTACGTCCGTCTAGATACGTCCGTCCATCAATCCGTCAACCTACGTCTGTCCGTCCGTCCGTCCGTCCGTCTGTTTGTCCAGATACGTCCGTCTGTTTAGATACGTCCGTCCGTAAATCGGTCCACTAACGGCCGTCCATCAGACGACCTACGTGCGTCCATCTGTCTTTCCAGCTACGTGAGTCTATCTCTCCACCTACGTCTGTCTGTTTGTCTGTCTGTCTAGCTACGTCAACATACTTCCGTCAATCTGTCAACCTACGTCTGTCCGTACGTCTTTCTGTCCAGCTACGTCCGTCCGTCTAGATACGTCCCAGCTATGTCAGTTCATCTCTCAAGTTACGTCCGCCGTCCGTCTGTCCGTCCGTCTGTCTGTCATTCCAGCAACGTCCGTGTGTCGAGATACGTCCATCTACATACGTCTGTCCGTCAACTTTGTCTGTCCGTCTGTCTATCCAGCTACGTCACCCATCTCTCCACATACGTCTGTCCGTCTGTCTGTCCAGCTACGTCTGTCCGTCCGTCTGTCTTTCCAGCTACGTTTGTCTTTCCAGCTACGTCCGTCCGTCTAGATACGTCCGTCCGTAAATCCATTCACTAACGACCGTCCTTCTGTCGAATTACGTGCGTCCGTCTGTCTGTCTAGCTACGTGAGTTTATATTTCCACCTACGTCTGTCAGTTTGTCTGTCTGTCTAGCTACGTCAACATACTTCCGTTTATCTGTCAACCTACGTCTGTCTGTCCGTCCGTCTGTCTGTCATACTATGTCAGTCCATCTCTCAACCTATGTCTGTCCGTCCGTCTGTCTGTCTATCCAGCTACGTCCGTCCGTCTAGATACGTCCCAGCTATGTCAGTCGATCTCTCAAGCTCCGTCCGTCCGTCCGTGTGTCCGTCCGTCCGAACGTCCGTCTGTCTGTCATTCCAGTAACGTATGTCGGTCTAGATACGTCCGTCAGTCTAGATACGTCCGCCCGTAAATCCGTAAATCTTGCCCTAAATTCTGTCCGGTTGTATCAGGTCATCCCATAAGTTCTGTCCGGAGTCATCAATAACATCATAGGAAGGCTACGTTAATAGTGTGTAGTGAAACAAGGGTTGCTCAATCACATATGCACCTGACAACCGGTAAGTGTGATTTCAGTATTGCTCAGGAGGCCTCCTTGATTTTCAAAGGAATGTTGGTGCTTCTGAAGTATAACGGTCCCTAGAAATATCGGTGCTTCTAAAGTATAACGGTCCCTAGAAATATTGCTGCTTCCAAAGTATAACGGTCCCCCCAGGAATGTTGTTACAGGATAGCTAAGGAAGAGCGACAACTCATGTTTAAAGCGCTTGAGAGATTGAGGGCTCGGGGAAAATTTTAGGGGTAAGATTGTACTTTTTAGGGGTCAAACAAAATTTGTTTCTTTTATTTTGTTTTGAACTCAAAATATTTCTCAGTGTTGGGGGAGAGTGAAAAACAAGTGAGGATGGGGGCTGGAGAGATTGAGGGGTCGGGGGGAAATTTCAAGGCTCAGGCCGAACTTTTTAGGTGTCAGGCCAAATTTTCTTGTTTTTTTTTGTTTTGAACTCAAAATATTTCCCAGGGTTGGGGAGAGTGAAAAATTAATTTGGATGGGGGTCTGGATAGATTGAGGGGTCGGGGAAAATTTTAGGGGTCAGGCCGAACTTTTTAGGGGTCAGGCCAAATTTTTTTGTTTTTTGTTTTGTTTTGAACTCAAAATATTTCTCAGGGTTGGGGGAGAATGAAAAAATAGTTGGGATGGGGGGGCTGGAGAGATTGAGGGGTCGGGGAAAATTTTAGGGGTAAGGCGGCACTTTTTAGGGGTCAGGCCAATTTTTTTTTGTTTTGAACTCAAAATATTTCTCAAGGTTGGAGGAGAGTGAAAAACTAGTTGGGATGGGGGGCTAGAGAGATTGAGAGGTCGTGGGAAATTTTAGCGGTCAGGCCGAACTTTTTAGGGGTCAGGCCAAATGTTTTTGTGTTTTTTTGTTTTGAACTCAAAATATTTCTCAGGGTTGGGGAGAGTGAAAAATTAGTTGGGATGGGGGAGCTGGAGAGATTGAGGCGTCGGGGAAAATTTTAGGGGTCAGGCCGAACATTTAAGGGGTCAAGCCAATTTTTTTTGTTTTTTTTTTTGTTTTCAACTTAAAAATATTACTCAGGGTTGGGGGAGAGTGAAAAATTAGTTGTGATGGGGGGCTGGAGAGATTGATGGGTCGGGGAAAATTTTAGGGTTCAGGCCGAACATTTAAGGGGTCAAGCCAATTTTTTTTGTTTTTTTTTTCAACTCAAAAATATTTCTCAGGGTAGGGGAAGAGTGAAAAACAAATTTGGATAGAAAGTAGCGGTCAAATGGGGCGACCAGGGAAGAGAAAGGTAGAAAGATAAAGAGACGGCTATAGAGAGAAATAGAAGTTTAAATATAAAGATGTTACACATGCGATTTTTCTTCAATTATCTGTTTTTATGACCCCGAGCAACTCCGGGTAGCCCCGCAAGTCTTCTTCTTTTATATAAAGGGCAGTTGTCTGTGTGTTTGTGTGTGTGTTTGTGTGTATGCCCCGCATCTCCTCAAAAACTATCCGGCGACATGTCAAAAAGTTGACATCTACTGGACCTACAAATCACGGATGTATAATATCTAAAAATCGCGAATAACGATTAACTCGCTGACGGTCAACCGGACCACTTTCCGACAAAAGGTAGCAGTTTTTCGTATTTTACACAACTTTTTCAACGTTAATATGTAGTAAATTCAAAATGATCTAATATATTTATGTACTAATCCGATAAAAATGCAAAGTTAGTGTAACATCCCATAATCCCTTGCCAGATGTACCCGGTCTTGCCTTGAATTGTGTCCGGTTGTATCAGGTCATCCCATAACTCCTGTCAGGATAAATCAATAACATCATAGGAAGGCTACGTTAAGAGTGTGTAGTGAAACAATCCGCACCTGTCCCATAATCCCTTGCCGGATGTACCCGGTCTTGTATCTATAATGAAGGCCAATGTGCATTTATTTGTATCTATAATAAAGACCAATGTGCATTTATTTGTATCTATAATAAAGACGAATGTGCATTTATTTATATCTATAATAAAGGTCAATGTGCATTAATTTGTATCTATAATAAAGGCCAATGTGCATTTATTTATATCTATAATAAAGTACAATGTGCATTTATTTGTATCTATAATAAAGGCCAATGTGAATTTATTTGTATCTATAATAAAGCCCAATGTGCATTTATTTGTATCTATGATCAAGGCCAATGTGCATTTATTTGTATCTATAATAAAGGCCAATGTGAATTTATTTGTATCTATAATAAAGGCCAATGTGTATTTATTTGTATCTATGATGAAGGCCAATGTGGATTTATTTGTATCTATAATAAACGGCAATGTGCATTTATTTATACTTATAATAAAGGCCAATGTGCATTTATTTATATCTATAATAAAAGCCAATGTGCATTTATTTGTATCTATAATAAAGGCCAATGTGCATTTATTTGTATCTATTATTAAAAGTCAATGTGCATTTATTTGTATCTATAATAAAGGCCAATGTGCATTTATTTGTAGTAAATTCGAAATAATCTAATGTATTAATTAATGTATTTATTTGTATCTATAATAAAGGCCAATGTGCATTTATTTGTATCTATAATTAGACCAATTTGAATTTATCTGTATCTATAATTTAGGCCAATGTGCATTTATTTGTATCTATAATTAAGACCAATCTGCATTTATTTGTATCTATAATAAAGACCAATGTGCATTTATTTGTATCCATAATTAAGGCCAATGTGCAGTTATTTGTAGTAAATTCAAAATAATCTAATGTGTTTATGTACTAATCCAATAAAAATGCTGAGTCACCGAAAACATGTGTCCGGTTGTATCAGGTCATCCCATAACTTCTGTCCGGATAATTCAATAACATCATAGGAAGGCTACGTTAAGAGTGTGTAGTGAAACAAGGGTTTCTCAATCACATATGCACCTGGCAACCGGTAAGAGTTATTTCAGTAGTGCTCAGGAGGCCTCCTTAGTTTTCAAACGAATGTTGATTCTTCTTAAGTACAACGGTCCCTAGAAATATTGGTGCTTCTTAAGTATAACGGTCCTACGAAATATTGGTGTTTCGGGACAACTTTTTTTTTCCTTGAACGTAAAATATTTCTCAGGGTTGTGGGACAGTGAAAAAATGTTGGGGGGGGGGGGCTGGAGAGATTAGGGGGTCGGGGAAAATTTAAGGAGTCAGGCGGAACTTTTTAGGAGTCAGGCAAAATTTTTCTGTTTTTTTTTGTTTTGAACTCAAAATATCTCTCAGGGTTGGGGGAGAGCGAAAAATTATTTGGGATGGGGGGGCTGGAGAGATTGAGTGGTCGCGAAAATTTTAGGGGGCAGGCTGAACTTTTTAGGGTTCAGGCAAAATTTATATGTTTCTTTTCGTTTTGAACTCAAAATATTTCTCAGAGTTGGGGGAGAGTTAAAAATTAGTTAGGATAGGGGGCTGGAAAGATTGAGGGGTCTAAGAACATTTTAAAAGTAATGCCGAACTTCTTAGGGGTCAGGCCAAAGTATTTTTTGTTTTTTTTTAACTCAAAATATTTCTCAGGGTTGGGGGAGAGTGAAAAATAAGTTAGGATGGGGGGCTGGAGAGATTGAGGGGTCGGAGGGAAATTTAAGGGCTCAGGCCGAACTTTTTAGGGGTCAGGCCAAATTTTTTTGTTTTTTTTTGTTTTGAACTCAAAATATTTCTCAGGGTTTAGAGAGAGTGAAAAATTAATTTGGATGGGGGTCTGGAGAGATTGAGGGGTCGTGGGAAATTTTAGCGGTCAGGCCGAACTTTTTAGGGGTCAGGCCAAATTTTTTTGTGTTTTTTTGTTTTGAACTAACAATATTTCTCAGGGTTGGGGAGAGTGAAAAATTAGTTGGGATGGGGGCTGGAGAGATTGAGGGGTCGGGGCAAATTTTAGGGGTCAGGCCTAACATTTAAGAAGTCAAGCCAATTTTTTTTGCTTTTTTTTTTTTTCAACTTAAAAATATTTCTCAGGGTTGGGGGAGATGGAAAAATTAGTTGTGATGGGGGGCTGGACAGTTTGAGGGGTCGAGGAAATATTAGGGGTCAGGCCGAACTTTTAAGGGATCAAGCCAATTTTTTTTGTTTTTTTTTATTTTCAACTTAAAAATATTTCTCAGGGTAGGGGGAGAGTGAAAAACAACTTTGGATAGAAAGTAGCGGTCAAATGGGGCGACCAGGGAAGAGAAAGGTAGAAAGATGAAGAGACGGCTATAGAGAGAAATAGAAGTTCATATATAAAGATGTTACACATGCGATTTTTCTTCAATTATATGTTTTTATGACCCCGAGCAACTCTGGGTAGCCCCGCTAGTCTTCTTCTCTTATATAAAGGGCAGTTGTCTGTGTGTTTGTATGTGTGTTTGTTTGTATGTCTAGCATCTCCTCAAATACTATGCGGCGACATGTCATTTATTTGTATCTATAATAAAGGCCAATGTGCATTTATTTGTATCTATAATAAAGGCTAATGTGCATTTATTTGTATCTATTATTAAGGCCAATGTGCATTTATTTGTATCTATTATAAAAGCCAATGTGCATTTATTTGTATCTATAATAAAGGCCAATGTGCATTTATTTGTATCTATTATTAAAAGCCAATGTGAATTTATTTGTATCTATAATAAAGGCCAATGTGCATTTATTTGTAGTAAATTCGAAATAATCTAATGTATTAATTAATGTATTTATTTGTATCTATAATAAAGACCAATGTGCATTTATTTGTATCTATAATTAAGACTAATGTGCATTTATTTGTATCTATAATAAAGGCCAATGTGCATTTATTTGTATCTATAATAAAGGCCAATGTGCATTTATTTGTATCTATAATTAAGGCCAATGTGCATTTATTTGTATCTATTATAAAGGCCAATGTGCATTTATATGTAGTAAATTCGAAATAATCTAATGTATTTATGTACTAATCCAATAAAAATGCTGAGTCACCGAAAACATGTGTCCGGTTGTATCAGGTCATCCCATAACTTCTGTCCGGATAATTCAATAACATCATAGGAAGGCTACGTTAAGAGTGTGTAGTGAAACAAGGGTTTCTCAATCACATATGCACCTGGCCACCGGTAAGAGTTATTTCAGTAGTGCTCAGGAGGCCTCCTTGATTTTCAAACGAATGTTGGTGCTTCTTAAGTATAACGGTCTCTAGAAATATTGGTGCTTCTTAAGTATAACAGTCCCACGAAATATTGGTGTTTCGGGCCAACTTTTTTTATTTTTTTAACTAAAAATATTTCTCAGAGTTGGGACAGAGTAAAAACAACATTTGGAGGTGCCTGGAGAGATTGGGGGGTCGGGGAAATTTTTAGGGGTCAGGACAAACTTTTTAGGGGTCTGGACAAATTTTTTCATTTTTTATTTTTTTAACTAAAAATATTTCTCAGGGTTGGGAGAGAAAAAAAAGTTGGGGCGGTTCTGGAGATATTGGGGGCTCGGGGAAATATTTAGAGGTCAGGACAAACTTTTTAGGGGTCGGGACAAATTTTTTTATTTTTTTATTTTTCGAACTAAAAATATTACTCAGGGTTGGGCGAGAGTCAAAAAAAAGTTGGGGGGGCCTGGAGAGATTGGGTGGTCGTGGAAATTTTTTGCGGCGATATGAACGTATTTACCATTCGCACCGGGGCGGCAATAGGTACGTATTTAGCATTCAGCGGTGGCGATAGGAACGTATATAGCATGTGCACATTGGACGCCATGAGTACGTATATGGCATGCGCACCAGGAGTGTAAAAAACAATGGGGGGGGGGCAACATTTTTTCTTTTTCTTTTATCATTTTCATTGAAAATATTTATATGTATGGGGCAAGATGAAAAAAAATTTTTCGGGGGGGGGGGGCTAAATAATTTTTTTTTTCTTTTTTTAAACTAAAAATATTTCAATGTATGGGGGGAACATTGGGGGGAGTCAAACATTTTTCTTTTCTTTTTTATTTCTTTTAAATTAAAAATATTTCTAAGTATGTGGGAGGATGGAAAAAATTCCTGATGGGAGGCAAAAAAAAATTTTTTTTCTGTTTTTAACTAAAAACATTTATATTTATGATAGTGACAATACATGAATGAACACTATTTTGTTTTTCTAACACGACAGGGGCGCATTAATATGAGTTCTTACGCATGCGAACGGGGCTGGAGATAGGTACATATATAGTATGTGCACCCTTGCAGAGATAGGTAAGTATGTAGTATGCACACCAGAGCCGCGATAGGTACGAATATATTATGCGCACCGGGCCGGCGATAGGTTTATATATAGTATGTGCACTGGGGTGGCATAGGTACGTATATAGTAGTGTATAGAGGTGGCGATAGCTACGTATTTTGCATTCGCCCTGGGGTTGCGATAGGTACGTATTCAGCATTCGCACCGGGGCGGCGATATGTACATATTTAGTATTCGCACTGGTGTAGTGATAGTTACATATGTAGTATGAACACCAGGGCGGCAATATGTACGTATTTAGCATTCGCCCCTGAGCGACGATAGGTACTTATTGAGCATTCAGCGGTGGCGATAGGTACGTATATTACATGTGCACATGGGCGGCAATAAGTACGTATATAGCATGCGCACCGGGGCGGTGATAGGTATTTATTTAGCATGCGGTCTCGGGCAGCAATCGGTACATATATAGCATGCACACCGGGGCGGCGATGGGTACGTATATAGCACGCGAACCGGGGCGGCAAAAAATACGTATTCAGCATTCGCACCGGGGCGGCGATAGGAATGTATTTATCATTCGCACCTGGGTGGTGATATGTACGTATTTAGCTTCCGCACCGGGGCGGAGATAGGTACGTATTTAGAATTCAGGGGTGGCGATAGTTACGTATATAGCATGTGCACATGGACGACAATAAGTACGTACATTGCATGCGCTCCGGGGCGGCGATCGGTACATATATAGCACGCGCACTGGGGCGGCGCTAGGTACGTATATAGCACGTGCAACGGAACGGCGAAAGGTACATATTTCGCATTCGCACTGGGGCGGTGATAGGTACATTATAAGGATTCGCACCAGGTCGGCGATAGGTACATATTAAGCATTTGCACCGGGCCGGCGATAGGTACGTATTTAGGATTCGCACGAAAGCGGCAATATGTACATATTAATTATTCGCACAAGGGCAGCGATAGGTACTTATGTAGAATGCACACCGGGGCGGCAATAGGTACGTATTTAGCATTTACACAGGGGCGGCGATACGTACTATTTAGCCTTCGCACCGATGCGACGATAGGTACTTATATAGAATCTACACTGGGGCGGCGATAGGTACGTATATAGTATGTGCACTGGGGCGGTAATAGGTACGTATATAGTATGCGCACCGGGGTGGCGATAGATACATATATAGTATGAACAACGGGGCGGAGATAAGTACCTATATAGAAGTCGCAGATAGAGGTGTTACTTTTTATAGAAATATGTCATACTATTGCCCTGGGCAACGTAGGAGAAATGGTGGGGAAGAAACAGCTTTCGCAAAAGGCAAAATTAGAAAGTAGCGGTGAAATGGGGCGACCAGGGAAGAGAAAGGTAGAAAGATAAAGAGACGGCTATAGAGAGAGGGGGGAAATAGAAGTTTTAATATAAAGATGTTACACACGCGATTTTTCTTCAATTATATGTTTTTATGACACAGAGAAACACCGGGTAGCCACGCTAGTGTAGCATATAATTCAATCGTAAGACTAGAAGCCGATAATTTATTCGATTAACATACTTTTACAATCAGTCATGGGTCTCGCGTATATATATATATATATATATATATATATATATATATATATATATATATACAATAATAGTTTTATAAATAAATATTAATTATTTAAATACCTATAATATATATATATATATATATATATATATATATATATATATATATATACATATATGTATATATATATATATATATATATCTTTATATATTAATATACGTAATATATATATATATATATATAACAAATACAACACATATATATATATGAAAACACAGAGAGAGACATATTTATATGTATATATATATATATATATATATATATATATATAATAATAGTAATAATCCAGGTGAAAATATCCACAGCGTATTAAGCCTAAAGAATTTCAACCGGGTTTATTAAAAGTGCTCAATATCAAATAGAGCTTTATATATGATTATTTTTATTTACACAGACATGTACAAAATCTGCTACACTGGCCTGTCGATGTTTCTGATCAACAGTTATTATAAAATGAGTTCTCATCAGGCAGAGTTAGAATCCGATCTTAACTTCAGATCATATTTGGAGAGAATGAAGTGGAGAGAAGAAGAAGAAGAAGAAGAAGAAGAAGAAGAAGAAGAAGAAGAAGAAATTTAGAATTTCAAAATTTAGGGAGTCGCGTGGTTTAGGGCCGTTGAAAATTTAAAAAGTTAAAAACTAAAATAAAAATCTAAAACAAACAAAACAAATAAATAAATAAAATACAGTGGAAAGAAGGACATTAATGAAGAGAGTAGATAGATAGACATATAGAGAAATGAAAACGTCTGTTGATTCAGACCGAGAGAAGAAAGAGGTGGGGAGGGAAGGTAAGCATGCAAGGTAATATGTAAAAAAATCGACAGTTATTTTAAACTCAGGGTGAACAAGCGAATTTTCAAGTCAGCTGTAATTTAGTGTATACATGTGTATGCGTGCGTGCGTGTCCCCTGATCAGCCGTAATTAGCGGCATGGGCGAGCAGACGCGAGTGAGGGGGTAGTAGGGTAAGGGTTTGTTACTCGAATGTGTTACTAATTCTGAATTTATACTGTTTTTATTTTTTTGTCTAGAGTTTACCAACTTATCATAAATAAATTAATAAATTAAACAAATATTTTAGTAAATTAGTTAAGTTTAACAGAATTGTTAGTAATAATAATAATAATAATAATAATAATAATAATAATAATAATAATAATAATAATAAAAATGGACACCAATAATAATTGAAATTATATAAAATGATAATAATAGTGATAATGGTACTGAAAGATAATAACAGTGATAATTTAATTAAAAAGAACTAAAATGCAACCGTTATTAATTATTAATAGTAATAATAAAAATAGTAATAATAATGGAGTGGAGAGAAAATATATATGGGAAATGAAAAAGGAAAAACCAAAATATGCTTTTTTTATTTGTGTAAGACTTCCTCAGGATGATAATTTAAAGAAAAATGTCATGCAAGTACATAGAAATATTGGGTTGACATTATGGGTTAATGAGAAGAAGTAGTAGCCATTACTAGGAGCGCGGGACCCAGATCCGGGCTGAGATAAGTCGGTGGCAGGGAGTGAAATGAATGTGAATGGCTGTGAGTGAAAAAGGGGAGACGTGGGAGTGTTAGTGAATTTGTCTTAGGGTGGGAGAGAGGGGATGTGGGTGCTGACGTTTTTGTTGTAGTATGAATTTTGACGGGCTGGGGAAAGAGGAGGGGAGGGTGAAGTTATGTGGTTTTGGTGTGTAGATAGTGTCATAGTTTTAGAAAAAGATTTGAAGAAATGAACAAGATTTGAAAGTTAAGAGTGTGAAAGAAGTAGTCGAAATGGTGAGATGGGTTGGGGGGAGAGGGGCGATTTTGTTGTGGTCAGGTGTGACATTTTTTTAGAGTAGGAGTATTGACCAGCTGGCTATGTCAGGAATGTGTGAATATAAGTAAGTGAGAAGAAAAGTGTTGAAATGTGCTAAGAATATGTCAATGAGGGGAAGGAAAAAGAAAAAGAAAGAGAAAGAGAAAGAGAAAAGTGATATTAATTTTGGTGAGAAATAGGTGAAATGTAGTTTCGTGCAGGCAGTGTTGATGGGTTCAAATTAAATTGAGGGCTAAAGAGGTTAATAGATTTTTTATCGCCGATTAAGTTACGTATGTTTTTGTTATTGTTTTTTTCCTGGCGATAGAACAGCGTTGATTGTTAGTATTATTTCCTCTCCAACTACTAGCAAACTATTATAACTTCTAGCTTCTATATTCTCTTTTATTTTGAAGTGACCACGTCAACATTTTTATATTGCCCGCTGCTTATTCACTACGACTATTAATGCGCAAAGAGAAAAAAGTAAACGAAGCGAGAGTAATATACGACGTATAGAATAAGAGTAGGAGGTAAGAACAATACATTGAGCGATGATAAAATTTATCGATTGGAAGAGAGTGGAACATTTGTTAGTTGTTAGCAAATTACGGCTAAGTAAAAAAATTGAAATGACTTATTTACACCATAATAATCTAGAAAATCATGAATATTTAGAATGTATTTCGTGTGATTAATACATACATATAAAATGCCTTAGGAGCACAAATGTTTATGAACTCATCTTTTGTATTATAATAGAAATAAAATGATAGGTTTTTATGAGAACAGTGTTTCTTATTCTTTCAAGGTAGAGCCATATTTTTAGTTAGACTATTCTTTTATATAAACTTTTCACCATTCGTGAAAGCGATAATAAATGTTATGTGAAATCGATCAATCTAACGACAATCTAACAAGCAAAAACTGTTTGAATAAACACTGCTTACTTTCCCGGCTTCATGATCCAAAACAGGAAAAAAGGATATATCTACACACATACATTATCACATGTATTTTTGAAGAAATATGAGAAATAAACAAGCAAAGTATCTTAAAATAAAAAGAGTAAAATAATACTTAGTGTGGTGAATATTCTTGAAGCAGTAAAATACGCTCCTATCAAGTTAACTCTGTTGTAAGATGAGATAAATGAGGGTAGGCAGCAACATCTTGTAAATGATGTCCTTCGAAAGTTAACTAACTTTTTTCAGTGGGCGGTCGAATAATACGGACATATATGCGCTTGAAAGTTACACCTTCGTTCTGGGCATCATATAGTTGGGTACCAATAAAAATGAATCTTCTAAAAAGTATCTTGCCAGTTGAAATAAAAGCTTTGAACTGTTATTATTAAGAACTTACCTTCTCAAACTAACGAGAGCCGATGGTGCGTGAAAAGTGAAAGGACCATTACCAAACAAATATGCAGCACTCTTAAATGATAAACGTTATCGCTATTGTACGACATATACCTATCGTAAATAACTATATATATATAAATATGCCTACTGTTTTTCTATTACAAGAAATATATTTTATATGTTGGCGAAGGAATGTTTGTATATATACATAGGTAACTATCTATATATAACAATGGGTACACTGGCTAACGAGGAATTTCGTAGTAATCAGATGATTATAGTGTTTGGTGTTTATTTACCCGATATCTTTCTAGTAAGAATCCTTTCTAGAAAATACCTACGGGAAGGACCACATGAAGGTCGCCAACATAACTAAGTGAAAGTGTTTCTGTGGTACAAACAAGATAATAACTTGGCACACCCAGCTTGTCGCTCGGTGTCGTTAACCAAATCGCCCTTTCACCTCTTATTAAATTTATTAAATATTCACATTGAATATGCGTGGTTAACAACGAAAGAACGTAATTCAATCATAAACAAACAAAAGTACTTTACACACATAGCGACACACATTAATCGTATGTGTATATTACTTTAAAACGGCTGATTGCATGCGACATTGCAGTCACATATCCTTCAGCATAATACTACTGACGATATTGCGGAGCCAAGTTTTTAATGAAATTATGTAATGTTGCTTCTAAGAGGTTAAGTATTTGAAAACATTATTTTCGATTGTGATACTCCGTTATTATATTAGAAAGTAGCAGTTACTTGTTTTCCTTGATGATTTGTCCAGCAATTAGAGAGTTACTTTCTTTCAGCTGTTAAAATGGCAAATGAAGTTTTGAAACCAAACCATCTTTCATGTTGCTGATGTATGTCGATATTATCTTACTCCCATATCCATTGTTTGATATATTGTTGGGTTTTCGTCTGAACTTTACCAGGGAAACAAATCGCAAGACGCCCCCTTGTCTCAGTGTTAATCTTTGCTCACATTTTATTTTCATTCAACTGTCTGTATTTATCAAATACACTTCTTGTTTGCACATATCTTTCTTAAATAAAAATGTAAACATTTAATGTATAAATTTAATTATCGAAAATTACAACTCACAGACTGTCAAGATAACTTCATTCCAGATGTATAAATGTTACCGAGAACTTCATTTTAATAATAACCTCTATTTTATTAGCCCACTTTTGTATCAAACACCGCTCGTTCCTTTGTATCATTATTGCAACCGCTATTTGTTTTATTATTATTATTACTTTATCTACCTCTACATTGGACATTTCGTGACATAGATTCCCCATTCTATCACCAACAACGCTGAGTTTCATTCTAATTAAATAATAAAGCAGAAACCATTGAACACATTACTACCGTTTAACCGTGCAGTCTCTAATATTATTCTGTTTTTCACGCTATTAAATTTGACAGAGAAAGAGTAACGAACGAAGTGCATATATTTTCAGGATAACTTCAGCACATCAGTTAGAACAAACTATCACTTCGCGAACGGTTGTTCCGTTATGCTCCGTTATATCAACACATATTTGGATTAACATTAACAGGTTATACTAAAGTACCGGCTAAAGTACTTGCTGATAGATTTAGGGCTAATCTTTAGTATGCAGACGGCCTTCGCAGTCCTCCCACATACAGCGACTGCTATTACTAAATAATTACTCATATTTTTACAAGATAGTCTAAAAGTTGCTTTAATTCGGTGGTTTAACGAAGACCCGGTGTTTCACCTAGATTATTCCGTATCTTATTTTATAACAGTGTAACTATTGTTAAGGAACTTCTGATGAACGATACCAATACATAAACTAGTAATGAATAAGGCTTTATTACAGCTCCCTAGAAAAAAAAACGTTCAAAAAATGTTCAAAGATAAACTCCTTTATTATTCTATGCATGTAAAAAGCTCTCAAATTACAAACCGAAGCTTTTCACATCTGTATTAACAAGACTAATGAGCAATTACATCATAACAAATTTATTTGAAATCCAAATAATACCTTCATTTATTTCAATGTAAAACTACACCGGGCAATGTAGTTTTATTATAATATCATTTTATATCGCACAATAACTGTTATGCGATATTCACAGAACAATAGGAATTGAAAACAGTTCCTTCTATGAAATAATATATCATAATACACGTTTATCTATCTATAAAATATTATGTTCAAAGAAATGTGAACGATTTAGTAAGATGTAAGACGTTTTTTTTATAATTGTTTACTTTTTACATTAATTGTTTATTGAATACAGAAAAATGGTATATTTTCTTTGTACGTATCCATATCTAAAATTATAGTTTAAATATATTTTCCATTTATGTTCTCTTATAAAAACTAACAATGTCATATTGATTTATTATTGAACAAAACAAATGAAACATATGCGGTGGCACTAGCTTCTGCTGATACCACAAACAAGTCAAGTAGAATGGAATACACGAGAAGAGTACCTACCATACCGCCACTAGAATTGTGCTAGAATGTTTGAGAATTAGGGAACTCATATTGTAACTTAAAACCCAGAGAAAACCAAAAGTCATTGCATGAGTAAACTAATTTTAAACTGCGATTTAGGTAACGCAAAATGATTTGAAAAAGTTATTAAAAGAGGTGGAGAGGACTGAACATCTGAGGCCACTCGTTGTCACGTGGGCTCTAGGAAAATACCATCGGCCATTATGATGATGATAATAATACTAACATTTACTTTGTCACGTTTTATTTTCATTAAAAAATCGCTGATTGAAATGGCCTATCTTAAGAATATTAGTTATTGTATTGGTATTTTGAATAGGCAAGAGCATCATGAATAAAAGGTAACGTTAACGATTTTACATTGGATTCGAATTGTTTTTAATCAAAATGTTAATAGGGATTAATTAACTACTATATCAGAAAGCGGAGATATATTTATAAACATGAGATTGTATAGCTTTTACATCTATCATTATAGCAATTATTTTACTTGAACAACAATTTCTACAATATTTAATGTGTTCTGTTTTCTTGTCTATTTTATCTCATATTGTAGATTTGAAAAATAAACAGCATTATTTTCCAGAAACTTATTTTGCGAAAAATTATTATAAGTATACTCACGGAAAGTTCTCACACGAAAATTTATCAAGCATCGACGTCTGGCAAAAACTATTGATGTTCGCTTGATTCAAAGTAACAGCAAGTCTGGTCAGCTTTCCAATACTTTCCACCATTCTTCATCATAACCATTACAACTAGATTCGTATTCTCGCACCAGCCGCTTACCATTGATTTCTTCTGTATTTGTTATAATCATCTTCAAAACAACACAGATGTGCTATTACTCTTAACTTTTATCTATTCTGATTAGTCCAAAAACCTCTAAAATATTGAGACGAGTCATATCTACTCTGGCCACACTCACACCAATTACACCACATAGTGATAAGAGCATGCACACGCACACACAACCTTATAATGATGTAACCATGCTTGTATTGTACTGTTTTTTAAAAGATGCGCTGATCATGCTTCCATATACACTTATGCAAGGACTTATACATAGCCATATATATGTATTCACTCACACATATATGCATACATATACATCCGTATAAAGTAGGCACGTTCATATTCGTACATGTAACACCTTATAGTAGTAATATGTGTACAAACATATACATTTAAACGGTCTCATATTTATTGACATACATACATGTACATCGTTACATGCACATGTATATATATATATATATATATATATATATATATATTGTACAAAAAAATTAGTATAACATTCGTACCGTCGGTTTCAAGCACAGAAGGACTCTGTGCTTGAAACTGACGGTACGAATGTTGTACCAATTTTTCTGTCTGAAAATAAATAAATATTACGCTCTTAATTTGTAATTTTTAACTTTCTCAATTAAGCGAGCACTCTGATGGGATTTCTTCTGCTATATTACAAATAAGTTATATATATATATATATATATATATATATATATATATATATATATATATATATATATATATATATATATACTTATATGTAGAAATAAAAATGGATTAAAGAATAAGCAATTCAATAACTAACAGAAATAAACTCAAAAACTCATGTTGTAAAGTTCCACCGAGATATTTCGGTCGTAGATACGGCCATTTTCGATCGGATAATAAACTTTATTTCAAAACGGAAAAGTTTTCAAATTTATACAGAGAATGCGATTGGAAGAAAATGTCACGTGCAGAGAACAACAAAAGGGGGAAAAAAGGAATGCGAGTAATGTTATGAAAAGAGAAAGAAAAAGAAGATCAAGAAGAGGAAGAAGAATAAAGAGAGACCGATCAATCAGTGTCTTTATAACGTCAGTTCAAGAAGAAGAAAAGAAGAGAAAGCAAGAGTAAAAAGAGTAAACGTGAGAAATGGTAAATCGACATTTTGCTGTCGAGAACTATTAAATAAGAAAAAGAGAGAGAGAGAAATAATCAGTGCTAAGATATCGCCTGCTGATAGAATTCGGACTGGGAACGTCAAAAGTCTACTAGGATTAGTAGTAATTGGAGCGGTTAACGTCGAGGGACGAAACAAGCGAGGAGGAGGAAGCAGGGGAAGAGGAGAAGGGGGAAGAAGAGAGACAAGGGTTAAAAGTTAGCCAGAGTCATATTCATTAAGATTCATCTCGTATAGAATCGATCTAGCCGAAGGAAAGGAAATATTATAGAAACCTTGTCTTTGGGCAATGGTGTTCTTATGACATAGGATCAGACAGGATCAGGCATATATATCAGACATATGTGTATGTATGTATATATATATATACGCACATAGATAAATATAAATATTAATTAAATACATATTTAATTTGCCTTAAGCCAATGCAAATGCGTTTAATCGATTAAACGCTTCATCGAAGCCCAGCAATGATAATGAAGATTAAATTCAGACAATGGTTATATACTAAACTTTAACCGGAAAGCAGAAACAACGCACGCTAAAAAAAAGCACAACAAAAACAACAACAGTTGTAATTGATGCCTTCCAAATTAAATTGTTCTAACCGTTAATATATTCTACAGGATATCACAAGAAAGGTCAACGCTAGAGGAGAGGGAGGATTGATTACGGTTGAATGTGTCACTCTTTCTATATTGAATCTTCATACTTTACTAATCTGGTCTTCACCTCCATATTATTATTTATTTTTTACATTTATAAAAAAAATGAGCAAATACAAAATTACGTGTCATTTGGTTTCTTACGTATAGACCGAAATAAAGCTGAACTAATGTTATTAAATATTTTCCAATATTCATATATATATATATATATATATATATATATATATATATATATATATATATATATATATATACATCACACGCGCACGTAACATATATACATATATATATGTATATATATTTATATGTTTATATATACACATACTTATACTCACACAAACATGCACACATGTATATATATATATATATAACATAAAATATAATAACACGAAATCACATAATTGTCGATGCAATAATTTATTTCAACCGTGCGGTTTTTTCAAGCATCACTCAGACAATTACATTTTTGAGACTGATAGAAAATTGAATTTCCCTACGACAATTCAAACACAACCAGAGAGAGTGGTGGTAGCAACCAATTTGATACATCTTTTATAGAGAGGGGGACATTTAAAACTTATATTTAACTATGGCGGTCGAAGGGGAGGGATCTTTCAGTTAATCAACTAAAAACTGCCGTGTCAAAATTATGACACATACGACTTGACGATATCATACATATAGACAACTTTACTCACGCGCATACACAAAATTAAATACGCACACATCCTATGTGCACGCACGTACATACTCTCACTCGCACATTACCATAACTAAGCATAATCGCATACACAACTTTTATTCATACATCTCTTGCCGAGACGAAATGCGTCCGGCGAAACTCGTGTTCTCAACCTCAGTAGGAGAAAAGAAAGAAAGAAACAAGAGAAGAAATAGACAAACTGCGTGTCATAGATTCCCAGTCCGTCTGGATTCCAAGAAAGAGAATCTAATTGAAATAAAATCATACGCACATACATATATGTATACATACAAATCCATACGCACACACACATACATATACACACACACACCTACATATATGCATATATATACATATACATGTACATATATATATATATATATATATACATATATACATACATATATACATATATATATCCCTGAATCTATTTGAAATATTGACCAAATGACAACGCATGTAGTTACTCACACATGTAAACATATACATACATATACATACACACACATACATATACATATACGCATATATACACATATATACATACACACACATACATATATATCCACACACCTACACACAATATTTACATAACACTCTATATTCTTACTGATACAGTATGAGTTCTAAAAATTACCTTATTTATATTTTAGATTTATTTGATAATCTATAGTTAAACCCTAATTCAAGTCTAATAATGTCTAGTGGTAATATTTGACATTTATACTTATATTAATTAAATAACTAGTGTATTACCTGCAGAAACATTTTCTTACCACTATTTTATTTTAAGTAAATAATCTGAATGAATAAATATTTCAAAATACCATTATATACGCATACACACAACTACTATATATCACCAAGTCGGTAATTCTGTGTCCATAACAGATATTATTATAAATATTTAGTTCATCTTATGGTCTATGAACTGTTTCCATACAGAAGAATTAAATCCGAACTGCCCTCTCCAAACTGCTAAACATGGAGGTGGATCCGTAAGGATTTAGACATCTGCTGGTGCTAGTTTCCTTAAATGGAAACATCAATAGCAAATACTATTTGAGAATTTAGGGTGACAAAGTTCATCCTTTGGTCTAGGAACTGTTTCCAGACGGTAATGCCATCTTTCTGAATGATAATACTCCTATTCACACAATAATTGTTGTAACTAAATCGCACGAAGGACATCTAAGTGAAGAAGAACAGTTAATCAAGTCACAATAATTCTCAGATTTAAATATTGAACATTTGTGGTGAATTATAAAAGAACATCCTGGGCTTTCATTATTGAAATCACTAAAGATGGTTCAGCCGAAGAATAGTACACAATTCATCTAGAAACAATTCAAGTGTTCTATGACGCAATTTAACGCCCAATTCGGTCAGTTATTGGTGTAAAAATGGGTCCTACACCGTATTAACTAAATTTATTTAAAATTCCAAGGTGTTTCCATTATTTTGTCCAACATATGTATATATATATATATATATATATATATATATATATATATAAAACATTTTATCTGTTAACCTTAGCGTAATGCAATGCTCCTGCGTCTGCAGTTTTACGCTATTTGCATTTACCGCTGCCTCGGCATAATATTGCAGTTACTGCTCTTTTCTTTTCTGTGATAGGTCTTTGTGGCCTAGGGGTTGTAATACCAGGATTCCCACACTCAAAGGTTACTTTGTGACTGGCTTCGAATCTTTTGACCGGTAGTAATTATCATTTCTCACACTGATCATTGCGTAAGCATAACACGCTAGTACTGTAGGTAAAAAATAATTAATATTTTATTTAAAATATATATATATATATATATATATATATATATATATATATATATATATATATATATATATATATTAGAAGAATGTTGTAGTTTGCTGAAAGCCTTGTGCGTAATATATAAGATGTATTGTTTGAAGGTGATGAGAATACGTCGGTTAAGTAACACCGGCGGTCCGTGAAAAAATAAACAGGAGTGACAATATTCCGAAATGAATAGTTTTCAAATAATTTATTCACCAATGTGTTATATTTGAACCGTGATGGTAAGGTTTATGTTCTTCTTTTTTAATTTTCGAAGGAATTAAAATACATCCACTCGTCGGACTGTGTTATTTTGCCAATTGTCGATGCCGGAAATTACCGGTTGTTCTTGTGACACGTTCGCAGAAAGGTTTTTTTTTAATATTGAGGTGTTACTAGATTTAGTGTTTGGTGTAATGAATATTGTTACATTATTTTATCAGTGATTATTATTATCATTATGTTTCGTGTTTAGGAACGGTCCATTTAATTATTTTTAGTGGGGCTATGTGTGTGATATTAAAGGCGGCATGCGTTCCATGGAGGAGGGGAGGAAACTTGTATGGATTAAGCTGTGCTCGGTGGAGTGAGATCCCTTGAAAGGGTTAATTAATTTGACTCAATTCATTAATTAATTAATTTATTTCCTTCCATTTTATTTTAAATTTATTCAACATGATTTCTTAAAAGGTTGTGTAGCGTTGTTGACTAGGGGTTAGTATATTCTTGTTGTTGATGATAGTTATGTGAATAGTATCACAGTTTTATTGGTTAAATATGTGGATGTGCGTAGTCATAAGTGTGATTCGTCGAAGTACAGGAATGGACGCGAATACACAGGTGTGACAGCTTGTAGGGACAATACATGGGGTTCGTTAGTAAGAGTATAATAATATATAAGCACACACCCAATATATTTTTAGCATAGTTTCGTTGTATGTATTATTATTATTTATTAGATATTCTCTCTATTTCAGGTTTTACGATTATGTTCACTGACTACGTTTCACAAACTTATATAGATGGCACCTTTTGTATTTTGTAAATTTCTCTCTGAGTCACCAATATGATCTTTAATTATAATCTTAAAGTTTCAAACTGTTTCAAGGTCGTGGATTAGTATTAGGATAGTATCTCTTTCACTAGGAATAAGTAAGATTGGAATGCTTCTGAATAGTGCGCAGTATATACCGTTTCGGTGGATATGTTTTATGGATGACATGTGTAAATTGTGATGTAGGCTTGAATTATATTAATTATGTTTAACACCTATACACTTTTCTCTCTATCTCTCTCTCCATGTATTATACTTTTAAAAATTTATATTCACCTCAAACAATTAATGTTTCTACTAAGAAGCCAAGGGCTACTGTAAATCAAAGGGCCAGATTTATTAAAGCATTCTAAATGGAGAGTTGTCCAGCAAAATATTGGATCGCATTACATGTAAATATCTGCATGGAAATGCAGTCGGTGAAACGGAGTCAATTCGAAAGCAAGCACTCCGAGGAAAGACTCTATTAGAGTAGAGACATTTCTTGTATTAAGGACACTCTACTGTAAAGGGTGAGATGTTATGATTGTCGGTTTTATCAGGGGTATTTACGTTTGAAACGCACAATAGTTGTTGCATATTTATATGTATACATCCGGTGTGCGCTAAAACCCCTTTCTGAAACAAAGGACTTAACACCCATTGGCTGATGCAAAAATCTTGGGAAATACTAACGAATCAAATTCATACATTGCTAGACTAAATACTACTAGGTTATCAAATAAATTGCAAACCAGACGCCATTAGCATGATGATTACCCTCGGGTATAAAACATGAACGTTTGTGGCTAGATAACTTGACATAAATATATTTACATGATATATATGTATTTCATAGTAATATAAAATATATACATATTTATATATATATATATATATATATATATACATATGTATATATTTTATATTACTATACAATAAATACATGTATATATATATATATATATATATATATATATATATATCGAATAACATTAACTATCACGTCTGTTTGGCAAATAGATATATGTACTTTTTAAATTTGTCTTTATAATCAGAAATTGATCATCGACTCTTTGCTTAAAAAAAGCGTTTAACGGCTGTTCAATCATGAAAGTAATTCACAAAATGAATAAAATAAGGAAAAAGGGCAAATAACAATGTTGTATGATTAGAATATCAAGAAGACATAGTGCAAAAGCACCGAATAATGAGTGTGATCAATATTTGGTTTTAAGCCAGACGAGTAAGTGGGCCGCTTTTAAAATGTTGTCTAAGAAAAATTTGACAAGGTTTTACGGAATTAATATAATCAAAGCTTAATTAGAATTCCTCTTTGGGCAACTTTTTGACTTGGCAGATACAATCTGGATATTTACAGAAAAAAGCTGAATAAAAAAAAAAACAGAACAACAATTTATAGTCAGATCAATATTTTACTGTACATTATTTGGAGTGTTTTACCGCATCTTGGTGGTTGATAGGTTCACATTTCATTTATTATATTCTACATCCTTATCAATGTCTATTCTGTCATAGTTGGAATGAAAAGTTGAATCTAATCCACCAGAATATTACAAAAGACACCTGATAATTTTAAAATTTCGACAATTAAGGTTATAAATAAAGGTTTCTTCCTATTTTCCTCTTAACGCAATGTTTTCCCATGTACATTATGACAATGAATTACCCCCTATTCTTCCGAAACAGCCGCATTTGATTCGTGAAGACATTTGTTCCTGTAAATATGAAACATCACTTACCTTTGGTGGGCTTTTGGTTTGTCCTTTTCAATACACATATGTTCCTCATTTTAAATCAGACTCTATTTAAACTGAACGCATTTAGGGAGCTGTCTTTGTCTCGACATCAAATGAACACATTTTATCATTGGTTCGTTTTTTAATCATGCCGCAAACACCATTAAAGTTTCAATATTTTAATAACGATATGACGTATCTCCGTCTTGTTTTTTTCTCTACTATTTATTTCAGCATTTTTCCAACGTACGGGCAGCAACATACGATTAATATTTTTCTAAAATTTCTTTCCAGATGCAGACAACAGGTCGAATTATTCAAATGTAATGTCGTAAGAACACCTTCGATGATGACCAGTTTTATTGTAAAAGATTAGCAATTCTACATTGTGAACAATACATTAACCACATATATGAATGCTAGCAACATATAAACACAAATGTTCTCATAGATTCGTTCAATGACATCGTTAAAGGGACAGAAATAAGTGCCGTGAACAAAGGCAACACGGAGACACATGAAGGGCAAATACGAGTCGTAATTTGAGATGCCCCTATCACATTAAAATCCCTGTTGTAAGCACACATTATATGACCATGGTGGTCATGAACGTATGTTGAGAAGTAATGTTGGACTTAATAGAATCTTAATGAATTCTCTCGACATAAATTTCACACATGTGAAACAAGTCGGGTTTGGTCTCATAAAAATGGACTTCAACATCTGAAAGGCTGGAACGCAAACCCTTAACGATAGTAAATGAGACCATAGTAATATTCACGCTAGGAATTGTAGTACTGTTTTTAAGTTTATTTATTGTCTTCGAGCTTTTCATTATGGGAATACTTCGAAGAAGTCTATATAGGAGAATAATTACGTACATAGAAATAATCAGTAAATAAACTTTTACACTATTTGACAAAATCGTCCTGTAGTAATTGCCACTAATATTGCAGGAAGATGTTCCAACGAAAACTACTGCATTGTGTAGATGCTACATTAGAAATATCAATATTATAAACTTGCCGATATGGTACTATCTTTAACAGTAATTCCAAGGTTTGTATCCTTGAGCTATCAGGCGGATAAAGCATATATAGGGTATTTATATGCGGCATTAATTACAGAGCAACAAAAAAGAAAGATTCTCAGAGCATCTGCAATACCGCTCACGTATCTAACAGCGTAGCTGGCAAACCCCATCTCCCCTATTTGCTACAAATATCGCACCTGTAATGTCAGGACTAAAAGACTAAACAGATCGTATCGAGAGTTAGAGACTGTCAGCCGTACATCCAGTTTCTACTCTCCATCAGTATGGATAACTATTGCCTCACTGGAGCTCATTCTCGTTTTGACACGTCTGGCTTTAATGTGTTTTAGAGTCTCCATCCACCTGACTCACCAGACAAACCATGGTTTTCTTATAATAGTGTCGGTCTGGCTGCCGACGACCTCACTATGGAAGAGGTAGCTGCTAGTTTACATAGCGCTAGTAGGTAGGAAGAAAGCAAACTTGGCCTTAAAATGAATATATAAGATAACTGCAAACTCGAGTAAAAATGAAGCTGGCACACTATTGCTGGCCGGGGAGTGTATCTTAATGTGCCCGCGGTGTGGGAGCGTCTGTGGAAAGGGATCTTATCGTCATAGCAGAGCACTACCAGCTCCCTGGTAGGGTACGATAGTTACATTCTCTGGTTTGAATAGCGGCAATACTATTGCTCATATCTTCAAACTTACGTTGTATTTGATGCTTGAACGCAATAGCCGAATAGATTGATTTCCTCGTTCGATTTGACGGGTCTTCGGCGTCATTAAGCGTCTTAATTCTCCCCAGAGAAGTGTTTAGCTTGCTCATGGAAAGCGTCGTGCTAGAAATTTGGGCACTTATAATGATGAAGAAAACAACCATTTTATATAAAAATATTTAAAACAATTCTATAGCATCCGGAAAACTTATAAAACTCGCAAGTCGAGAGCTGATTCTCATCGACCGTTTTCATGTGAGGAAAAACAGCAAACTGATATATTCTCACTTACGTTCACGAAATAGAGAGAGAGTGTGTGTAAAACGTCTGAAGTAGAATGAAAGAGACACAATGCACATAAAAAGAGACAGAGAGAAAGACTTTAGTCATTGATATTCGTAGATCAACAGATCTTTGTGTCATTGGGTTTGGCTTTTTTTACCTTCTAAACGTACTCGTTTTATAAACAACTTGTACACTCAGCTGGAACCAGATTTGATTGACAACACACTAGATTACTGGTGGATGTAGTGACATCTCAATGCGACAACATCATTGTCCTAATGTTACACGCCTTCCCACGAGGAAAAAGAAAGTTGATTACAAGATCCTCGATGTGGGGAACCCCAGCTCCTACAAAAATGTAACTATTGTTGTTACACAGGAATGCCACCAAATTAAATGAACTGATCACTTAGAAAACCAAAAAGTTAAAAAAAATAATACCGATACCATATTTTCAGTCTCTTTCAAAAATGTTATTTTAGCTAAAAAGGAGAAATTATTAATAAACAAAAAGGACGATTAATTTATTGCATCAAACATCTGAAATGGATTATTAAACACCACTTAACCAGCTTATAAAGATGTACCAAATAATCGTAGAGAAGACTCTAGGAAGATAATCTGTATTTATGTTATGTACCGAAACATAAAGAAACTAGAAAACTAGCAAATGTAAATAGAAATCATCTTCAACGATGGACATTAATCCCAAGAAGACAAAAGTGTAAAATTCGGACGAAGTAAATTTTCAAACTGGAAATATGTTGTAGTGTGATGACACATTCACAAAAATATTGAACTAAATCAGGAAAGGACTATAACAAGTATGTACTGTAATTGTTATTGATGTCAACTTAGATCTAGAATAAAAAATATAATACTACTAAAATATTGTGTTAGAGTGAATTTATGCTATTAACCTTTGGTGTACGATACGACAGCATTATTTCTGTTATAAAATGCCGTAACACATTGTCGAAACAATGCTATTGTAAAAAAGGTATTTCTAACTGAGTCATTTAACAGGTGTTAATCGTGTATTCATAATTCTGTGTCGGTGATCAACAGTTCCCAACGGTATAAACACGTAACGGAACGCAAAACACACGGTCAGATATGAACTCAGTTTAGATTATCGAATAGTTCGTCAGCAAAAATCATATAGCATAAAGAAAAGCATAAGTAATATTAGGTTCTACCGAAGGAAATAAAGTGATGTTACGTAAATAAACATAAAAAATAATAGTATGCTAACACACGAACAATTGTATGCAGTAACGAATATCGTAACGATAATGTAAACCTTTACAAAAATGTTAAAAGTCGAATATTCGATATTATATTAAATACGTGATGAAACTGAAGAAATATAAACGTTTTTCCTGAACTATGAAAAACGCAGATATAAAAATGGGATCAGTAACTTCAGCTTTCGGATTTTTGGTATTAAACTAATAACATAATTACATGTACAATTTCAGCCTGATGAGGTTTTCTACCAAGCACCAGCCCTTGTCCCATCGCTGCAACTTTGTGCTTTTTTACAAGTAATTCAACGTATTTGCTCCAACAAGCTTACTTCACTTATACCCTCTTAACATAAACACCCCCGACTAATCCGATGAGCAATAACATCCCATCACTTGACTCTAGAGGTCCCCGGATGACAGAAAACTTTATCATTAAATAGCTTCTTTTCTCAAACTGCTAACATTTGGAATTCTATCCCTGCTGCCCGTTTCCTTGCCAGTACCGTAATGTGTTGACACATACAGCAGACCAACTCCTCACTAAGGGTTTACCCTGTAAATCCGGCTCTTAATTCACAGTATGTCTCAGTTGTAATTTTTTTTTTGTTTGAGATTAATAAAAGTAAATAAAAATGTATTGTTTTTAACTTATCAATGTTTGCATGTTATAACTTGGAGAGTACTTTATACAATATGAGGAAGTGAGACCCAGATAGAACTTTGACCCATCCTTACGTTGTGACGCGGAGGCATGCCGCCTCACGTCTAACTTATATTCGTGTTCAATACGTGCATATGCATCGTGTCACATTTACAAATGAATTCATATTTAGCAAAACCTAATTATTCAAATTGTATTATTTCAACCCGAAAGATAATGTTGATATCATAGAATAGGACCATGCTGCCAGTTTGGATTATCATAATTGCCCCATTTTCAATTCGGTTACTTATCGTTATAGCCACATATTTTCATATTTATATCCAGCGACATGTATATATTTGAATATATGAGATAAAATTGCATCAATTTGGTTCATCTAAGAAACTAAAAATGTGCCTCCAAGAAAAACAATTTTATCTTGTCGTCAGTTAGCGATTTCTATTGTTACATTTATCTTCGACTTGATAAAGATGGCTTCATCGTTTTTGATCTAAAAGAAACATAAAAAGTTCACTTTAAATTATCAGCGGAAATGTGCATCTCTTGTTTATTCATTGCTAAGTTTCTTTCTCTAAAGCTACAGTGATAACACTTCTCTCTCTCTATGTGTATCTCCGTTTCAACAGGTGTGTGTATATGTTTATATATGTGTATTGCAGGATTCACTCTTAAACTAATTAACACATCATTATTAAGTTGGGTACACCCACATATATTTATATTTATTTTAATTTTGTTTAATAAAAATGGGCAGAGGTTAAAACAGAGGGGTCGAAAGCCTTAGTGAAAATTTAGGTACTGATGATTTTTGTGAAATTTTAACAATATTTATTATACATCATTTTATAAATATTCTCCAAATTTCAGTTTATTTCGTGTATTTTAAAGGTTTAGTTTCCTTCCTGAAAATACAAATATTTCAAATTGCATTGCATTGGATCCCTTGTCATTATAAACCAATTAAACACGATTCCCTAGATTCGAATTTATTCTTACTATTCGTTAAATTTAAATCTTTAGGTTTAGATATTTTCTAGAATACAAATCATGTAATGGATTTTTATAAAAATTAATATAAGTATACTATACATAAAGTATAATATTTAAAACTTTGTAAGGGGGCATAAATGTGGAGCAAAACATGCATGTTTGGGAGATTTAGTTTACCCGTTCTGAGAAAAGTATTTTGAAAGTTTTATATAAGAGTTAATGCATATACGAATTCATAATTTAAAAATCTGGTACTACTCCAGGGTTTGCGCCTAATTTCTGTGACTGCTCGGCCGCATCGATCCGACAGGTCGCGGAAGCGTCCGAGACCTGCCGAGTCGAAAACGAGGCTGTCGAGACGAAAACGACGCTATATAAACAAAACCGAAAAATCGTGCAAAAAAATGGAAGGTTGGCAGACGACAATATATGACGATGAATATACGGAAAGAAAAAAATGCATATATTTTTATTAAAAAAAAATGAAAGAAATGAAAAACTATAAATAAACTTTTTTTTTTAATTGTTTTCGTGGGCAAAATGAAACATTTTCATGTTTTTTTATGTGTTTCGTGTTACGTAAAGCAAAGAAGTCAATTTTACAATTATGCAAGTTTATTTATATATATTTTTTTGGGGGGATTACGTATATTTTCTCGTAGATGTTCAGGGTTTACTGCTACTTTTGCTGCCGCTTGTTTTGTTAGGCTGAGCAAAAGACTGTTATACGCCCTCCAGCAATCGGATACTACCGTCGTCCCAGGTACTGGCTTCATTATTGGAAGAGTTAGGGTTTCGGCATTCCTGTTAGGCACTGTCACCAGGAAACCCTTCCTTCTCTGCGGGGTCGTATCTCCCCGAAGACCAAGAGCGGCTGGAGAAAAAACGGCCAGCATTGTTTTTTTTGTCGGCGGTTGAATAGAGACTCGTCTATTTCCACCGTATGCCCTGGGCCTCCGAGTCGCCGGTTAAGGTTGCGCGACAGACTTTTTTTTTGTCCAGTTTTATTTACAGCCTCGTTTTCGACTCGGCAGGTCTCGTACGCTTCCGTGAGCTGTCGGATCGCTGCTGCCGAGCAGTCGCGGAAATTAGACGCACACCCTGGAGTAGTACCACAAATCTACACATATAAGTAAAAAAGATGGGTATTATTAAAATACGTCTTCTTAATACGTGCGCTTGGTGAAAACACATTACACTTTCGCGTTGCAGATCAATGAAATGATATTTTAAGCTTTAGTGTGACAGACAAAATTAAAGTGTATGCTAAATGTAAGCGTAGTAGACAAACAAAACTGATATCTCTAGATAAAGCGTGACAGACGAATACAAATGTTTATTTACACTAGAGCGTAACAGACTGAGCGTATGTTAAAGCCTCCGGTGTAAATTTTGCTGCATCCAAATCACATAATATTCTGTTTTTCGGTCTGTATCGTTAACAATTCTATTTCAAACCTAAATGTAATATAAGAGCGAAAATAATATTTCACCCTATAGAGGCAAACTATACTGATCAAGGAAAGTGTTATTTTAACGTTGCTGACGACAGAAAACGTTATTTAAACCTAAGCGTAACTGATGAACGAAATACTATTTTAAGCTTATGCATGACAGACCAATGAAATGGCATGTTAAATATAAGCGTAGTAGACAAATTACTGTGTTATTTCAAACTTAAACGGTGCAGACGAAGCGAACACTTATTTTTAACTTAATAGTGACAGATGAATGAACGTGTATTTTAAACTTACACCTAGTAGATAAAATAAAATGCTACGTGAAATGTACGCGTGGTAGACCAATGAAAGTGTAATTTTAAACTTAAACGTAAGCAACGGTGAGAGTGTTCTAAATAATTTTTGAATGCCTCTAAGCAAGCTTTTATTCATGTATTCTGTGTGTATCGTTAAACATTATATTTCACACCTAAGCGTGACGTAGCAACGAAAATACTATTTTAAAATGTATTGTGACATAAGCACACATGTTATTTGAGTCTAAAATGTTGTAGATTGTCGAGCATGGTATATAAAAATTAAGCACAGCTTAGCGACCGACTAACTCGAGTTCTTATAGCGATTTATGGAACAACCTATGATGCATCAATTGTATATGACCAAACAGAATAACAGATCGACAAAAAATAGGCAAAACGGGTTTAATTACTTCTAAATTACTATATTTCCCCGATTTAGAGTTAATCATTAAAAACTGAATTCTACAAGATTACGAAAGAATAAAAAGGATAGACAAGATCGTTGTTAACTCTGTTTTTACTAATATTCAAAATCGATTAGTTATATGATAAGTGGATCTAGGAGCGCGCCTCGATTCATGACAGCAAGGAAACTATTAATTAAATACGCTAAAAGTGGATATCGTGAGCTGTTGCCCCCATTAACTACAACTGGGGAACTCGTTACGTTTTCTGAAAGAATAGGATCTTCCGTGTGTTATAATACCAGATGAATGAGACTCGGTCAAAGTAAAATTCATTCACATTGAGAAATAGTATTCGTTCTGAGGAAGCTAAACTGAAAAGAATAGCTCATATGCTTTGGGGAAATATGATTGCATCAGTGATACGTGATACATAATCCCTACAGTAAAATGCAGAGGTGTATGTATCACGCTCTGCAGGTACTCTTATTTTAGTTATACGGAAACAGGCCACATGATAAATGATTATTGAAATGTATTTCGTCGTACCTGCTTTATTTGTGTAAACAGTAAAGGTATGAGGTGTATCAGATATGTGAACCAAATAGGAACCCAAATTAAACGAAATAAATGAGATAAGGCCGATAGGTTTTAACAGATTGTTAATCTATCAAGACTTAACTTGTGTTATACCCAAACCATTTGGTGTGATATAGAGCTACCTTGTCTTATCACGCTAGTCGTTGCTGTATGATCACGTGTTAAGTCATGTTTGAACTTAAAATGGCTATTTCAGTTTTTAAACATAGTGTACTCAAATATGTGCTATACACTCTCTGTCGTGTTCATTTTTATTATGATGGAATACGTTTGTGCAAAATGTATATTGCTATAAAATGCCTAACATTGACAAATAATTAGAACGAATAAGTTTTTACTAATTTAAAAGTTTATTTGATTATCAGAATGACTGTGAAGATTATTGTAGTGATTAAGGAATGGATTATTTATCGACAAATACTGATGAATCATATATATGAATATTAAATCGCAAAATATGTAATATTGAAGGGATACTAACCAATAGTGTCAGTAATGATTAACATAAAAAGTACTAACCATGATCACGAAGTAGAAGGTTAAAGTGCTCATAAACAGTTAAGCTATTAGATAACACTAAGGTACACTACATTCAATTAGTATCAAATCAGTGTTCACAAAGTCTAAATCAAAGTGTCTTTAAACAGGACTGCAAGGAAAATTGTTATTCAATTATCATTAATAACTGAAATATAAAAAGGCAAAAGATTCAAAACTTCATACGACTTGCAAACACTGAAGTAAAAATGCTCGCCATTTATAATAACATCCGGTGTATATTCACAAGTTGACATTCGTCACTAAGTAAGGGAGAACAGAGACTTGGCATAATTCCTTATTATAACATTTATTCTCGTGTATCACACTCTTTATCTATGATAGAAGGCACTACTAACATGTATTCGTTTCAGGCGGTTTCATTATTTTCGTCACATTTCCTCAAATATAACACTTAAATCAAACAAACATTAAATACTAAACTACATAGGTATATTAATAACATAATGTAGCCATTGTTGTTTGCACGTATCCCACCTGGAATTAACTTACACATATTTATTAATTATTATTAAACGTAATTATTAACTATCAGTCGATCATTTATTAAAATGTAAACTGCAATAGCATAAACTAGAACAACAATTCAACATATACTATTTTATAAAATAACTTTATTTCGTATTTAAATGTACTACTATGTATTAGAATTTATTCGAGAAGAAGTCAGTCATTTTCATCGTTTGTTAATAATAAAAAAAGAAGAAAAACTTTGAATTACATTTTGAATTAACTTCTGATTTTATAACTTAGCAAATTGAGGTGTTCTGAGCTATTTAGACAAAATAATGTCATAGTGATTTAGACATCACCCTAACATAATTTATAATTGTTTTAAAACTATTTGGTTCAATTAAAAAATCACGACTAAAAAACAATGTAATAAATGAATTAAATTTTCACACTCCTATTTACAAATATGATTAATTAAAAACAGTATAATGAAAAATAACACAATGTTCGAAAAAGATAAAGTGAGACAATTTTTGAGTAACGACGACTAAATACATATTTAATATATATGATTACATATATATATATATATATATATATATATATATATATATTATCATTATTGTACACACGGGCTCCAGCGCGCCCCACTACATATCGGACATTAACAAAAAAACAGTATCTTCGATAACACTAGAAGATCGTCGATCTTAGACTACACCCTAAGACTTCCACCATGAAAAAAAGAAAAAGAAAAAAATATTGTCTGTATTAACATGAATAAAGTTTTTTTTAAACCGAAAATTTCGATAAGAAAACAATGATTTAATAAATATTTCATTTATTTGACAATATCTCGCATCATGTTAGCTGGTTCAAAAATGTCAACGTGTATCATTTCAACGGCGTTAAATACTGTAGTAACACTTATCTCCTTGTTTATATATATATATATATATATATATATATATATATATATATATATATATATTACATATACATATATATTGTGTTATATATATATACTTATATAAATATATATATATATACATATACATGAATAAGTTTATAGAATGTTTATGTATATACTTCTAATTCCACATACTTTCTAAGTTTAAAGTAATATGGCTTTTTTCAGTGATGATCTTACAGTTTTATCGGACTTTAGTAAGCATCAATATTATTTAGTAAGCATCAATTTTATTTAGTAAGCATCAATCTTATTTATTAAGCATTAATTTTATTCAGTTAGCATCAATTTTGTAAGCATCAATTTTGTAAGTATCAATTTAGTAAGCTTCAATTTAGTAAGCATCAATGTTATTCAGTAAGCATCAATTTTATTTAGTAAGCATTACTTTTTTTCAGTAATCATCAATTTCGTAAGCTTCAATTTAGTAAGCATTACTTTTATTCAGTAAGCATCACTTTAGTAAGCATCAATTTAGTAAGCATCAATTTAGTAAGTATCAATTTAGTGACCTTCAATTTAGTAAGCATTACTTTTATTCAGTAAGCATCAATTTAGTAAGCACTAATTTAGTAAGCATCAATTTAGTAAGTACCAATTTAGTAAGCTTCAATTTAGTAAGCATCAATTTTATTTAGTAAGCATCAATTTTATTTAGTAAGCATTAATTTTATTTACTAAGCATAAAAGTATTTTATTCAGTAAGCACCAATTTAGTAAGCATCAATTTAGTAAGCATCATTTTAGTAAGTATCAATTTAGTAACCTTCAATTTAGTAAGCATCAATTTAATTCAGTAAGCATCAATTTAGTAAGCATCAATTTAGTAAGTATCAAATTTGTAAGCTTCAATTTTGTAAGCATCAATTTTATTCAGTAAGCATCAATTTTATTTAGTAAGTTTTACTTTTATTCAGTAAGCATCAATTTGGTAAGCATCAATTTAGTAAGTATCAATTTAGTAAGCTTCAATTTAGTAAGCATTACTTTTATTCAGTAAGCATCAATTTAGTAAGCATCAATTTAGTAAGCATCAATTTAGTAAGTATCAATTTAGTAAGCTACAATTTAGTAAGCATCAATTTTATTTAGTAAGCATTACTTTTATTCAGTAAGCATCAATTTGGTAAGCATCAATTTAGTAAGCATCAATTTAGTAAGTATCAATTTAGTAAGCTACAATTAAGTAAGCATATATCTTATTTAGTAAGCATCAATTTTATTTAGTAAGCATTAATTTTATTTAGTAAGCATTGTTTTTATTCAGTAAGCATCAATTTAGTAAGCATCTATTTAGTAAGCATCAATTTAGTAACCTTCAATTTAGTAAGCATCAATTTTATTCAGTAAGCATCAATTTAGTAAGCATCAAGTTTGTAAGCATCAATTTAGTAAGACACATTTAGTAAGTATCAATTTAGTAACCTTCAATTTAGTAAGCAGCAATTTTATTCAGAAAGCATCAATTTAGTAAGCATCAATTTAGTAAGTATCAATTTAGTAACCTTCAATTTAGTAAGCAGCAATTTTATTCAGAAAGCATCAATTTAGTAAGCATCAATTTAGAAAGCATCAATTTAAGAAGTATCAATTTAGGAAGCTTCAATTTAGTAAGCATCAATTTTATACAGTAAGCATCAATTTAGTAAGCATCAATTTTGTAAGCATCAATTTAGTAAGTATCAATTTGACGATTTGCTGTAGAACAAGCAAATCGGATCAAACAACTTGAGGTAAAATAAAATATAAAATGATTAAAAGACGAAAAATCCTTTTCTTCTCCCGTAAACTTTCAATGCTTTTCACATAGATTGTTGGTCTGTCAAGAGTAGATAGTTTTGTCATGCTTTGTTTTGAAATACTATTCTCATCATTAAATACGTTGCTCGAAGCTATAAATAGCATTTTATTAGTCTCTAACAATTTTTATATAATTTTCGTATATCTATCAAGCTTAGGTATAACATTGCATTTTCGCTGATATGTTATGTTTTTTTACCTCTTTTGCAAGACGTTAGCCACAAGGTATGATGAGATTTCGATAGGGTTCCCTCAGGCGATTAGCAATACACTAATTATTTAAAGTCGAAGAGAGGTGACCTCCTAGGAGAAAACAGAACCATACATCAGCCTCAGTGCCGCTAAGCTACCGTTGGACTGATTGTTAAAGTCGTATACTCTACTAGTAGTAACAACACCTACTTAAGCTGTGCCATGTAAATGCTTAATTTTGAAAAACCACTTCAGTGAGTATGTCATGCTTTAATTTGAAATAGACTTTTCAGTAGTCTGCCATGTTTCATATTGAAATATGATGTTGATTTCGAAACATGAATTCGTTTTTTAGTTTAGCTTGTTACTAATCTAAATATAAGTGTCTCGCATCATGTTAAATCATTGACTTTGGCCGAGGGTCAAGCATGAGTGGAAAACTTCGGCATCAAGTATTTGCGAATGACGGAGCATAACGTTACATGTCTACAATACATTGGCTTGGGACATCTTATGTTGATAACCAAACATATATAAATCATTATGGGTTAAATCGCATTAAGTATCATCAAAAAACAGATGCCGTTTTCTGATAATATAAGACTAAATATATTATTTCTAATGTGATTTTATCGATTTATTCATTCCTACACATTCGATTAGTATGTTATTCTCAAATACGATCTTAACAATAATAATCAGTATATAAATGGCATTATTCGTGTCATCTTCAGGAATTACGCAACCTATTTGTCTAGCAATGCATTGAGGTTGTTATAGCACAAAACTGACACTTTGAAAAATATTTCCTCGATAAAAATATCAAAAGTGTAGTGATAACTGGCTATTTCGACTTGGCCTACGTGAGTTCTATGGAATCCTTCCTATTAATGATATTGTGTAAATGGACGAATGTCTTTCTTGAATATATGGATGCAGTTGTAAATTATACACTGCTACGCTTGCTAATATGAGAAACAACACCAAAATAACATCAGCTTTAGTTGTGAGGACACATCATTCATAAAAAAAAACACATGTAAATCAAAGAAAAAAGGGTCTCAATTGGGAAATTAAAATTAAACGCTCCAAATAAAGAACTCGGTTGTTATTTATTAAACCCATTACTTACATATGCTTAACTTTCACCCCAGACCTTAAATAGAATACTTACATCTAATCTGGTATTAACGTTGCTAGAAAAGAGTCGGATAAAACCTAAGATGAAGTATGATTTTCATATCTTGTATGTGCCACTATTTCCTGCCTTGACTGATTACAAAATCTACTTCTTAATATAAAATGATATGCTCTCTTCTTTTTCATGCAGCTAGTGTCTTTATAGAGGCGATGTTGGTAATATTTCTCTACTTGATCATTGTTTCCATAGAAAGTGCTGGAATCTCTGGCCAATCTATTTCAAGTGGTAACATCAATAATTTATCTTGTTAGCACTACTGAAAAACACTTACTTTTTTTTCGTAGTGTACCTAAAACCAAACGAAATTTTAGTTTATTTCCAATATCTGCAACACACTATCACGGGACCGCTGCCCTACAGACTACAACATGTCGTGTTCAAGTTGTGAATGCGAACACATACATGTAAGACCGTTCACTTTAGTAAACAAATTGTATAGATTCCATTTGTTGGTGTTTCAATCCTTCTATAGTACTGTTTATCATGCAAAGTGCAATTTCATTGGCCATCATCCTCGTAAGTAGTGATTCATTAGTATATACGCAGTAATGTATTTACGTTTTTCTTGCTTCATTTGGATTCCTAAACTTATCACTACTAACAGGCAATAATGCTATTGTTAGACATGGACCCATCAATATAAACGACGAATATAATTATGCGAAAAGAAACTTAATAGCTATTATAGACGCTATGTTAAAATACATTTCACAAACCTTAAATAAAATCAAAATCAAATTAAGGCGGATTCAAAGTTAATGATAAAAAGAAACATGTTGTGAACAGCCATTTAAAAAGATAAATTCGTCAGTTTTGTTCAGAATTTCTATTTTATAATTTTTTTTAATTTATTCAGGTTTTAATCAATTGAGACGATAACTTTAATTACATTTTATAAAATTATAAAACTGTTCATAAAAAGTCTTAAACTAAAGCAGAAAACCTTATTCAATGTGTTATAGCTATCCAACACTTTCGTCAATGACTTTAAAATATACGTACAGCTACTGCTAAACTGAGCTAATTATACATGAAAATAAAAACAAATGTGAAAACATTTATATTTACAAAAAGGATATTCTAAATATTAGGTGTTTAATAAAGTTTTCGAAAGAAAACAATTATTTATAAAAAAAATTGATCCCCTCTAAATATTTAATTTCTGATTTTTATAAACAAGCAAATACATTTAACTTAACAACGCAACACATTTTTATAGTAACTATTATTTTTATATGCGGTAAATAATCGTATAATAAGCAAAGTGTACAATTACATTAAAAACAAATACTAGAGCAAAGTTATTTATTAAAGTAATTTCAGGCAAAGTCAATATAAATTCGATCTGCTATTAAATCGATATTTTAGTTTCTATAACGTACTATTTTTAAATGTTATTTTTGTTCACATATTAATGCGTTAGTATTCGCGGATATTTGCATTTATTTATATCCGCAGGTATTTGTAGAAAAGTAGCCAACTACCCAACACTATATAATAACTAACGAATATAAACTATTTTACATAAAAGGTATATTTATTTCATACGGTGTTTTTGTACAATTTATATTATACTATATGCAACATATGTAAGGTGTTGAACTTAGCTTTTATGATAAATTAAAACCCTCTTTCTTGACTGAACTGTACACGCTGAGAAATTAAAGATTAAGAAAAATAAATAAAATAAAAAATACCAATAGTTAGCAAATACTAATACTCATGTAAAATCGATTACCACATTCATATAAAAAATCTTGAAATGCTTAAGGAGAGATAACTCTTTTACCTTTAAGTCATACCCCTATGCCAATAGATAGTTGGAATAATGATTTATCTGCATTTTATAAGAGAGATTGAAGCAAGATTATCTGCCCTTTAATAAGCACAGAGTCATCGATAAGAGAACAATTCAAATTTGAGGATTCTACCGAAAGAAAGTTCTTCAATTGCAAATTTGTTTAATAAATCAAATAATATTATTGATCTCTATAGAATCGTGTTCCTTCATTTATTTCTTCATATTTATGGTTCACTATTTACAGAACTTTAAAATAAAATGACTACGAAGATTTTAACGAAAATGCCGACACCGACAAATATGAACGCTTAACGCTATTTCTTTTGCATGATTAGCAAAATATTGCTGAGAGGTGCACGAACTTGATGACGTTTTTACAAAATTTACTAAAGTAAATCTTTTCAAAGAATATACCATGTAAATAGTCCACTGAGTAAATGGCCCACTGATTATGTAATTATATAAATGTTTACTTTCTTCAGATATGTTGCTCACGTATCAATGGATAGTATTGTTCTTACTGGTGTATCTGATTATAATGTTTAGGCTGTCATTTAACATATCCTAGCCAATAGCAGTGAAGCAAATACTTCATGTGTTCAGGCTACTGAAACCCGTTTAGCGAGACTATTATCATATAGAGAAAAGAACATTGGCAAATATTTGCGCCGCAAAATAATTCACAAACATTTGTATGATGGTCAGTAAAACTTTATCACACATAATTAGCCCATTGTTAGCATTCTCGGATCAAATAAATGCATTCTAGTGTAAGCAGCTTACTGTCTGCACATATTGTCTACAATGCTGTTCGGATTATGATGTCTCCATCAGATACTATTCAACTGATGCAATCGGACATACACACGCTTTATCCAGACTCATAGATACACAAAGCAATGTGAAAGAAAATGTAGTTATTGCAACACTATCTGTTGAACCAGAATTTTTTTCAGTGTTCGCAGTGACTGTCAGAGCACAGTGATTTACTTAACACATTATCCGCGAGGTTACAGCTTGTGTCCCTTTACTACTTGCTGTGTTGCACTTCTACACTACAAAGCGACCTGACATATGTAAAGACAAACATCTTGTACCTTTTTTCAGCGTCGGTCATTGTTGTATTTGATTGATTGGTGAATTCATTTGGGAGATGAGATTATTCAATTACAATCAAAACATTGTATATTAAAACAATTTAATTTTAGAGAAGAGGGCATATAAGCATGTAAATATTAGCAGCAAAGGCCCTGAGAAGTGAAAGACATTTTCCTGGCGTATTACAGATGACCCCTTGTTATTTTTTAAATTGCAATACATTTTTAGTCAATTAGTTACAGAGATCATAATATCTGACAATGAAACTCCTTTCAATTTTGTGAAATTTTCGAATATCTGAAACAGCATCAACTATGTCTATTCAAATTGATAGGTTGAGCGTTTTGTAGATACATTTATGAGAACACTCTTTAAAATAAAGGAAATACAACGATACTAGAAATCCTAGAGATATTCTATGAAAATTATAAAGCGAAACCAAACTCAAATGCCCCTCACGGTAGTAAACCGACTGAAGCTCTATTGAATCGGATAGTCACATGAACAATGTCTGCTATTTATCCAGCTGCACGATCTTCTAACAATAGAAGCACATAAATTACACAATAGTTTCACCGACAGAAACGTGCAGAAAGTCACACTTTCAAACCAAGACAAAACGCCTTAGCAAATTGTTATCAATATAGGGAAAGATAAATTAGCACAACGATCAATCATGTGTCAAACAAGAACTAAATGACGCCATCGTACAGTCTTAAATCTGGGTTTGCCTACAATGAACTTGCAACGAAAAGTGTGCTAATCAATGCAGGTTAAACCACGACAAAACATTAATAACACAAATCTCAAATGCGAATTGTTAGTTGGATAAATATATTTATCTAGAAAATTTATGTTTAAATCTTTGCAATGTAATGCTCCATTTTTTAAGCATAATTTATTTGTCTTTGTTAAAGAGATTGAGGCAGAATGATTTGTCGTGTACAGATCACAAAGGGGAATTCAAATATCGGCTTAGCGACAGAAGAAGTTATCCTTTCACATTGATAGTGTATTCTTCACTTGTAAACTTGTTAAGTAAATCATTGTATATTGTTTATCTTTATATAATCGTTTTCATTAATTTCTTTCTTTATATGTGTCTCATTTCTCACACACCTTCACAACAACACCTCTTTCCATTTCATCTTTCCATTTTTTATTTTACATAGTTATTGAGCAGTGGTGGCCTCTTTTATTGTTCTTAGGTTGGATACTAGCTAACCACATACTTTCTGTATTATGGGTACGCACGTTCCTCCGGCCTCTTTTACATGCCCCACGCCTCTTCGTTGAATGTGGTCGAATTGCATAAGTCAAGAGAAGTCTTTCTTTCCGTCACAAAGATAGCCAGAATTAACAAACCGCGGCGTAAAAGCTGTTACAAGACTATTATAGTGAGGCACAATTTCGCAAACGCATGTATTCCCAAACCCAAACCTCTTTATTTTGAAGATTCACTATGTTTCTATTGTATATCATTATTTATTACTTGCCCAAGTAAAAATGTTAAATTATATACACTTTTTTACTGTCTCTTTAAAAGATGTACCTACCGTTTCAAATTTCAGCGCTTATCTTCGAAGAATATGCATACATTGTAACGTGCGAGAGTGTGTCTCTTACTTGGGGTAATAATCCGCACATTACTGCGTATACTTAAATGAACTTTGGCCACTGATTTGGAGAAGATACCTTTTAGAAATAGATAAATAATAACGTGTCCAAACGAAATTCTCGTTTTGGGACAACCAGACAAAATTAAATATATTGATAGAAAACTAAAAAGGTAGAAGGATACATGTGGCCAATTCTTTATCATTTTAAAAAATAAATTATAACATTTCATACTACAAATATGAATTTCAAAAAAATAAAAACACGCGTTCGTAGTTTCTTTATTCATTTATTTTCTAAAACCGGCATAGTTCTTCCAACAATTTCTGAGAGTTAGAGTTTCTGAAAGAATATTAAAAAAGCAGGTCTCAAAAAACGCAATTCTTTAAAAGAAATCAGTTTTTTAATGTTATATTCCATCCTATTTAACTTTTAAAATATTTTGTCTGTTAAAAATAAAACACATCTTGTTGCTGTGAAGTAGGTTGAATACCGTCTGCTCGGTAACGATTTGAATTTTACAAATGTTACGAAGCACGCCCGTTTTTCAGAAAAAATGGAAGCACCAATGTGTAATATTCCAAACTAAGAAACCGTTTTTTGAATAACAATTATTTTTCTATATTAATATATTTTTCTATTTTAGATACTTATACACTTGACATTTAACGCTGCTTAGAATATTTTCGGAATTACTGAAACAAAACTTAATATCTTAAAATGTGATGTTTGTATAAAATTATCTCCCCCATTATTTATTCCACGAATTGAACTCCCTAGTCAGTTTTGGGTAAACGTCCACAAAAATAGACTATTTCTTTAAGGATAAAAGAATGTATTTTCGTTTAGTGAGCAGCAAATAGCATAGGATATTTCTTTTTGGGGCCTCTTTTTAATGAACAAAGTTCCACTGATCCGCCGACCCCTTAAAAATAATACATTTTGACTTCTCAATTTTGTTACATAAATTATTAAAAAAAAGATTTTCCAACCGCATCCGTAATAAATGAATTACATATTTAACCAACAAAATATTTTCGACAGAATAATATTTTATTCATGATAATTGCATTTTAAATGTCTAAATGTAAGTGGTCAGTTCGACGATAAGATCATGCTTTAAAAAATAAAAGAAATATTATGTTATAAGGAATTATCTTTCAAAGTTATCATTTGAAGCATATACTCAATGGTTTAAAAACATTGGCAGTATGGATCAGTTAAGTGCACTCATTAAAAGTATAATACCCAACCAAAACGGTTGCTTATAAAGTTTTAAGCCGGAAATTACTAAGATAAACGATTATCTCTTAAGTCTTTCAATAGCTACAATTTTATCGAAATACCATTATAGGCTATTTTTGGTAATTTTATGTTTGATGTATTTTTTGTAATTTTATTTTTCTAAATTGCATTTTTACGCAATTGCTGACGATTGCTTAGTCAAGCTCTACGTGAAACAGTAAAAAAACTCAAATCAGCTCCAGTTTTGAAAGGAAAAATAATATGATTTAAAAAGAAATCCCATCAGAAAAGCATTTTCTAAATGAAAATAGGGTTACGAAATAAAAGGCGGGGCTGTTATCGGCCCCAACTGCTAAGCTTACCCCCCATTCCTCAGAAAATGATTGGTGAGCTATACAGGTCTTAAAAAATAAATAATACAAACAGTAAGTGATCCTTCTATATCATGTGTTTTGACTTTCTTAAAATAATTTACTTGTGGTCATGAATAGTTTGAAATGGGAAAATAACACATCGGTTGTAAAAAATAATAATATTTGTTATTTAATTGTATATTGTAAACAATTAGAAAAATATTCTCACATGCAAACAAAAAAAACATACGTCAAATATTCCAGCCCGGAATCATTTAAATAGAAACTTACTGTTTTGAATGGTCTGACACATTACTAAATCCCCACAGAATCTCCTTTCCAGATAGATAAATAGCGTACTAGGATATATCCTGAGAGAATAGAAACTTTCGCTGTTGTATTTTTACTGAATAAATAAGATACACTAACTAAAGTTTATTCGCTGGAACAAAGGAATAGCAAATTCTTTACACATGCGGTTGGATATGACAGACAAGTCGTAGTAGACTTTTTACTAGAATTCGTCGATAACTTTACAGTAAGACTCATGGAGTGCAAGAACGGACATATGGTCTCTTCGGAATACGGGCTCAAACTTGTTAATCCCGCTGATCCTGTTACTTGGGTTTTGCACTAAATTAGAATTTCTTGCGGAATCTCGTGCACTGAAGAGCACACTTCCGATCATTTATGTAACTAGTACAGTACTTCCTGCTTAAGCTTTTAGCCGATTAAACAGGGAAAAGTTATTGATAGTAGCAGCACATGAGAATATCATTCAGAGAACATGAACATAAAAAAATAGATTACAGGATTGATAAACTTGAACAAGAATGCCTTTGTAATGCTTCCAAAGGCAAGATAACTATTTTGCTGAAACAGAAACAGACATGATATAGTATGAAGTGAAAAAGGGAAAAATGTTCATGTTTAAAGGTGAAGAATGTTTTGCTATTGAAAAAATGCTGATGTTCATTTGCGGAAAAGTGAAATAATTATAAATCTTTTCAAAAATAAAACAGGGTTTATTCAAAAAATATTTTTTACACGTACAAGTACAAAATTGTTTCCGGAAATGTTACTGTATAAATATACAGTGCCTTACAAAGACTTTTAGGCCAATCAACATGTCTACCACGAAGTGTTTCGGTAACGTGAGTGTATATGCATGACTAGGATGTATCCGAAGGTACTATATAATTCCCACTTATACAGTGGGAATTCAGAAGTCTATGACTAAACTTCAAACGTTAAACAGACAATAAACAAAACTCAGTTCGGGTCAATTCCTGTAGAAGAACAAAAAACGCTGAACAAAAATAATTCAGCTCACTCAACACTCTCTTTTTCCCTTCTGCCTTATTCTCATTTTCTTCTCTTTTTATTAGCAGTTAATTCCGCTTAACCAATCAGAAAAAACACTCCCCTGGCTCACTATGTGTCATTATAATTAAATCTATCATGACTGTGCAGCAACCAGTAGATGTGTTACTTCGGGGTTGTGAGTTCAATCCTCACTAGAAAACTAGTAAGCCAAACTTTTTCCCCTTTCCATCTGCAAGCCAGGTAAAGGCGGACCCTCTTACTGCGGGGTTGAACTAAGTCCGGGCCACCTCCATCGCTCGATTCTGGCTCAAGATCATCAATTTCGCCACACTCTTCCCTTATCTCCGGATTACACAAATGACAATGCGGGCGCGGTCTTTTGTTTCGGGTGCTCCTTCGAAGGGGGAGCGGTTGGACTTCTTCTTCAGAGGCACTCACACTAGACGAGTCGGAATTAGCTAGTATGCCACCGACATCCGAGGGACGATCTGGCGAACCTGACCTGATAGAGCCCGGCCTCTCACTATCCTCAGAATCTTCTTCTTCCTCGTCGGAAAACGGAGGCGATCCTACATAAGGGCGTAGATCCCTGACGTGACGAGGTACTCCATCAATTCGCACCGACTGCTCACTGATCACATCGGTTACGCGTCCAGTTCCATATTTAGTTGTACACCTGCTGTGTGGGGTCTTAACCCATACCAGATCACGTATCTCAAATCTCCCTTCAATCACTTGCACTTCAGGCGGGGGTACGATATCAATGCCTTTTATTCGGATAGGATATCTATGCAAAACATTAGCCGGCGCTGTAGACGGTGAGAGGTAGTCTTTTGGTGTAACATTGTGCCAGTAGACAGCCTCCAACGCTGAGCAATTTTATCTGGCCGCAATAGTTTTTATACTTCTGTGACTGCGTTCCACAATGTCATTACCGGACGGAACGTAAGCACATTGTAGTGAAAAGAAGAAAGAGAGAGCCGAATTCCTTTGTAAAGGTTTTATTCACAAAAGTAAAACACAAACTAAAGTTAAATGACGTAGCATTTATAGTCAACGCCTGACGGAAGAGTGCATTCAATAGGAGGAGGGTTAAGAATATTACACTTTCCCCTTCAAGTTTTTTTTTTACCTTTTTTTTTACCTTTTTTTTAACCTTTGATTTAAACTTTTTTCCTAATGCCTTATTTAGTAACGAAGTCCTTGTATTTCTCAGGAAATTTCCGTATTCTGCCAGATCTTCGCAGTGGCTCGGATAGCATTTCGCTCTCAACTGGCTCCACACGAGGTGTTTCTTCTATCTGTTCAGAATATTTTGTATTTTCTTTTTCACTTTCTAGCTTACTTACGGGTGGCATGCAAACATCCTCTGACGTGTTGTCTCCATTAATTGAGTTGGGAGCCAAATCGCTTACGTTGACGGTAGTTTGGATGCCAGAAGGTGGTCGTACATGGGCATAATGAGGATTGATCTTCAGTAACGTAGCAGGTGTAACCGGAGGGTCATATTCACTCGACCTAATATGATCTCTGACGTATACTTGGCCTGGTTTTGCCCACATGGGAATAGAAGTATCAGAAGTGGATTTACGGCTGTACTTAAATAGTCTATCATGAGGGGTCGTATTCGTAGCTGTGCAGAGCAATGATCGAATTGAATGTAGAGCATCAAGTAGAATATCTTCCCAACAGGATAGTCTCATATTGCGAGAATGTAAAGTTACTTGTATGGCCTTCCATAGTGTGCCGTTTCGTTTCTCAATTTGGGCATTGCCTTTCGGATGATATCTACTCGTCTTCGAAGTCTCAATACCTTTCCCATGTAAGTAATTTGTAGTTTCCTCTGACAGAAAATCAATCGCTCTATCAGTGTGAATCATATCGGGCATACCAAATATCGCAAATAGTTGATTCAGGCATTGTGTGACCGTTTTGCTTGTCATATCTTTACATGGGAATGCAAATGAAAAACGAGAGTAATCGTCGATTATCATAAGTAGATATTTGTGACCATATGTGTACGTAGGCAGTGGTATCTTGAAATCCATGTTTAATCGCTGAAACGGTAGTATTGCTTTTATGAGAGTTCCCTTGTTACCGGTAAAGAATTTGTGTTTTAAATACTGGCAAGACGAGCACGAATTAGTTACACCTTTTATTTGGTCGAGTGAGAAAGGAAAGTGTCTTTCTTTGCAAAAATGGAATAGTCGTGTAATGCCTGGGTGGCATAATTTACAGTGTAGGTCCCGGAGATCTTGTATGGAATAAGTGAGAGCAGATATCCGGGAAAACGTATCAGCAACAGTATTTTCTCTTCCAGGACGGTAGACGATGCTAAACTAAAATTGGGACAGCATCTGTTTCTACTATAAATTCTTTTTATGTGTCAACCGTTACCAGCATAGCATATTTCAAGTCGTTCTTCGGCCTTATAAAAGAGTCCAATGCCACAGAAGATAATGGGAATTCTCTATTGCGGTTTAGTGTTAATATTTTTTCTGAAAAATTCTGAATAAATTTGCTGTAGTAGGAGAACATCCCAATAATCCGTCTTTGTGATTTTAGATTTAGAGGAGGTGGTATCTCAAGTAGAGGTTTAAGACGATCGTAGTCGGGTGATATCTGGTTGTTTTTATAGTGTACCCAAGTAAAGTTATCGTTGAGACTGAAACGATGCTTTTATTCTTATTAAGCGTGATGTTGTACTGTTTAGCAACCTCATAAAATCTTTGAAGATTGTAGTCATGCTCTTTTTGGGGGTTTCCACAAGTAGTAACGTTATCTATATAGACAAATGTATCTACTAATTGCTCCCCGCTGACCATGTCGTCAATGGTTCTTTGGAAGGCGCTTACTCCATTAGTAACCCCGAACGGTAGGCGAGTAAACTGGTATAATTTACCATCCACCTCAGAAGGCTGTAAATTTACGACCCTCCTTACTGATGGGGATTTGATGGTATGCTGATTTAAGATCAAGAGTAGTAAAAACATTATGCCTGGCTAGAACCTGCGCTCGCCAAGGTGAAATTGAGGGTTCTATTATTTTTTCCTCCAACAATTTTGCAGTTTCTGTTCTTATTAATTTGCTATCAGCAATTGTGTGGCGACATGACTTGGTGCTGATTGGTGTTGTGTTCGTAGAGAGATAAGATAATAATGAGGGAGGAGAAACGTTCATGGATGGAAAAAAACTATTCCTGGTGACTGCCTCGATAAGAAGTTCGTCCTCTGGTCCATCAAATTTGAAGGTTACATTCTTATATCTGCAGAAAATATATTTCCCTATAATTAAGTCGACAAATAAATTCTTAATGACTTCCACTATTACGCTAGAATGTATATTATTGTTTAGAGATATATCGACTTTAGTTTTTCCCACTGTTTTCGCACACATATTAGGGTCGGCCAATGATATTGCTTTTTGTTTGGGAATAATTTTAAGGTTCATTATTTTTGCAATATTGCCGTTAATAAAAGTCCCCACACTACCAGAATCCACCATGGCATTGACAGTGGATCCATTTATTTTACACTTAGTAAATGTAATGTCTTTTTTTCTTCCTAGTCACGCGAGACTAGGGAAATCAGTGTCATCATTCAACACTGCCGACACGGAAGATTTACAGACTTTGGCCCAGTGTCCTTTTTTCAAACACTTATTGCATTTTGGGTGTCGAGCCGGACAAAGGTGACGCGGATGACGAGAATTTCCGCAGAAAAAGCAAATTTCCTTCGGCTTCATGTTTTTTTGTGCCAGACTTGTATTTTCTCTTGAAGTGGTTATTGGCGCGGAAATCATATTCTCCTGGTTGTAACACGCAGAGTGTTTTTCTGCTTGTTCAAGAGATCTTGCCATCTCGTATGCTTCCTGAAAAGTTAGGGAGGATTTCTCGATATGTCGTTGTCGAATTAAGGTGGAAGAGATACTGCTAATAAAAACCTCCTGCATATACTGGATTTTATTTATTTCGGTACTCACGGCCTGGAAATTGCATGTTTAAGCCAGGTTTTCCAACTGTAACATGAAAGAATTAACTGTTTGCGCCGGTTGTTGTTTCATGGTGATAAGATTTTGGCGGTTGTAGACTATATTAGTAGGCTTGATGTAGGCCGTGTCCAGAGCTCTTATGGCAGATGTATAGTCGTTTGTGTCACTAATTATTTCAAATACCTCTGCCGATATGCTATTTATCAAAGCATAGAAGTCTGTTTGGGTTTCCAGGTTCTTCAGTGCCGTTAACCGTATGTAGGTAATATATAAACGTAAGCTTCCAATGTTTGTATTTTTTTCTGCATTGAAGGCTGTAGACTCGGTGTCGAATCGTTCGGAACGAAGTACTCTGTCCATTTCTTTTGTGAATACAATTGTACTGAAAAGAAGAAAGAGTGAGCCGAATTCCTTTGTAAAGGTTTTATTCACAAAAGTAAAACACAAAATAAAGTTAAATGACGTAGCATTTATAGTCACCGCGTGACGGTAGAGTTCATTCAATGGGAGGAGGGTTAAGAATATTACATACATCGGAACCTCAAATACACGCCCCAGGTACTTGCAAATTCCTTAAATTGTCTGCATGTGGATGCAGTGTCGATATTTCGGTTGGTGGGCCTCTTTCATGAAAAATGTTCTCCAGCTGACGAATGACACTAGCCGAATCTTGCCGTCGCCGTGGTCGCCATATTGCAAAGCGAGAGGGATCACAATCGATAAGCGTCAAAAATGGCACCCGTTATAGTAGGTTATGTCCATAGCCAATCTGCACCAGTTTTTCTTGAAACTCAAATCTCCTTTTTTCTACTGAACCGGTGCTGGATAAATTGATTGGCAAGCTTTTCAGGTTCTAACAACAGATTTAACGAGCCCCTTTGCCACCAGCGGGTCGACAGTCCTGGCAAAATATAACGTTCTTTTAACACCTGGTTGGCCACTCTGTCGATGAATGTTGGCAACTTGATCTTCACTTAATCGGGCCACCGAAGTCGCGCAACTCTCCAGATTTGGTTCTCCTTTCTTGTGCATACTCAACCATCCCTGCGGAACTCTGGTAAGTCTGTCAGCTTTGTTTTGGCAGGATTTAACCAGAGTCAAATCAAACGCCAACATGTATTCCTTAGCCAGCGATCGTAATGTTCCCAAGCGTCGCCTCACCAGCATTTCACCTGCCGCTTTTGTGTTTAGACGTGCCTTCCCTGTCAAGGTGTCAGACACCCATCGATGCACGCATGCTGAATCGGTCATTATATGCAACACTTGTGCCTTCCACTGAAGATCCAGATTAATACCTTTAATCACTGCATCAAGTTCGGCCAGATTAATGTGCCTCGCATCATTGGTCGGACGCAGCCAACAAGCATATTCCACAATGTTTCTATTCACTTCCAATGCCACTCCCGTAGCAATGGAACTTGCGTCAACCCAGACTTGCATCTCGTTTCCATCAACGCACCAGTTTCCCCTAACTGTATCTGATTCCCACACTCTTGCAGTCATTTCCGACAGCATCCGAGAGAGAGAGAGGCATCTTTGGTCTCATCGTCCCATCCGTTGGTTAGCGAACTTGCTTGAGGCTTGATGAACGAAGTAGCAACCCTTAGCCAGCCGCACACTGGGAAGTGGCCAACCAATTTCCCACACAAGGAAAATACACGTCGACGTGTCCTTACATGCAGCATTTTAGGAATCTGACCACCTCGTTTCCATCTGAGAGAGTCACTCTCTTCCCAGACCTGCAGACACAGGACTTTGGTTCCATCTCTCAATCGTTCTGGATGTTTGCAGACCAATCCGTACTTTAGGAAGTGCTGCCGCACACGAACCGCAGAGACAAGTCGTTCGTTGATGAAGATATCGTCGACATAGGCTGACGTGGCATTTTTTATTTTCTCATCTTGCGACATTATCGCAGCAACCACAGACTTCATAATAAGCGGCGCCACATTTAGGCCGAACCCCAGTCGAGTAAGGCAAAAACGCTTGCCTTACATAATTACTGTTTAGAAAGACCACAACGCTTTGTCAAAGTGAATTTGTAGGTATTCATTCCTCAAATCTAAAAGCGACACATCGGCTACTTGTTGCCGTCACTCTCTGATTCTTTGCGCGCACACTTCTGCGTTAGCAGTGAATGCATCCACATAGTCATTTAGTTCTCGATAGTCGAGTACTGGTCGGACCTTCTGCTTGTGCTCCTTCACAACCGCCATCAATGGAATTAGCCCCTTCGGAGGGCCTAGTTATTTCTCGGGATATGGTAATAGCCATTCGTTGCGTTGCCACAGTGAGGGTTCTTCGTCGTACGCTTCCCGGATGTGATCAGGCACTTTATATTGCTGCACTCTATTTGTCAGCTCGCTGGGAATACGATCACTCGCCCATTTCCACGACGCAGTCCATAATTTTGTACTCTGATCAAATGTTACTACAAAGTCGGGTTTGTCGATAAAAATGGCTGCACACTTGTTCAGGTTCCGAATCGCACATTACCAGATTCAGTCAGGTGTACGCCGCCAAGCTCTCTAATCGCATCAATTCCAAGAAGGAGATCGAATCCTAACAACTGCCCGTCCACAACTAAAACCTCAATATCCACAGGCTGAACTTGCTCAACATCCAACTTGATTTTTCCGTAACCTAAACACTTCAGGGTCTTTCCGTCGTCGGTCAATACACCCACCTCCTTATCCCTCCAGCAACGACACACGGCCTTGCTCAGCAGCGTCTGTTAGCATCCGGAATCCACCAGAGCCGCGAACTCTTGTCCATCCACGTAAACTTTTACAGTAGGTAAGGTGCGGGTTTTTACTTGGTCGAGAAGAAGGCTGGCGCTGACGTCTTCTCCCCTTGGGCGTTTCCTTAGCACTCTGATGAAATGTGCCCAAGTCCGTTGCACCGAAAACACCGTTTCTCGCTGCCAAATCTTCGTAATTTACTATCTGCCCCCTTCGGGGATCCCTGTGTACAATTTCTAGCCACATGGTTAGGCCCAGAGCACTTGTAGCAGATGATTGCTCTGTCGTTTCTTTTGGCGGGGGAAAGTTCTGCATCCAGACACGGTCGTCATACAGACGTGGCGGCTGATACTTTGTGCCCGTTGTCATCCGTCATGATGACTCTTGCCGATTCCGCAGTTGTTCCATGCTCATTACGTCCATCCTGGACGAGGCTCTAAGAAGCTGCCTGACATACTGTGGCAACCCTGCCACGAATGCATAAGCCATCCATCGATCGGGCAAAGGTTCGCCAATCAGCCGAGTGAAACGATACATTTCAGCCAGAAATTCGTCTACCGTTTCCTCTGGGCGGAGACGCCTCGCCACAAATTGGTCGAATGCGTTGGATCTATCCGTTGCATACGCAGTCATAAGGGCCTATTTAATTTGTTCCGCGTCTGCCCTTTTCTTTTGAATCAGCTGTCTGTACACGGCAAGCGCGCCGCATCGTAGCCGTAATGGTAGAACATGCTCGATTTTTTCCAAGTCTATAACTGAACTTCAAACGTTAAACAGACAATAAAAAACTCAATTCGGGTTAATTCCTGTAGAAGCACAAAAAACCGCAGAATCTCACTCGACACTCTCTTTTCCACTTCTGCCTTATTCTCATTTTCTTCTCTTTATATTAGCAGTTAATTCCGCTTAACCAATCAGAAATAACAATCCGCTGGCTCACTATTTGTCATTATAATTAAATTTATTAATACTGTGCAGTAACCAGTAGATTTGTTACTTCGGGGTTGTGAGTTCAATCCTCACTAGTAAACTAGTAAGCCAAACTTTGTTCCCTTTCCACATGCAAGCCAGGCAAAGGCGTACCTTCTTACTGCGGGGTTGAACTAAGTTCGGGCCACCTCCATCGCTCGATTCTGGCTCGAGATCATCAATTCCGCCACAGGCAATTCAGGCAATGCTATGGTGGGTGACACGCGTATATGCTCGCTTAAGTCTGTCAACTGACACTGTTACTTTAGTTCCTCCAATATGTATAGTAAACAAACTTTCTGCTACGATCAAGTACACGAAAAAACCGGAATAAGGTGGTACTTGTTGCGGTTTAGTCGAGTCACTACAAAAAGAAACGTGTGGCTATAATTAAATGTCTTGAGTTCAAACTTATTTGATGCTTTGATGACGAGTGTTCATGGGTGGTAAACTGCTGAAATAGAATCTGAGTCTATTTACATAGAGTTCCAAATCCATTACTGCTGATTCTTGAGGAGTGAATATATGACCAGGTAATGCTAATGGTGTACTGTAAAGACGTTCGGCTGGGGAATATCTCAAGTCTTCTTTTATAGCAGAAGGAACACCATGGGAACGTACTCCATTCCATGCTGTAAGGCTGGGGCTGCACACAATGATGTGTTTAATTGCTGATGAAATCGCTCAATTATTCCGTTGCAAGCTGGGTGATAACTAGTAGTCCTTCTACGTTTAACACCGAGTATCTTTGCTAGCTCTTGAAATAGGCAGGATTCAAATTGTCTGCCAGGATGAGTGATAATTGTTGCTAGGACACCATAACGCGAAATCCAGTTCGCCACTAGGACACACGCTACAGCTTTAGCAGATATATCGCTTACTAAGATGGTCCAAGCCACCGTAAAATAACAAGCAATACAGGTCAGTAAGTAAGTATAGCCCTGGCTGACAGGCCAAGGTCCAAGGAAATCAATGTGTATGTGTTTGAATTGAGCATCAGGGATGCTGACGGTGACAAGGAGGTTTCTAACATCTTTGTTCACCTTTGATAAGTGACAAAGGAGGCATAAGCGAATCCAAGCAATGATTTTACGTCTCGTGTTAGGCCAGAAGAAGCGGGCTGATATCAGTTTCACCGAGGCAGAAACGTTGTTGTGCGCGAATCCGTGCAAAGATCAGAAAAACAGTCCTTCGATGATTGTCACGACCGAGTGATCGAAGCGAATAGGTAGAAGTATCACATAAAATTTGCTCATCTGCTGTAGGAATGGGCATGTATTACAATTCACAAATTGTGGAGATGAAAAATTCAGATCCTCTAAAGTTGGCTGATCCCGAGCCATTTGACGGAGGTCAATATCTTCTGACGAAAAAATAACGCTAGATGGAAGAAGAGATAATGCGCCTGTAGCAGTGTTCTGTGATCCGGATATATGCCGCATGTCGCTCGTGAACTGGGTCATAAAGTACTATTATCTAAATCTACGAGGAGAAAACTTTTTCGGCTGAGTGTGTGGCGCAAACATAAGTGGGCGATCATCAGTATAACTGGCAAATAGCCGACCTTCCTACGCGTAGCGAACATGTTTCATAGCTAAATACATCGCTAAGACTCCACGTCTGAAAGTACTGTAACTATTTGCCGTAGAGTCAATGAGCGAGAAAAAATATGACAACGGTTTAATCTGTTGTCGGTGCTGTTGCTGCAAGACAGCGCCAACAGCTTAACTGGATGAATTAACAGCTATAGAAAATCCAGCATCAGGTATGGTATGTAATAAAAATGATGTATCTGCAAGCTTTATCTTTGTCTCCTGAAATACTTTAAGTTAGTTATCAAGTGAAATGTGTTAATTCCTTCTTTTTACTATTCTTCAGCAGATCTGTCAGCGGAGTGAGTATGTCAGCGCATAGTGAAATGACACGTCTGTTATAATGCAATAGTCCAAGGAAATATCACAATTGACGTAGTGAAGTAGGATGCTGTAGAACGATTAGAACTAGCACATTTTCAGGAAGGGGTGAAACACCTTCCGAGCTTATAACATGTTCCAAGAAAGAAAGAGTTATTGTACAAACAGTACACTTAACAGGGTTTATCCTAACATGATAACGCTGCAAACGCTCAAAAGAATCCGGAGATGTTTTAAATGCTCCCCCCGTAAGAATATTGTCTATATAAGTATACGCGAAATCTAATATCACGAACCTCCTCATCCATTAAACGCTGAAAATTACATTACGTAACAAAATGAAATAGTATAAGAATTAAAAGCACTGAAAGGAGTAATAACAAAAGTCTTAGCAATATCAGCAGGATTAACCGGTTTTTGGTAATAAGTCTTAACAATATTCAACCTTGAAAATATCTTACAGTCGTAAGGATGAAGCAAAATCCTGAATGTAGGGTATAGGGTAACGATCAGGAACTGCAGCATAGTTCAGCCGACGGAAATCTTCTAGAGGACGCCAGTCCCCAGAATGCTTCGCACCATATGCGAAAAGGATGCCCAAGGACTTGATGAGGGTCAAATAATCCCTAGCTGGAGCATGTGATTAAATTCATGGCTGGCTACCTTTAACTTCTCAGGCGAAAAGCGGCGAGGACGAGCAAAAATGGGAGACACAGTTGGTGAATAAATTGCATATTGGAATGAGTAAATTTGTAGATGTCAAAGTTCAAGTTCGTTTGGTCAGGAAATGAATTAAACAATAAATCATAAGGATTGTCAGCAGAAACAAAAGAATACCGGGTAATAAGCTGTTCATTAGCTTTTCTACCAGATAACAACAGGTCGGTGATAGAATCTCTCAGTCTGCATCAACGCATGTTAACCGTCAAGTAAAAGTGGTGCAGGAAATCAGCACTTAAGATATAGTTCGGGATGTTAGTAATGTTGTTGAACGCATAACCATTTAAACTTAACAACCATACGTTTTCATAAGTCTTCACTATAATGTGTAGTTCGCTTAGTAATTACATACCTGCTTATTCTAAATTCAAAATTATTAATTGAGGCAAAAATTAAACTAGATACTACAAATTTATTCAACTCACAATATATATTATCATCATCATTATCAACCTGATCGCCTTCACTACGTGATGTTGTTCTCCTATTCTCACTGCCACTACTTACGGATTATCACGCGTTTACATCTTTATCTACTATAACTTTTTCTCTCTCTCAATCGTTTTTTGCGCTTTTTTTTCTTCGAAATAATCGCTGCTGGCAACCTCTAAACTTACACCGATATCAACGGAAATATATGACACACTCAACAGTTTTCTATCTTAAATTGTCCATCTTATACGCTCTATTTATCAAAAACCATTAAAAGTATTTATCACTAGCCCATGTTTTGGCACAGCCAGTAAGTGAAGACACAAAACATCTAATACCCATTTTCTTTTTTATCGCTATTTACTATCTTCCTGTGTCTCCTTATAATTGCCCTTTGCATTTTTTACTTTCTATTTATAGTTTTACCTTTCTTTTTAAATCCCTCTTTCTGTTTTGTCTTGTGTCTTTATTCTTTTCATTTCTTTTTCCTTTTCTTTTTCACTCAATCACAGTTATGCTGTTATTAATGCCCCATCATTTTCCCATATTTTACTCACCTAATCATTAGTGTTTTTCACTATTTTTTTCTTCTCAGGGTAAATCCGATTGTAAAACAGCATAGCAATGTCAGCTCTTCTATGATCGCCAACCCCCAAAATCGAATACTCGTAGGCTTTTTTACTATATATTATTTATTATACCTGCGTCGATTGTAGTATTGAAAATCTCCGAGCGCCCAAAGGCATTGTTCGCAATTTTCATACAAAGTATATACACAGATAAAAATAAACAGATATACACAGATATAAATAAAGACATTGTATTTCCATGACCTATTTGACTCCAGCTTGTGTCACTAGTTTTGAGATCTATTAAGATGAGAATATTAGCTAAAACTTAACTGAGATCTCACGAACCCATCTGCAAGTCCATACCATTTGCTGTGTTCCGCTCGAATTCATCTCATGGAACTGTATCGTCATTCTCCTCTAAATCGTCTAACTCGCCCACTCTCTAAAGTCAGTGTCTATATATATATATATATATATATATGTATATATATATATATATATATATATATTGACAAGGCAGGAGAAGCTAGGGCAGTAGCGCTTGATATATCCAAGGACTTTGACAAGGTATGGCATAAAGGGCTTCTCCTGAAAATACGCTCATACGGTATAACTGTGCAATTACTTAATATAATCAGATCCTTCCTAGACAAAAAAATCCAGGTTGTCCTCGATGGCCGTTCATCTAAGCAACATGACATGAATGCTGGTGTACTCCAGGGATCTATCCTTGGACCTCTGTTGTTCCTGATCTATATAAACGATCTCCCTGATGACATAGTGTCTGAGATTGGTTTATTTGCTGACGACATCACGCTTTACTCTCGCAATGTTCGCAAAACCGACGCGATCATATCCGAAACATTGGCTGAATCCTTAGAAAATGACCTCCAGGCTGTAGTGGATTGGGGTCACAAATGGTTGGTTTCTTTTAATGCCGCTAAGACAAAGCTCCTTTCCTTTAATAACTACAAAGAACCTCACCAACCACCGATTGTCATGGCTAACAACACCCTACTTGAGAGTTCATCATTCAAACTCCTCGGCCTAACCTTCACAGGTAACCTGAATTGGAACAAATACATCGAAGACATTGTCACGGCTGCCGCAAAGAAGGTTGGCTCCCTCTACCGTGCCAGTAAACTCCTCTCACCTGACATTATCCTGTATCTCTACACAGCCACCATCAGCTCATGCATTGTCACATCTGGGCTGGTGCATCATCTACTAGTCTCTCCCTCCTTGACAAGGTCCAAAAAAGAATCGCCAACCTAATAGGTCCTTCACTGTCAACCAAGCTCAAATCCCTGTCCCATCGCCGCAATGTAGCAACCTTGTGCTGGTTTTACAAATACTTCAATGGATTATGCTCCGATGAACTGGCTACTCTGGTGCCCCCTCGACGCAAATTCACTAGACTAACTCGACAACAACTAAATCTCATTCATTACCTGTGGAGGTCCTCAGATGTCCGTGAGCATTCTACTCAAATAGCTTCTTTCCTCGTGTTGCTGGCCTCTGGAACTCCCTCTCTGCCCCCTGTTTCCCCGACAGTACAGACATGCAGAAGTTTAAAACTAATGTAAACAGACATCTCGCTGCGCAGTTCCTAATCTAGGTTGACTGCCCTCTACCTTATCCCCTCTTTTTTTTCTCAGTAGCCCCTTACGTCTACAGTGGCGTCCTCCCTTTTTTGGGGTGAACTATGCTAAATATATATATATATATATATATATATATATATATATATATATATATATATATATATATATAATAAACTTGTTACAAATATCCAGGGGGTATGAATCCGAAGGAAGTTGAAACCGGGTTTATGAGAGTGCTCAATGAAAATTCAGAGCAAAATATATATTTTTTGATTTTATTCCATTAGTTGCGACAAAACAAGTTTTGTTTCATTGGTGCGAATAGCGACCAACTCATCGGGCCGGCGAAAGGAATTCAAATGGCATAAAATTTTAACTTCACTTTAACGGGAGATTGAAAATTGAAAATTGAAAATACATTGGAGGGGGAGGGGGATAGAGTTGGGGCTTTGTCTATAACGGCGACATGGGACATGAGAGGGGATGGGGGGAGGACCCCAACAAGTCGTGTTTCAAATTATTACGTGGGAGGTTTTTCACGTGTCAGTGCTGTGACGATCTCAATCTCGGCCGGGGTGGGAGGAGGGAGATGGGGCGACGGCCAGAGTGAGTTAAATTTAAAATGAGAATAAAATTATGATTACAACCGTCATTCTTATTTTATTATAATTCTAATAAGTAATTATCATGTGGATAAAAATGTTTGATAATTTTAATTTAGGGTATTAATTGCTACTTTTGCATTTTATTTATTTTATTTTAATGTTTTGTTTATTATTTGTAGTGAATTTTGTTGTGATTATATATTTTTTTTTAAATTGTGATTATATTATACCGAGATCAATACTAGTGGAATCATTTTATAAGAGAAGTTTTCTGGTGTTACCAGTCTTATCATTAACAAAACCGATTATGACAATGGTAACGCCTGCCAATCATACCTACGATAGTCGCAGTGATAACAGCCTTATATAAAAGCCTTAATAAAAATAAAAATAAAAATAAAAATAAAGATAAATATAAATAAAATTAGAATAAAAATAGAAATAGAAATAACAAGTTTGTAAGAATATTAATGATAATAACAATAATAATAATAATAATAATAATAATAATAATAATAATAATAGTATTAAAAAATAATAATAATAATAATAATAATAATAATAATAATAATAATAATAATAATAATAATAATAGTAATACTGATAAATATCACCATCATTACCATCTTGCTACTTGTGAAGTCATTGGGCGAAATAAGTCGACAAGTGATGGTAGGCTTTTTTTAATTCCACTACCAATGACAAGGACTAAGTACCAGTACCAATCTCCCGTTAAAGTGAAGTTAAAATGTTATGCCATTTGAATTCCTTTCGCCGGCCCGATGAGTTGGTCGCTATTCGCACCAATGAAACAAAACTTGTTTTGTCGCAACTAATGGAATAAAATCAAAATATATATATATAAATATATATATATATATATATATATATATATATATATATATATATATATATATATATATATATATATATATATATATATATATATATATACTAGCAGGGTTACCCAGCGTTCCTGTGTTTAAGTTTCGAGATAGCACTATATGAAACATCACATAAAGTAATGTTCAGCTTCATATCTTACTCACTGATCAATTCATATATATGTTTATACTCTTAAACTAACGTATTAAAATGTATTCATTTCATTGTGTAAGTTGTTGGAAAAGCGTCTGTAGCTCTTTTAAAGGGCAACTAGAGACGCCGAACAACTTCCATTATGTTCATATGCAAATTATAAATGTTACACTTATATTTTAGGAAAAATCCAATTTATGTATTCGCTTTTAGTGGTAGACATGCACACGTACAGACAAGTGTTACCTTTTATGATTTTAGTGCTGGTGCAGATAAGGACTTAAACTAAAATCAACTTGTCATCGTAAGGTTTAGCGTAAGGGTTAGTGTGTTTTAGAGTTACCGTCAGGGTTACGGTTAGGGTCAGAGTAAGTATCGGGTTCAATATCTATCAGTACCATTATATATATATATATATATATATATATATATATATATATATATATATATATATATATATATATATATATATATAGTTATCACGGAACAGAGAGAGCGAAATATAGAAATGATGAAGGCAAGCGGACAGACAGACATACAGATTGACGTAGAAGCATTGCTACGGAATATTCCATAATTGTTCACTTAATTTTAATTATATTAAAAACAGGAAAATATATTATTTTATTTCATTTAAAAATAATCTGAGCGGGGTTTGCGATCGAAACTGCTTATCCAATGTTTTCACTCTCAGACATTCTTAATTTATCAATTGTGACACTTGTTTAGTTGACTCTTCAAATATTTCGCATAACAAAAATCGGATATAAGTATTTAGAGTTTTGAAGGCTTGTTCTCTCTATGTATAACTTAGAGATGGGTCACGTAAATATTGTGCACATAATGTTTAACGTAGAATTCGGGACAAGTTACATTATCTTTCCCGGATGTTCTACATATGATATAAATTTCATTAACATTTAATGTTTTAAAGGACGTTCGGCCCCCATATCCCACGTAGGTTATAAGGTCATATACGTTTCTATTGTCTTTCCTATAGAGTTAAGTACATTTAAATGCCATAAAAATCAGATATAATTGACGTCTTATAGGAGCCACGCTATCATAGCCCCCTAAAAGCTGCGTTTAGAGATTTGGGAAGATTTCCATTATTTTCATTTCTAAATTTTACAGGAGTATACACTTTTATATGTCCTGTAGATTATCTAACCATAGAGTACACACGAACACACACTTACACACAAATCCACAAACACACATTTACACAACACCATTGAGTTTTAATATATAAAGATATATACATTCGGCAATAAACTCAAGAATTTGTAAACTTCTTTTTCTATCTACACAAAAGCTTCACATATTTCCAAAGTGACGATTTCTAGGGCATTCATGCTATCTTTAACTGTATCGTGCATTTAGAAAAGGGCCTCAAATTCATTAATTTTTAGATAGATAGCATGTGTTAAATACACCGATCAACTAACTTATCAGAGTAATACTTTGCTAACGGGAAATCTCGCACTCTCCGGACCTTATTATTCCAGGTACATTTTTGTACAGATTACGGAGTTACAATGCACAAATGTTATGATGGAGTGGATGTTTCGTAACTGAGGGAAGAACGAATTCCAACCGTTATATAGACCGGAAAACTTGCTTTTATAGAATGTATCCGATTAATTGTGCAACCAAAACCCCGGAAACGCTTCAAAGAGTGTTTAATGTTGGATGCATAGAATTCAACGTTTGCAATAACCAAACAAAATAAAAAAGTGACTGGAAAAAGTAAACGTTTCATCAACATAACAACAATAACAAGAAGGTCAAAAACAACGTTAAAACAATAGTTGATCTTGATAATCTACAAAGATATTAGCTAGAACAGTACTCATTTTCACTGATTTAGTCGCTACATCCATTAACGATGAAATCGTTTTCCGGAACTTTGTGGTTTTCTGATGGTTTACGGTAGATATTACCAGAAGAGTCCCATGAAAGAGTGCGTTGGGGAGCAGACTCGAAATGTGATGAAAACATACACTACCATTGCCCGAGGACCATTTAAGCATTATGTGAGCTGAAAATAGTTTCACAAACAACTGTTTTTCTTTCTCCACGTGTACGTTATGTATGACTTCATACCGGTTCTTGGCTATTTCAATGTTATCTATAGACTTCCAATAAATAAAAGTAGGTATATTAATGCTACGACCACTGGCATTTTAATTGGGATTGTTTGCCTGATATTTGTCTTCGTTTATCTCTAGTTCAATTTTCACTTTTCATTTAACTAAATAAATGTGTATTTTATATAAGACAAGGCACAATGCAAATACTAGTTTCCTACGTTCGATATTATCATATTAAAATGTGCATTTTTGCATAAAACATTCAAGTTTAAATACCTTTGTTGACTTAAACGAATGTTTATTAATCATGGGAAATATGCAGATATTAGAAAATCGAACGTAATATCATTTTAGGAGCATAATTTCAAACACCCTCTTAATTCATACATACTGACCCTAACAAGTGCTAGCATGTATTTTATGTTAGTGACAGAGTTCATATATTGTTGACTTATTTATTATCTGATAGCATAGCTACTATTATATATTTACCAAATAAATAATTATTTAATAATATTGATATGTAGAAATAGTTTTATTTACTACATACGAGCAAATTATACCGAACAATGTATGGTAATCTATTAGTACATAACTTTATATAGTGCAGTAAGTTAATTCGATTTTAATGAACAATGAAAATGTCAATCATGTGACCCTATTGTATATCATTATATAATACACTGTTATCTATGCATTAAATTAATTAAGATGTGTGAGGGTTACTGTCCTCAGAAGAATGTCGAACTTTCGCGAGTAGGAATGTAGCGGAGAACAGGAGATGCAGCCGACTGCCGTGAACGAAGACACTTGTCTGCGTCAATCAAAGAGACGACGTTTGATTTGTTGCTTGTGTAGAGGAGAGCTGCCGGCGCGAACCTGGAAACGCCCACTTACGAAAGATTTGATTTAGTTTCCAAAAGTAAACGGCAGCAGGTGGCGTATGTCGCACACGGCTCATTGACATAAGTTAGATGTCGCCACTGTAAAGTACACGACAGACGTGATTTTGGCAGATGCGTTGGTCACAGAAAGTGAACAGAAGGGACAGACAAAGTACCGCATTATTTTTGGATAGACGTTAATTTTTTTGGTAAAAAGCAAAAGTCTCGACAGAATAATTCTAGGGGCGAATTATTTTCGGCTAAAAGTTGTATTCACTTGTTCAGAGAATATATGAATATTCGTAAAAAATAAGCAGGGCAATTTTGAATGGTAGAAATAGATCTTCAATTAAAATACACAAGTGTATATTATATGACATTTGTACGTTGGCAAGTAATACAAATGATATCGAATAAAAAAGCAGTGAATGTCAAACATACAGAATTTTGTGAATAAGTGCTTTTGCGAAATCTTATCTGCTTGTGAATATTCTGATAAAAGCTTATACGCTAGGTTTCGTCAATTCTAGCTCTTTTCTGGGTGGAAGGTCAGAATTATGCGTGCTAAATGCCTCCTGGTAACTTACGTTGCAATGTAGTAAGCTCAACGTTAACGACAAACTACAAAAGAAAGGCTGCAGCAGAGCGAGTTTTAGTTTATATAGGCTGGATCACATTATATCATACGAATCAGGAATTGAGTTTTCTTTTATGTACAGGGCTATAGACACAACCACTGACCTATCCATAAGTGTTTCATTACTTCTAATACTTAGGAAAATAATCCTATGTAAATTGTGTAGCTTTATATGAAGTACGTGAAAATTCAAAATTCAAATATTGAAAGCATTTCAGTAAATTTGTATGATTACATTTGAAATTAGACCCATTTGTATTTATTTATCCAAGATTTAGTAAACAGGCAATCTTTTTCGTCTTTAAAGTGTACAACTTAATGCATATACAACATTCTTTAGACATATCAATATAAAATATGCAATCAATATATGTAGGATTTTATAGTAAGAATATTAAAAGATATCACTATAAAAATCACGAATATAATTTGAAGACAGCTTGACACAAATGTGTTAAGAGGGTTGCATTTAAAATGTGTAAAAAGTGTAGTATGTATATAGTATGATAAATATACAATAAAGAAAGGTAGAAAGTTATAGTGAAAATGTTTTTTTTATTTTCGCTTGGAAGATTAGCTAGTGTAATTTGAGGATAGCTTGACAATACAGTCCTAAAAAGGTATAACATTTGTGTATATACCATGTGTATATAGTATATATACTATACAATCAGGAAGGCTATACATCACTAGTCCACACAAATTTGAAAACTTTCGCTTTTAAAATAGCGAGTGTAATTTGAAGACAGCTTTACAGCTGTGTTCCAAAACGTTTTCTATCTATATCTATATACACTGTGTACATAACATATAGAATCAGGACATGAATATTATAATTTGCATTTACCGTTTTACCGTGACAGTTTGTTATCCTTGTAAATCTGTTTGCTTAATAATGAGTTTTATTCTCATTTATTTTTTGCATATTAATTTATTATATTAATTGGTCATTTCATGAAAATGATTACAGCTTTGAATATAAGAAAATAATGTATTTTATCCGCCTGTACAATGCATATTATGCATATTCGTGACTAAAATCTAAAATAGTAAAATATAAATAACAATGAGTTTAAGAAATATAAGATAGATTGGCAAATTTAATTAGAACTTTTTTTCATGATAGTTTTCACTTAATAGTTTATGTGTGTATTATCGGGGTGTTTGCCCCTATTTTATCGGGCGCAATAGGGGCTGATTATGCGTAACGTTTGTAACCGACCTATCATCATTTACTGGCTGTTCTGCGGTTGAACTGGATATATATTGTCTCTGTTTTTCCGTTTCCTATGAAGTAGATATGTAGTTGTAGGTAAGGAATACTTCTAATAGATAAATATTTTTTATTGAAGTAGTTAGCATGAACTTGCCCAATCTCTTACGTTGAACTTACTGAATCTTACTGATATCTCCAATGATGAATTCTATTACCGCCAATAAAAATTAGGCTTTTCTAGATTTTTATCAGGATTAACATCATATAATTTAATATTAATGGAAATTTATTTAGTTGAGATATTTGCAGCTTTTTCTCAGGCCGAGTAAATACTGTTTCTATCACATTTCTCGAAAGTCTTCAATATTTTCACACGCTACTCTAAAACCTCGATCATGTCAGTCCTCGTTGAGTGACCAAATAATACTATGTCTTGAATCTTTGACCTAACAACAAGTTCACTGTAAATATTTGGAAAATAATTAGGGTTCATTATTTCGAGAACACTATGCAATGAACATTAGTGAAGGACATGCTTCGGGTTTACTGCATTCTGTATGCAAGTACGTTATGTCAGGAGATCAAAAGATGTTTGCACAACTATTTGTTTAGTACTATCATACGTGTTATCTACCCAATGACAGTAAAGTGGTATTTTAATCTGTTTGCTTCAATAGTTGTTAAATTAGCTTCACAACTGACGTACATAGTGTGCCACAATGTCTCCTCTCAATACAATGTTTAATGATCTGACGTTGTTGCTGTAAATGTACAAAGAAACTCCATGTAGGTCAGTAAATCTGATCAAAGCCTGAACGAATACAGCTGTAAACATGCTCTGTGTGTATCCTCCTTACGTTTAGGCAAGTATAGATCAAATAGCAAGTGTAATATATTTCTGTTTGTTGAAAAGACTTTAGAATGTTAACCATGTGCCTTTGCAGGTTTGTGATTTTAGGGTATTTAAACGCTGAATTGTAAAATATTTCGAATACGATGTACCTTTCTTACATGTACCTTTTTATCGTTTATCTGCCATGGGCAACACAAAACAGAAGAGATTCACATTAGTTAGAGTTACATTCCCAGTTCCGTTACACGGTGATGTTTAGCTAGTAAATCATGTAGATCAGGTCGTACTCATCAATTTAAGGTTTGGGCTATTTTTAAGTTCAGGAGGGGTATACTAGGGTGCGCTTTATGTCAGCGATATTTTCCAAGTTTTGCTGCTTGGTTTAAAAAAAAGATGTATACGTACACTGTAGTCGGGATCTGGAGTAAATGGATTGTTACGTTTTTGTAGATTCTTGAATTTACGGATCAATTGCTTTGCCTTTATCGGCTTTGACCACTTTGAAAGTCGTGTAAAATTTATGAGAGGCCCTAATTTAGTGTCTAAAATATCAGTATATATTATCATAGATTAGATAATATATTTGCTTTTTGGAACTCAAACAGCCTAGACTACTATTTGGTCAATTCCTCGCGATTCTAGCATATATTCCTGTCATGATGTTCAATGTTGAATACTTTGTCGAGACCTGTCCAAATAAATATCTCGAGTGAAAATATCTGGCGGATTTTTGCTTAGTAGTAATTTACTGTGCATTGAAAAGTTTTGACTAGTTACTTATCTCATTTGGTGTGTATCCTCTCGTATGTTTTTAGTGTATGAATATTGTGTTTTAATATTCTCTTGGAGTTGAGATGAAAGGACTACATGGGCTTCTACTGCAATATAGATATTGCTTATTCTTACATATATCTAGATTTTTCTAGGATTGACAGTGTTTTACAGTAAGGTATGCTGCCAATTATAGCAGATTGTGTAGCACCTTTTATTCAATTTGATATTATGCATACCAACACACATCACTCATAAGCATTAGTTAATTCATTACAAAAATGTACAATGTTACCAACTGTCGGGGTAAATATCTTGTCTTTAAAACTTTAAGTAACTCAGATCCTACCAATCCCATTCACAAATAAACTAATGTTTCTGTAACATCATTCCAGCTAAAATTTAGAAACAATAGTTCAAAGTACCAACTTTGCTCTGGACGTTATATGGATGAACAGAGACAACACATCGAACATCGCGAGTTGAGGACTACACACCAATTTTTACGGTTTACACTGTTGTCAAGCTTTGACATTTGTCTTAAAAAGTTACAATGTTTTATGTCCTATTAATTCTGCACAATTCTTCTACCCCTCTCCATCGTGAATTTCAGTAATTCGCAGTTTGTGTGGCATGATCTAAAACTAACGCTATATTTCTGTAGGTGATGTATTACTTATGTATAGTTAGTGTGTAATTCTTGAGAATTCATAGTTTTACAAAAATTGTAAATATAAAAATTATTTGTTAATATTAGCGTGCACATCTTTTTAAATCAAAATCGCTCCAGACATAACATGAAACTACTTGATGTAAGGGGCTAACAAGAATGAAAGATGCTTATCGCAAAGACAGGAGATGCTTATTGGCCTTAGTCTTGAAAAGACCAAGGTAGTAGGAAAACATTCAGATGGAGAGAGTTCCACAAGTCTGCAGTATTAGGGAGGAAGCTACTGGAATATGAAGCTGTATTACAATGAGGTATCAACACAGTGAATTTATGGAGACCACAAGACCAACGAGTCAGACAAGCCGTGACAAAGGGAGCAGGTGATAGGTTAAACAATTCTAAAGAACACATGTGATAATAGTATTTATAGAGAAGACTGAGACTAGCAATATAACGTTTGTGAGAAACAGGAGGCAGAGAAGAAAAAGGGTAAACTTAAAAAAGTGTTATCATAGAAATGCCTAGTATGTTATCTCAGTACATGCATGAGTATGAGTGGCGGGCTTTAAAACTAAACAATAATAGTGTATGCTTTAAGCAAACTAATTTGTCCCGGTCATTTAGAAACAATAAGAGTATCTTGTTATTAGTGTACGATACTATAGTCTGTCCATTCCCTCTACCGTTAGACCACCGGAAAATGTTAGCTAAAAAGTAGATTACAATACAAAATAATGCAGAAATGAATGACGATTTTACAGTAAATGAGAGTGTAGGTGTGGACGGAAGTAAATTCCAATACAAAAGTTGATAACAATATGAGAAAAAAAACTATTGTATTATACATATAAAATTACGCCATGAACAGGTAGCCCGGAAGAGGTTGAGCATAGAAAATTCGGAAGTAAGCATTTATGAAGTTGTAAGCTGAGAGAAATTATAGGAACGGATGCATCCGATTTCCGGTAGAAAGTTTATATATATATATATATATATATATATATATATATATATATATATATAGAGAGAGAGAGAGAGAGAGAGAGAGAGAAAGAGAGAGACACTGACTTTAGAGAGTGGGCGAGTTAGACGATTTAGAGGAGAATGACAATACAGTTCCATGAGATGAATTCGAGCGGAACACAGCAAATGGTATGGACTGGCAGATGGGTTCGTGAGATCTCAGTTAAGTTTTAGCTAATATTCTCATCTTAATAGATCTCAAAACTAGTGACACAAGCTGGAGTCAAATAGGTCATGGAAATACAATGTCTTTATTTATATCTGTGTATATCTGTTTATTTTTATCTGTGTATATACTTTGTATGAAAATTGCGGACAATGCCTTTGGGTGCTCGGAGATTTCCAATACTACAATCGACGCAGGTATAATAAATAATATATAGTAAAAAAGCCTACGAGTATTCGATTTTGGGGATCGGCGATCATAGAAGAGCTGACATTGCTATGCTGTTTTACAATCGGATTTACCCTGAGAAGAAGAAAATAGTGAAAAACACTAATGATTAGGTGAGTAAAATATGGGAAAATGATGGGGCATTAATAACAGCATAACTGTGATTGAGTGAAAAAGAAAAGGAAAAAGAAATGAAAAGAATAAAGACACAAGACAAAACAGAAAGAGGGATTTAAAAAGAAAGGTAAAACAATAAATAGAAAGTAAAAAATGCAAAGGGCAATTATAAGGAGACACAGGAAGATAGTAAAAAGCGATAAAAAAGAAAATGGGTATTAGATGTTTTGTGTCTTCACTTACTGGCTGTGCTAAAACATGGGCTAGTGATAAATACTTTTAATGGTTTTTGATAAATAGAGCGTATAAGATGGACAATTTAAGATAGAAAACTGTTGAGTGTGTCATATATTTCCGTTGATATCGGTGTAAGTTTAGAGGTTGCCAGCAGCGATTATTTCGAAGAAAAATGTGGAGAAAACGATTGAGAGAGAGAAAAAAGTTATAGTAGATAAAGATGTGAACGCGTGAGAATCCGTAAGTAGTGGCAGTGAGAATAGGAGAACAACGTCACGTAGTGAAGGCGATCAGGTTGATAATAATGATGATCATATATATTGTGAGTTGAATAAATTTGTAGTATCTAGTTTAATTTTTGCCTCAATTAATAATTTTGAATTTAGAATAAGCAGGTATGTAATTACTAAGCGAACTACACATTATAGTAAAGACTTATGAAAACGTATGGTTGTTAAGTTTAAATGGTTATGCGTTCAACAACATTACTAACATCCCGAACCCTATCTTAAGTGCTGATTTCCTGCACCACTTTTACTTGATGGTTAACATGCGTTGATGCAGACTGAGAGATTCTATCACTGACCTGTCGTTATCTGGTAGAAAAGCTAATGAACAGCTTATTACCCCGGTATTCTTTTGTTTCTGCTGACAATCCTTATGATTTATTGTTTAATTCATTTCCTGACCAAACGAACTTGAACTTTGACATCTACAAACTTACTCATTCCAATATGCAATTTATTCACCAATTGTGTCTCCCATTTTTGCTCGTCCTCGCCGCTTTTCGCCTGAGAAGTTAAAGGTAGCCAGCCATGAATTTAACCACATGCTCCAGCTAGGGATTATTTGACCCTCATCAAGTCCTTGGGCATCCCCTTCGCATATGGTGCGAAGCATTCTGGGGACTGGCGTCCTCTAGAAGATTTCCGTCGGCTGAACTATGCTGCAGTTCCTGATCGTTACCCTATCCCCTACATTCAGGATTTTGCTTCATCCTTACGACTGTAAGATATTTTCAAGGTTGAATATTGTTAAGACTTATTACCAAAAACCGGTTAATCCTACTGATATTGCTAAGACTTTTGATATTACTCCTTTCAGTGCTTTTAATTCTTATACTATTTCATTTTGTTACGTAGTGCAATTTTCAGCGTGACTTAGATTTCGCGTATACTTATTTAGACAATATTCTTACGGAAGGAGCATTTAAAACATCTCCGGATTCTTTTTGAGCGTTTGCAGCGTTATCATGTTAGGATAAACCCTGTTAAGTGTACTGTTTGTACTATAACTCTTTCTTTCTTGGAACATGTTATAAGCTCGGAAGGTGTTTCACCCCTTCCTTAAAATATCATAGATCTGATCGTTCTACATCATCCTACTTCACTACATCAATTGTGATATTTCCTTGGACTATTGAATTGTAACAGACGTGTCATTTCACTATGCGGTGACATACTGACTCCGCTGACAGATCTGCTGAAGAATAGTAAAAAGAAGGAATTAACACATTTCACTTGATAACTACTAACTTAAAGTCTTTCAGGAGACAAAGATAAAGCTTGCAGATACATCATTTTTATTACATACTATACCTGACGCTGGATTTTCTATAGCCATTAATTCATCCAGTTAAGCTGTTGGAGCTGTCTTTCAGCAACAGCACCGACAACAGATTAAACCGTTGTCATATTTTTTCTCGCTCATTTACTCTACGGCAAATAGTTACAGTACTTTCAGACGTGGAGTCTTAGCGATGTATTTAGCTATGAAACATGTTCGCTACGCGTTGGAACATCGGCTATTTGCCAGTTATACTGATGATCGCCCACTTATGTTTGCGCCACATACTAAGCCGGTAAAGTTTTCTCCTCGTAGATTTAGATAATAGTAGTTTATTTCCCAGTTCACCAGCGACATGCGGCATATATCCGGATCACATAACACTGCTACAGGCGTATTATCTCTTCTTCCAATTAGCGCTATTTCTTCGTCAGAAAATATTGACCTCCGTCAAATGGCTCGGGATCAGCCAACTTTAGAGGATCTGAATCTTTCATCTCCACAATTTGTGAATTGTAGTACATGCCCACTATTACAGCGGATGAGCAAATTTTATGTGATACTTCTACCAATTCACTTCGAACACTCGTTCTTGACAATCATCGAAGGACTGTTTTTCTGATCTTTGCACGGATTCGCTCACAACAACGTCTCTGCCTCGGTGAAACTGATATCAGCCCGCTTCTTCTGGCCTAACACGAGACGTAAAATCATTGCTTGGATTCGCTTATGTCTCCCTTGTCACTTATCAAAGGTGAACAAAGATGTTAGAAACTCCTTGTCACCGTCAGCATCCCTGATGCTCGATTCAAACACATACACATTGATTTCCTTGGACCTTGGCCTGTCAGCCAGGGCAATACTTACTGACCTGTATTGCTTGTTATTTTACGGTGGCCTGAACCATCCCAGTAAGCGATATATCTGCTAAAGCTGTAGCGTGTGCCCTAGTGGCGAACTGGATTTCGTGTTATGGTGTCCTAACAACAATTACCACTCATCGTGGCAGACAATTTTAATCCTGCTTATTTCAAGAGCTAGCAAAGATACTCGGTGTTAAACGTAGAAGGACTACTAGTTATCACCCAGCTTGCAACGGAATAATTGAGCGATTTCATAAGCAATCTAACACCTCATTGCGTGCAGTCCAAGACTTACAGCATGGAATTGAGTACGTTGCCATGCTGTTGCTTCTGCTATGAAAGAAGACTTGTCATATTCCCCAGCCGACGTCTTTACGGTACACCATTAGCATTACCTGGTCATATATTCACTCCTCAAGAATCAGCGGTAATGGATTTAGAACTCTATGTAAATAGACTCAGATGCTATTTCAGCAGTTTACCACCCATGAACACTCGTCATCAAAGCATCAAATAAGTTTGAACTCAAGACATTTAATTATAGCCACACGTTTCCTTTTGTAGTGACTCGACTAAACCGCATTATTCCGGTTATTTCGTGTGCTTGATCGTAGCAGAAAGTTTTTTTACTATACATATTGGATGAACTAAAGTAACAGTGTCAGTTGACAGACTTAAGCGAGCATATACGCGTGTTACCCATCATAGCATTGCCTGAATTGTCTTATGTAGTACTTTCAGATACATCCTAGTCATGCATATCAACTCACGTTACCGAAACACGTTCTGGTAGACATGCTGATACGTCTAAAAGTTTTTGTAAGTCACTGTATATTTGAACATTTACATTTACGGAATTTTTTAAATCTTTTTTTTTTAAATTTGATTTTTGAATAAAAGATAAATACAGTATAAATACAGTGAGAAACACAATTCTATATATGTATCAGCACTGACAAAATCTACATATTCTTATTGTATTCGGCAAGAGTAATTGTAAAATCTGTAAAGTATTGACAAAACTATCACTAAGGAAGTTTTTTTAATTTCCTTGATCATAATGAATAAAGATAATATATAGATAAGCGTGTGTTACACAATAATATGTCTGGATACAAATGACTTAAATCTCCATTTAGACAAATCGAACTAAAATTGCGGCACTATATGAAATTATGTCATAATTGAACTAAGCCGTTCAGTATTTTTCCCTTTCTAGTAAATTCAGCTGATTTGTGTGGACAATTATTTAATATTAATTTGCCTTATCTTCTTTCCTTGTCCATACACACTTTATTAACCTTACATTGTAAATTTAACTGCCCTTTTAGCGGATTGCGTATGTACAAGTAACTTTAGAAATGCCAATTTGTTCATATTATTTAATATTTCTTGATTCCATTATTTCAGAAATTTCTGTAAAGTAAGGCTAATTAATGTTATTTTGTGAGAGGTCAATCAATGTGTGGTTGCAACATTGGTGTCAGTTATGTATTAAATTTTGTTTTTCATAGAGAGCTGGTTACTGACAAAATGAAATATGCATATAAGAACATGTATCTACAATTTGTCATATACTTAAGTTGGGGATCTAATTTGAATTAAATATAAAAGCACTCTTGTCAAGTAACGTAAGTTATTAATATAAATAAATGTTTACTTACCTAATCGACAACATATGTGTGTATCGCGTCGACCCTCTCTCGCTATTCATATGAATTCAACATTGAGTAGACGATTACCGTTTTATTAAGGCAAACGTTTGAATTTCAGTAGACTGTTTTCTTACTATCTATATCATATTGAATATATACACTTATTTGTTAGAGATCATTACCCTTTTGATCTCAAACACACTGCATAGAATTCACTTTATCACCTGATTATCGTCTATAAGTTATTAGGGACTTCTTGTGGACAGACACCTCTTATCGACCAGTAAATTCACCTAAAAGTCATCTTTATTGATTCAGAAGCCTAATCTTCCTAGCAGCAAATCTCCTCGAAAAATTCCTACAGCGTATTCTAAAAGTAATCAGTTATTACTACTTAACTTATTTATTGCTTTTAAGATAGAAAAATCCGAGACGGCTACACATTTTAGGAAATTCTACTTGACCAAAATCCTGTAATTTATTTCCACAATAGATATCCAGTAAAAGTTTTAAGTCTTTTTGTAGTTTCATTTATTAAATTAATTAATTAAATGTTAATCTATATGAGGCAAACATATGTGGGTATGTACGTCGCACGGAAACTTAAAAAATAGGCTACAAAGAGCCACAAAGTAGTTATTATTTTAACAGGCAAAACCCCGGCAAAATAATATCGAAAAATTACAAATAAATTCATTTTGGGGGCGGGGGGGGATACGGAATGGGAATTGTTTTCGTTTAATGGTATCACAATGTTTAACGTTATCTTGCGCACATGACCAAGGCCACCGAGAGTTACTACAGGCCTGTTAGCTCGAAAATTACGTCACTTCATTGCGTGTCAAACAATGGCCGTCGTAATAATAATAAGAAGCCATTTCGACGTATCCATTCACTAAATAATCCATCAAAATTCAGGAAATTAACCAATTTTAATGAAATTCTCAGTATTTATTAATTTATGATCATGTAATATAATAAATCCATTACTTTATTAGAAAGCTTGGTGCAAATGTATTATTTCCTGTAAACAAAAAACACTTATCCAAAATATCGAAATATTTCGGCTTTCTTTATTCACAAAATAATCCATCAAAATTCAGGAAATCAACAAATTTTAATGAAACTTTCAGTATTTATTAATTAATGATCAAGGAATATAATAAATCCATTACTTTATAAGAAAGCTTGGTGCACATGTATTATTTCCTGTAAACAAAAAACACCTTTACTAAAGTTATCCAAAAAATCAAAACATGTTGACCATACGATATTGTAAATATTTAAAACAAAGCATTAGAAACTTTGAAAATTGCATGTAAAAAAGAAGAGAAAGGAACACGATTCGATTCATCCTGAAACTGATCTTGATTCAATATAAATGTATAGAAATATTTAGTAGAATGTTTCTAATTTACTTTTTCTGTTAAGCTTTTTCTTATTGATGTGATCATTTTTCATATCACAAAAATTGTTCAGTATAGAATTGGAGGAACTCCAGATAATCATTGAAAAAGAAGATTAGCATTTTTTTTAATGAAAATAAAGGTCTGTATATGTTAAAAAAAATTATTAATTATATCGTATATATTACGAAAAATGCCCTAAACTCTGTTAATAAAATCATTATACCTCGAAGAAAAATTAATTTTGTGAATTAACGAATATGATAATTGAATAAGGCATTGTTTAATCAATATTTTCCCCCCAAAATATATAATTTCATAATATATGTCATGTGATTTACTATTTATTTAAATAACATTGTTCCAAATTGTTCGAAAAACCGTAAATGAAACTATTTTTTTAAAAATCTTAGTGTAAATGTATTATTTTTTAAAACTAAATACACCATTACTAAAGGTATACTTTTATGAATTTTTTTTAATGAAAATAAAGATCTGTATATGTTTAAAATATTTATTTTTTTAACTATTTCGTATATATAACTAAAAATGCCCCATAACTTTGTTAATAAAATCATTATAACTCGAAAAAAAATTTTGTTAATTAACGATATTATTATTATTGAATAAAGCATTGTTTAATCAATATTTTTTTGTGTGTGAAAATATTGATTAAATATGCCGTTATTATTTCATTTATTTAATCTACAAAAGTACAGAGAAAAGATAAAATATATTACACTTAATAAGACATCGAAAAAAGTAATTAAGAAAATGGAAACAATAATTATTGGCTATACACTACTTTTTTATCAAATAATGAATAAGTAATTCAGACTTTTGATTTGTTATATAATTACAAAAAAATTAAACTTATTTGCGTGAATCCATATTTGCCGTAATTCTTTCTCTTTTGGAAATCCAAACACATGCAGTAGCCATTTTAACTTTGTGAATGATGAAATGAAATTTAAAAAGGCGCGAAATTATGTTAACCAAACGCAATGACGGCAGAAGGGACAAGAAGGTAGTTTCTTGGTCTTGTTAAACTCTCAATGGCCATGACATGACGCCATATTGATAGGTGCAGGATGTCATGGTGATTGTTTTGTGTAATATCTTTACGTGCTCGTCATATTCTAATTGTATTTTTACGTTTCTCTTCGGACTATTGTCCTTATCAAAAAGAAGGAGGAATCAGAAAGAGTGATATTAATACATCTCTAAGAGGCCTCCTATATTTTATATTTATAGAAGTTTCCAATGTATTTATGCACTCAGTTGTAGTAATGTGTAAAGCACTGCAAATCATTGGCTAAAATGCGGGGATGGGGGAGAAATTCAAAATTGATAGACGCTAATACTTACTAAATACCGGCACTGTTTTAAATTTTGTCATTTTAAGTCGAGTTCAAGGTAGCAGAAGGTCTGCTCTCCGAGGCTGTATCTTGATATAAGTGTCATTCTTAGAACTAATCCGAAAATGACGTCATAGATAGGTGGGGCAAAAATAGTGCATAAAACACGTATTTGGCGTATTTTAATAAACTAACCACCTCTGGCAGGGTAAAAATATAGGCCTGGGAAGGTGAACATCCTAGAACTGCAGACCCATCGGAAATCCCTGTAAGGTCCCTTAAGCGATTAGCAAAAAAATAACAAAAAACTTTATTCTTCTTCTTCTTCTTCTTCTCTTTTCTTTTTCTTAGAGGATGCCCTTCAGGGCCTGCAAAACTATGCCACTATCCGCAACTTTCCGCCACTCCCAATGCACTTCAGCCATGTAAAGAAATCACAAACTCATAATTCAAAATAAAAAGGAGTCAACATTTTTAAAAATACATTTAAGTAGAAAATGCTCGCCCCTACTTGCTAATATCCACCACGTTCCGCCACTTTCCGCCAATGCCAACCAATGTACGCCACTGTCCGGTATGTAAAAAAATTGCAAACTCATAATTCAAAAAAGGAAGTGAGTCAGTATTAGTTCAATTTTTAATTTGTTGAAACGATTCCCGCCACTAAATACTAATATCCGCATCTTTCGCCACTGTTTGCCAATGTCCAACATGTAAACACACCGCCAACTCATAATTCAAAACAGCAAATGCGTTAGCATTTTATAAATTTTACATTTAAGTAGACGAGACTTGCAACTACCTTCTAATATCCGTAACTTTCCGCCATTGTCCGCCATTGTCCGTTACGTAAATACATCGCCAACTCATAATTCAAAAAAGGAAGTCAGTCAGCATTATTTAAATATTACATTTCTGCCTGCTACAACATGCTAATATCTGCCACTGTCCGGCAACGTTTAACATGTAAACTAATCGCCAACTCATAATTAAAAACAGTCAGCATTTTAGTAGACTATGATCGCTACTACCATCTAATATCCGCTACTATCCGCCACTTTCCGTCCAGCCCCGCCAATGTCCGCTATGTAAAAGAACTGTCAACTCATAATTCAAAAAACAAAGTCAGAATTATTTAAATTTGTAATTTCTGGAGACAATGTATGCCCCATACATGCTAATATATGCCACTTTCCGCAATTTTCCGCCAATATCTAACATGTAAACACATTGCGAACTCATGATTGAAAACGATGAATGCATTTTTTTAAATCTGACATTTAAGTAGACGATGCCCGCCAGTACATGCTATTATCCGCCACTGTCCACCACTATCCGCTACTTTCCACCAATTACCGCCATGGTCAATAGGAGTTATTTTATATAATAGGAACGCTACATAAATGAACGTGTTTTATTAGTTATTTCATATAACAGGGACGCTACATAAATTAACACGATTTAGTTCAGAGGCACACACGAATAATGTGTTCTTTGATATGACAGGTATGCATAAATATGACTTCTTTTATATAATAGGGGCGCAAAATAAATGAACATACTTTATTAGTTATTTCATATGACAGGTGCGCTACATAAATTAACATGAGTTTGGTCCAGGGGCACACATGACCCATATGGGTTTTTTTATACGACATTATGTTACATTACGATTTTTTAAATCTCCAGAACAGCTTTCGAGAAGGGTTTAAGCGGTTTGCACCGAGTCCTTCTAAAACATGGATATCCCGTCTAGCAGGAGAACCCGACAAGCCTGACGTGTTTGGTCTTTTCTCCACATCTGTTATTCACATCACTATATAAAAGTATATCTCATACCTTAAGCAAAATAACTCACATTATGAAACATTTACAATATTGTACTCTTCTAGAACAGAAGCAACATTCTTTTTAAATAACAACTATTCGCATCGAAGTTTGGTAGGATTTTGTATATGACACATACACGTGTTAAATGACAGTTCCGTTTCTTTGAATTTTTTTACTCTTTTAAACCATTTGCTTTTTTAACCTGATTTTTCTGTGTGTTGCTATCATTCACTCTCTTATCAAGCACGAAACAAATAAGATCATCATATTAATGGAAATGTCCCTCATGGTTGGGTACCTTCATTCTTGCACGTTTTATATCTTGCGTAGCTATCATAATGTATTTGCAATTCATGTTTGGTTTCACGAGGCCTATATGTTGTAGCTGTAATAAAAATCAATTTGCCAAAACAAAACACAGAGTTGTAGAGGAGACCACATCTAAGTAATAAGTAATATAACATATCTAGAAGGTTTAAAATGACTATAAGTGTTGCATATCGGCTACAGTTACCGGCTATTTCAGCTCGAAGAAATAAGTAAATTCCGGTCTATTTACACAGGCACACACCTGACCGAAGGAAATAAGTCTTTGTTTATATATATATGTACATGAACACAGCTTGACGGAAGAAATAAAACCCGGCCTATAGAATGAAGATGGAAAATAATATTCGAGTTGTTTGATGCAGAGACACGTTTAAAGGTAACCGGCAAAGGTCACTTGAAGACGGAAAAACACACGTCACTTAATTAACAATGAAATGGATTTAACCCATGTCCCGTAGTAGAAATCGTGGAATAGCTGGTTTTGTATCGGAAGCGTATGTGTTCAATAATAGTTTTTGCCTGGTTAACGAATTCGGAATCTCAATTATCGTCAACCCCCTGCACTCTAGAATATGTCTGCTCTACTGGTACGTCGCAACCAAGCCCTAAAAATATTGCATTTGTAAAATGTACTTGTCAGTAGTTTTTAACTACAACAGATATACACTACATAAAATCTCATATACTCTCTCATTGAGTAAAAAAAGTTGAGCGGTTATTTCTTCACTGGAAGACGTATGTGCAAAATACTCATAGAGAGAGAAAACAACATATATTTTCCTGTCTGTAAATAAGCCTTTCTAATATCCTGTCTTGGTTAGTTTTCTTTTATACAATATCTTCGTGAATAATTCCACGTTTTAAAATGCTCCTCCTGTCTTTCTCCCAAACGTTATACCCTTTTCCTTAATGAGAACTGAACATATTCGAACACACAATACATGAATAATATTAAGGATATATCAAGATTATAGGAGGTAATATTCGATAATTGATTTAAATATTGCAAATCGATAACCCAACGAGGTCAAACTAGAAGTTAGTTTACCTTATTGTGATGGAGAGAGGCTATATACTTATTAACCTTATAGTTGTATTGCTAATGACGGTAATTTTTTCACGTTTGGATACAGGTTTTTAATAACTTCATAAATAAATCGTTCGTCTTATTTATTTTCATTTTAAGTGCAGAAACTACGTGTCGACAAATGATTTGAAAAGAAAAAGTCATATTTTCTTTAAGACGAGTAAATGTGACCAGCGAGGCAACTATTGTTACTACTATTTCTAGTAGTCAGCATTTTATTGCGTTCATTGTCACAAGAGTCTGAATATTGTGGGGGCAGATGCTCTCCAACAACATGAATTAATATTTTGTTCTTAAAGTTAAATTTGTCAATATTAAGACCAAAATATTAACATACGAAAATAGTTGCATCGGATAAGTTTCTTTTAAACCTTGTGTGAATATTCAACTATAGTATCGTATTTAGATTTTCCTAGAAAATAATTTAAATAGAAAGATGAAAGAAGTAAAGATTGATAAAAATACAGAAATTAAAAAGTAAAACATATCTTAGTCAGAATAAAGTTTTAAACTTAGCTGAAATAATTCAATAATTCTGTCATATCGTTTTTATAATTCTATTTGTATTGACTTGGCTGAAATGTGGACATTTAGCAGTTAATGTAATATATATATATATCCAATTATATAAATATATATATATATATATATATATATATATATATATATATATATATATATATGTTTGTGTGTGTTAATATTACTTACTATTCAGTTTTACATTAAAAAAACAAATATAATATTTTTCGTAAATTTTATAAATAGTTTTAGTACATTTTTAGAAGTAGCTTTTTTCTTTAATTATTTGATTATTTCGTAATATATCCTACGTTCTGAGATTTCTTGCAAGTGAGAATGTGTTTGGGGAAAAAGCATATGTCCTATTCGTCAAAAGAATTTTCTAAAAACTATATTTGTAATGTTATTTCATTGTTCGAACGAACTGAAAATTCAAAAGTTAGACATGCGAAAATATTTTTTGTGATAGAGACACATATCCTTGTTCAGTTCTGATGAGCAACAATCTATATAGTAATACGCCAGGGCAATTGAATTTTTGTACATACGTTATCACTTTATAAACGATCGCAGAGATACAATGCAACCAGTTTTTTTTTAGGTCGTTGTTGTGTCTAACGTGAACCCAAGTAAATAAATTTCTCGGACTAAAATCAAAATATATATATTTTCGCATTAGAGTATGCAATAATATAGTTGGGACTGATTTTTCACCGGATCTTCATAGAATTTAAATATGTCAGACACGCGTATAGCAATTTAGGATAACCAGATATAGTCGGAACATTAATTAAACAGACTCCTTATATAAGTATGTTTCATTTTTAACGAATATACAACAAGCATATCGGGAGGGATTACGTTCGTGTACGACGTCCATAAGAAATACTCCTTAGCAGAGTAGCAATAGATGAAATAGTTCACCCGAGATTCGTTTGTTATAAATTCGGTGAAGGTAAAATAACATACTTTATTAAACAGAGTACAGTTAAAAGTATAATTATTGCTCCTGTTTGCATATCTAAATGTATCAAAACACTCCGATTATCAAAATACGCCAGCATTATAAATTAACTTGCTCACATTATTTGAGTCGATTAACTTTAGGTTTGAACTGATAATCTATAAGCATTTTATATTCTACATGCGCGTGCTCGTGAATATTTCATAAATAATATTCGTTAAAGTGAACCAATCTATTAACTACTACCTGCATTGCACATTGGCTTCTATTATAAATAAATACATCTATATGTATAGGAGAAATTAAATGTTACAAGGGATAAGCGAATACAAATATTATACAAATAATCACTATTAAGATGCCATGTTTAAAACATCGATATTTCGCCTTTTATGTATTGGAAGCTGATGACCGCTCCATTTGGCTTAATAGTTAATATTACCGCTAATGGCGGAAGAAGCCGGGGTGTTACAGTCAGTACGATTAAGTGAGGATGAAAGGTAGGTTAAATATTCCTGGAAAAGGATTTACGCACGCAAATATATTTTGGTGTATTAGCCAATCGAAGGGAATACTACTGTCGATCACTTTCCTTTATATATAACGGGAAAATAGCCTAGAACAGCATCAATTCATTGGTATAATACGCATAGAGATCGCAAAATAAGATGTCAGTAGCGAAATCTTTGTGGAAGGTTTCAGTGAAAAAAAGGTAAGATTAACTTAGGTGGAATACATAAAAAAATAGTGTAAGTATTTAGAACTAAGAGAAAAGTCAAATATTCGAACAAGAGAAAGTGTGTCAATATAAATAAGTAACTAAGGCTGCAGAAAACCTGTGGAAAAAGAATGAATTCAAGTGAATACAATTGTCAAAAAAGTAGAGAGAACATACCACCCGAAGAATTTGTGAAATATGAAACAAATAACGAAAAGTGAATAACATACAAGCACGTTTAGTGTACCAAAGTGTGTTTTAAGAGAGCGTTTCTATAACAAGAATACTAATCATTTAAAAGAGATCTACTCTTTGTGTTATTGTTATTGGAATGTGCAATAAAAGCTACTTCGATGACGCGCCTTCGTTGATAATTGTCCATACTTCTTTTAGTGTGTCCTTGAAAAATCGACATACAATATATTATAAACTGTGTTTCTCGCTTTATTGCAGATTATAATTTTGTTAATAACTTCAATAATATAAATCGCACAAGTTACAAATTTTGCACACTGAAAGAGTGCCCCATAGTAGGTAAGATACCAAAATATTTTGCAAATCTATACTATATTTCTAAAGTTATAGACATTTATGTATTTGTTAGCCATTTTTACTGTTTCTCGCTTTATTGCAGGTTTGTAAACATACCCCAAAATCGACGTTTTACTGATACTCAAAAGGCAAAGGGTTGTAGTTCGCCTTGCAGAAGGACTGACACTTCTGGATTTAGTCAAGGAACTGAGAAGAGATAAGAAAAACTTGGTTTCTTTTGTGGAGAAGCCCAACACTGCACCAAGGAAAGATAAGGGTACAAGAAGGAGAATTTCCCCTCGCGATATGCGAAAAATACACAGACAGATCATTAGGGAACCAAATGGCACAAGCGCCTCCATTTTTGGCAAAGCTGGCTTTGCTCCGATGTCCAGGAAGACCAGATGCAGTGTCTTGAATGAGATGGCCAGGAACGTAAAGCCCATTTCCACGCCTCCCTTGAACAAAACCTATAAGGGAAAACGCATTGCGTGGGCAGAAAAATACATAAAAACGGATTTCCAACAGGTTCTATTCACAGATGAAGCTAGAGCCACGCTTGATGGTCCGGATGGATGTGCTAACGTTTGGAGTCCTACCAGAGCTGCTATCTCACATCGCGTTCGTCGCCAACAAGGTGGCGGGGGAGGTATGTTTTGGGCGGGTATCATAGGTGATAAATTAATTGGACCTTTCCGAGTGCCAGAGGGTGTGAAACTCACAAGCCAAGCATACATATGGTTCTTAGATGAGCATTTGTCACCTTGGCTGGGCGACTTGCCTTTACTTTGTCTACGTCAAATGATTTTTATGCATGACAATGCTCCATCTCATGCAGCAAAGGCTACGACTACCTTCCTCGCATCTCTGGGCATCAAGGGATAGAGTCTCATGACTTGGCCGCCTTGTTCTCCTGACTTAAACCCGATTGAGCAGCTCTGGTCAATTTTAAAGAGGAAGGTTTATGAAGGAGGACAACAATTTACATCAAAAGATGCCCTCCGGAATAAAGATGTTGATGTTGTTAGTAGCATAACACCTTCCCAAATCAACAGATTGACTCGATCTGTTGATGGGAGACTGCTGAGGGTAATTTCAAGAAATGGGAGATTTGTTGATAATTGATTCAATGGTGTGGTGCATATCTGGTGATTTTATTCCTTACATTTCATTCATATTGTTACTTTAATTTAAATGATTAAAATAGTTAACCCTGCTAAGTCAATTTGTTTATCACCTATGGACTGTATTTTAACAAACCTGCAATGAAGCGAGAAACAGTAAAAATGGCTAACAAATACATAAATGTCTATAACTTTAGAAGTATTGTATAGATTTGCAAAATATTTTGGTATCTTACCTACTTAGGAGCACTCTTTCAGTGTGCAAAATTTCAAACTTGTGCGATTTATGTTATTGAAGTTATTAACAATATTATGATCTGCAATAAAGCGAGAAACATAGTTATATATATATATATATATATATATATATATATATATATATATATATATATATATATATATATATTCTGTATTTACTTCAAAAATGCTAAATACTCAAGTAAAGCTTGGTCGCACGTTAATAACAATATATCTATGGCTAGTAAGCTCCGCAAAACATAAATATTTTATTTCTGCAATAGATCATCAGGCATATATTGCTTGAATTTAATATTACTATTCATTTGCAAAGTAATCGTCCTACGAATAATGCTGCCAGCACGTTGCCCTGTCAATTTGAATAGATACACCAAAAGTTTATTTTGCATGCTCGATATATGACTGGGATTCTTATTAATGTTAACTAACTAGCTTATTTAATCTATTTATTTTTAATGTTTTTATTATAATTTTGTTTTATTCCGCGAGTCTTACTTTCACGCTACTAGCTGGAGAAATGCCTGTTTCGATTGTTCTTAAAATAAAATGAAAAACACTGTAAGGAATAGATAGCTTGAATACGAGGACAATAAGGTCTGCCCACTCATATAAAATATCCTATCTCTATCCGCTTTATTCAAAGATATAAGAACGAAAACCATGTTCAAGTTTCTATTATCTCTGGGTGGGTATGTGAACTTATTTTATCTACATATATATATATATATATATATATATATATATATATATATATATATATATATATTATGTGTGTATGTGTGTGTGTACTTTTATACCTGCAGAGGATCTAGAAATGTCTGACTTGTACACGGACGCCGGATTTCTCTCTCTCGGTGTAATTGACCTGTAAAGCTTGTCAGGACACTCATCTAGGATAATAAAAACTCTGATATAAAAAAGTGTGCTACTGACTATCTACGTCGTTGTAGTAAACTGTTGGGGAAAGGAGGCCTTCTTAGTCCTTATCAACAACCTTCGTAGAGATTGAGATTTGAACTAAATATCAGGTTTACAAACTTATAATTGCTTAAAGAGTAGATTGACGAATGCCTGTCGCCCGGTTTCCGCACTCATTTGTTGCCCGGTGAAGAGGTACTAGCGCATGATCACCTCAAAGACACCTAGTGATTGACATTGTTTATTGACCAGGCCAGTGCACGCTGTCTCTTATTTACTCTATCAGAGCAACTTGTGGACAATTATGTCTCACTAAGTCCTACATGTCTAGTCTGGGTCGCTCTTGTTTAAACGGGTTTTAGTACAGGTTAGACAGCTTGTTTGGCTGCTGTTTCCGACTGGTAGTGCATGATCACTAACTCTTAGGTAGCGTTAAGTTCGACTGTTCCATCAACAGTTGTATAATATAGTTGGTAACCGTACATGCCAATTCGCGCTTAGAAAAATAATCCTACAGTTACCCCTGTGGAATTACCCGAAACACTGACCCACATGTATCAAGACTCGACTAATCGCCAGGTTTTGCAACAGACAATCTCCCACTTTACCCTCCCCTACTCTATCGAACACCAAAATAACAATACAAAGAAAAAGAAACAAACCTAAACCAGACAGAAACAAATTTGTTTTGCCCCTGCTCTTAAGGCAAACATCCATAAATATCTAGGGGCTTAGAACAACAATCAATGACGTAGAAACATTTATCCTAGTAAAGTACCCGGATATCTTAGCACTAAGTAAAACAAACCTACAATGCTCAATCTCCTCACACGATTTTTACATTACTGGATACGTCTCACTCTACCGAAAAGACTCTGACTAACATATGCACGGGCTAAAAGTTTATTTTTGGAACGCACTACCCTTGACTAGAGCATATAGGCTAGAATCAGATAATCAAGCCTACATGTGATTTAAATAAACCGTATAGCACAGCGTTAGATACTTATATTTTTCATACCGTTCTTCTTAGACCCGGATTCTATCGTGCTTAAGTTCCTATTTAAAGCAAAGATAAACCACTCTCACTTGACTTGTTGTAATGATGTATATCACCCTAATATATCGCCCCAACACTGATTAGCGGTTGCTCAAAACGACGAGATACTACAAACGGGCTAATTGGGACTTCATCAGAGATCATATCAGAGACGCCTCATGGAGTTAAACTTCTTTCTCTCCCTGCTGATCAGTACGCAAATGAGTTAAGAGAATGGGCTCATGCAGGCGTTAGAGTCATGTCTGAAAGCGAAAATTCTATAGCTAGCCCCATTCTCACAATTGTTTATATCCTCCTTTGCAGCTGCTATTGCTCAGATGCAGCAATTTAACAACCGGAAGTGAACTACAAATAGACAGAAACTTAACGCGTCAAAAATCATCGTAAGACTCTGATAGATGAAGCAAATACAAGGTATCCATATCTGACCAATAAACGCATTCAGTCACAGAAACTAGGTACTTGCGATTTTTGAAAAAAATAATATAGTATGATGAATAATGGTAAATCAACATTTCCCCTCGCTATACAACCACAATGGTGTCGTTTGCACGGGCACTAACAAGACTGAACTACTTGCCCAGCGTTTCGCCTCAAACTCCATTTTTTCTTAAATTTCATATTGTGAACTGAAGACACACTTTATGACCTGATCATCACCTAATCACATGTCCGTGACATTAAGAAAAACCTTAACACCTCCAAAGTATGTGGGCCTGATCTTATACAAGTAATAGTAATAAAGAAATGATCTGCTGAACTAGCCCATGCGCTATCCAAACTCTACAAAAAATGCCTTGCCGAATCTTGCTTCGATAGATCGAAAGTTGCCCTTTCACTACAAGTCTTCAACAATTCTGGAGATAGAATTTACCCTAAGAATTATCACCTCATCAGTCTACTCCATTTGTTCGCTAAAATCTTTGAATCCTAAATCAATTAAACGATAGTCCGTCACCTCGTTAATGGTAAACTTCTTTCCGACTATCAGTATTGATTTAGGCATACACGGTCTACTGCGGATATCCTATCGATTATATGTGTAAGCATATACCATATACTGGGCAAGGCAGGTAAAGCTAGAGCAGTAGCGCTTTATATATCCAAAAACTTCGTCAAAGTCTGACATAAAGGTCTTCCTATAAAAATCTATTCATATTGTATTACTTGACAACTATTTAAAATAATTACATCCTTTCTATCCAACAGTAAGATACAGAATGTTGTTGATCGCTGTCACTCTAAAATCATGATATAAATGCAAGTGTACCCCAGTGATCCATCCTTGGACCTTTTTATTGATTCTGATTTTCATAAATTACCTCCCTGATTACATTGTGTCTGAGATCAGTATATTTGCTGACGACACCACGCTTTACTCTCTTCATGTGGGTAAAACGGACGCACACATATATAAGACAATGGCTGAATCCTAAGAAAATGACCTCAAATCTGTTGTAGAATGGGGTCATAAATAGATAGAAACATTTAATCTTTCCAGAATATGTTTACTCAATAATGGATCTGCCGAGTTAATTAATAAAATTAAGTTTCAATAGAAATTGCTTTTTTTCATGATAGTGTAGATATGGGGAGACTTTTTGGTCGTGTCATGGCTAATATCCTTGTAGATTCTCAGTAGCAGCTATTGTTTCAACGTTCTCCAGGTATTTATTCATTTATGTGATGTTGCTGACATGTTTAATTTTTATTACCAGTTATTTATGTTGTTTTTGCAAAATGTGAATTCTCTTCAGGCAACATCGAAACACACTATGGATATTGGTTTAACAATTCGGTACCGTTTAGGGATATTTTATTCAATACATAACTGATATATTCTATAATAGTATATAGAGAAAGCCACAGTTTCAGTCAATAGATCGGTTGGAATTCGTTCTACGGTAAGTTACGAAAAATCAAACTTGTCAAAACATGTGTGCATCATATCCTGTTGATCTGTTTCAACTGCAATTTGGATGAGGATTTTCGAAAAATAACGAGAATTATTATTATAAACGGTAATCTCGAAAACGTAGTTGAACGATGAATTTCACACAAGGTATCGACCTTCATTAATGATACATTTTAGGGTTCCCCCAAATGCACATTATTTTTTAAAAAGATACAATGGACCGGCTTTAGAATTAAAGATGTCGTGCTTAATGTTGTATCTGTTGTATCTAGTTGAATTTATCCAAATAAATGACAAATTATGTTTAAGTCGCGGAATGCATTTCCCTCTTTTTGCAAGTGTAGCTTCCTCACTATTCATAAAAAGGTAGGTTATTTATAACTTACATCATCTGTGTTAAGCGGGGCGACACCTTCCACGATTAGAGGTGACTTTAATTACACGTCTCTCGCAAGATTCTTAATTCAAATTGCTTAAATTTCAGTCACCCCAGACTTACGAATCTGCAAGGGAATTTATATTGATGACCTAGTTCGGCGTCAAACTTAAATTTTAGAAACATTTTCTTACTGCTAAAAACTTATTAAGATGCAGCGACTATTTTTCTGTAGATAGAAGGAATATCATATATCTATCAATTTCAATTTAAGTGACTTTATTCTTTATATATATAATATGTACAAGAGTAATTCTTAAATGAATTACTTAATTATTTTGAGTGTTGGAACATAGTTGCTATGCGTAGGAGTCGAAATGTAAGCTAAATATAATTTAATTTAGTTTTAGGCAAAAGCGGTCAGACGAAAAGTAGAACGCCCTCATGAAAATTCAGACTCCTCGGATTTGTATGAAATTTTACAACAGATATGAGACATCAATAAATAAATATTCATAAAATGTAAGTGTGTGTAAGTATTTGAAACCTGTAGTAGGATTGTTCAATGTATTGCTCAATTTTGTACATGCTTGTAAATCGTAAATGTGTACGTAATAAATAATAGATTACGCACGTTTCTATTTATTAGACTCATTTCAAACGCGTTATAACAGATAAAACCGGTTGACTGGCAGATAACATTGAGGAAGTAAATAAAGTGGTCAATTAACCATTTGTAGTTTTACGCCGTGACTGAAGGGAGTCAAAGTTTTCAGAGGGGCTTAATATATGAATATTTTGTTATTTAAAAATGCATATGTATCAGATTTGCATTTAATTAAGAAATATTCCCTAAATTTTTATTATTTCTGAATATACACTAAGCTGAGACTAAAATTTGCGACATTTTCTAAAATCAAAATTAAGTAACTGATTTTGATCATAATTGGAAAAATTGACACTCGGAATAAATCTTTTAAGCATTATGTCTTGAATTTTATTTTCATAAAGGAACATAACATGTTGAAACCTCTTGCGTTCAGGGAATATTTTCTACTAGAATATTTATAAAGTTGTGCATGTTTATATATTTACGAATTTGTGTGTACATAATTAATTGCTAAAGTTATTAAGACATGATTAGTAATGCTGGCATAAGATAAAGGAAGATTATGATATTATTGAGAATAAAAACTTAAATTTACATTTTTCAATAGTAGTCGACCTGAAATTGACTGCACTATTTAGGATAATATCATAATTAAACTTAGCTGTTTTATATGATATCCTTTAAAAGTTAATAAAGACAATGTTGATGGTACAATGATGTTGTCATAATGTGCCTGTAGCGTATGCTTGTCACTAGACTATTAAGGAAGCTTAATTTATAAAAGTGACTACCCTCTATCGAATGCTTGCAAAGGTCAGGTAATTTAATACATATCAATTAGTTCCGATTATTCAATATTTCTAGAGTTTATTATTTGAGAAAATAATTTAAGCGAATTTTGCAGAAGTCATTTTGTTATACATCAACCTTACTGAGAGTGATTATTACCATCTCTTCTTTGGTTGTTTACTGCTTCCCTGGAATAAAATGAAATACATTTAATATAACACTTACCTACATTTGGTAATGTATCTTCAATTGGAGATGTCATTTGAAGGAAACATGGCAGTACTCTTGTCAATTGACACACCCCATTAAGTATGAAAACATGTATATTTCCCTCATGGACAAAATATGATGTTATGGCGTCTAACCTAACTTATCATTCTCATGATTTCAATATTGACGAGTAATTTATATGTTTATTGATGCAAACGTCTGGATTTGTGCCAACTGTTTGTTTACTTTTCAGATAATATTGAATATATACAAGTATCTGTTTAAGCTTTCTTTTACATTTCAATAGCAAACAAACTTCAATTTTAATATAGTATATCATCTGTATTTTATTAAGAACTTCTTTTTGATCGACACTTCTAGTCGACAAGTACATTAACTCAATATCATTTTACTCGGTTCTCTACAAAAAGTGCCTAGCTGAATTGTGCTTCCTCGATAGCTGGAAAGATTGCTTCTGTGGTACCAGTCTTCATGAATTCTGGGGATAGAACTGATTCTCAGAACTACCGCCCAATCAGTCTACTCCCTGATTTTGCTAACATCAAGTGATAATCCGGCACTTAGTTAATTCTGAACTTCTTTCTGGCCACCAGTATGGATTTAGACAAGCACGATCTACTACGAACATCCTAACAGTCATCTCTGAACACATATATCATATATTTAATCATACAGGTGAACCGAGCGCAGTAGCGCTTGATATATGCAACGCCTTTGATAATGTATGGTATAAAGGGTTTCTCCTAAAAATACGCGTATATGGTATTACTGGACAGATATTTAATATAATTAGATCTTTCCTAACAAAATCAAAGATCCAAGTTGTCCTCGGTGGCCGTTTATCTAAGCAAGATGACAAAAATGCTGGTGTTACCAAGAATCTATTTTTAGACCCTTATTGTCCTTTATCTCCATAAACAATCTCCTTGATGACATTGAGACTGAGATTGGTATATTTGCTGACGACAAAACGCTTTACTCTCGTCATGTGGGCAAAACGGACGCGATCATATTCAGGGCAATGGCTGTATCCTTAGAAAATGACCTATAAGCTATAGTGGATTGGGGTCATTAATGGTTGGTAACTTTTAATTCGCAAAGACAAAACTGTAAATGGGAATTTAGAAGTCTATGACTAAACTCCAAACGTTTTAACAATAACAAAAAACTCGGTTCGGTTCAATTTCTGTAGAAGCACAAAAAACCCTGAACAAAAATAATTCAGCTCGCCGCAGAATCTTACTCGACACTCTCTTTTCAGTAGATTTGTTACTTTGAGGTTGTGAGTTCAATCCTCACTAGAAAACTAGTAAGCCAAAGGCGGACCCTCTTACTGCAGGGTTGAACTAAGTCCGAGCCACCTCCATCGCTCGATTCTGGCTCAAGATCATCAATTCCTCCACACTCTTCCCTGATCTCCGGATCACACAAATGACAATGCGCGCGGTCTCTTATTTCGGGTGCTCCTTCGAAGGGGGAGCGGTTGAACTTCCACTTCCTCAGAAGCACTCCCATTAGACGAGTCGGAATCTGATAGTCTTCCACCGACACCCGAGGGATTATCTGGCGAACCTGACCTGAAGTAGACCGGCCTCTCACTATACTCAGAATCTTCTTCCTCGTCGGAAAAAGGAGGCGATCCTACATAAGGCCGTAGATCCCTGACGTGACGAGGTATTCCATTAATTCGCACCGACTGCTCACTGATCACATCGGTTACGCGTCCAGTTCCATATTTAGTTGTACACCTGCTGTGTCGGGTCTTAACCCATACCAGATCACCTATCTCAAACCTCCCTTCACTCACTTGCACTTCAGGCGGGGGTACGATATCAATGCCTTCCTTTCGGATATGATATCTATGCATGGTATCAGCCGGCGCTGTAGACGGTGAGAGGTTGTCCTTTGGTGTAACATTATGCCAGTAGACAGCCGCCAACGCCGAGCATTTTTTTCTGGCCGCAATAGTTTTTATACTTCTGTGACTGCGTTCCACAATGCCATTACCGGACGGAACGTAAGCACATCGGAACCTCAAATACACGCCCCAGGTACTTGCAAACTCCTTAAATTGTCTGCATGTGGATGCAGTGTCGTTATCTGTTAATATTTCGGTTGGTGGGCCTCTTTCATGAAAAATGGTCTCCAGCTGACGAATGACACTAGCCGAATCTTGCCGTCGAAGTGGCCGCCATATTGCAAAACGGGAGGGACCACAATCAATAAGCGTCAAAAATGGCACCCGTTATAGTGGGTCATGTCCATAGCCAATCTGCACCAGTTTTTCTTGACACTCAGATCTCCTTTTTTCCACTGAACCGGTTCTGGATCAATTGATTGGCAAGCTTTGCAGGTTCTAACAACAGATTGAACGAGCCCCTTTGCCACCAGCGGGTCGACAGTCCTGGCAAAATATAACGTTCTTTTAACACCTGGGTGGCCACTCTGTCGATGGGTGTTGGCAACTTTATCTTCACTTAATCGGGCTACCGAAGTGGTGCAACTCTCCAGATTTGGCTCTCCTTTCTTGTGCATACTCAACCATCCCTGCGGAACTCTGGTGAGTCTGTCAGCTTTGTTTTGGCAGGATTTAACCAGAGTCAAATCAAACGCCAACATGTATTCCTCAGCCAGCGATCGTAATGCTCCCAAGCGTCGCCTCACCAGCATTTCACCTGCCGCCTTTGTGTTTAGACGTGCCTTTCCTTTCAGGGTGTCAGACACCCATCGATGCACGCATGCTGAATCGGTCATTACATATAATACTTGTGCTTTCCACTGAAGGGCCAGATTAATACCTTTAATCACTGCATCAAGTTCGGCCAGATTAATGTGCCTCGCATCATTGTTCGGACGCAGCTAACAAGCATATTCCACAATGTTTCCATTCACTTCCAATGCCACTCCCGTAGCAATGGAACTTGCGTCAACCCAGACTTACATTTCGTTTCCATCAACGTACTAGTTTCCCCTTACTGTATCTGATCCCCACACTCTTGCAGTCATTTCCGACAGCATCCGAGAGAGAGAGCGGCATCTTTGGTCTCATCGTCCCATCCTTTGGTTAGCGAACTTGCTTGACGCTTGATGAACGAAGTAGCAACCCTAAGCCAGCTGCACACTGGAAAGTGGCCAACCAATTTTCCACACTAGGAAAATACACGTCGACGTGTCATTACATGCAGCATTTCTGGAATCTGACTACCTCGTTTCCATTTGAGAGAGTCACTCTTTCCCCAGACCTGCAGACACAGGACTTTGGTTCCATCTCTCAATCGTTCTGGATCTTTGCAGACCGATCCGTACTTTAGGAAGTGCTGCCGCACACGAACCACAGAAACCAGTCGTTCGTTGATGAAGATATCGTCGACATAGGCTGACGTGGCATTTTTTATTTTCTCATCTTGAGACATTATCGAAGCAATCACAGACTTCATAATAAGCGGCGCCACATTTAGGCCGAACCCCAGTCGAGTAAGGCAAAAACGCTTGCCTTACATAATTACTGTTTGGAAAGGCCACAACGCTTTGTCAACGTGAATTTGTAGGTATGCATTCCTCAAATCTAAAAGCGACACATCGGCTACTTGTTGCCGCCACTTTCTGATTCTTTGCGCGCACACTTCTGCGTAAGCAGTGAATGCATCCACATAGTCATTTAGTTCTCGATAGTCGAGTACTGGTCGGACCTTCTGCTTGTGTTCCTGCACAATCGCCATCAAAGAAATTAGCCTCCTCGGAGGGCCTAGTTCTTTCTCGGGTAATGTGCTGCCACAGTGAGAGTTCTTCGTCGTACGCTTCCCGGATGTGACAGGCACTTTATATTCCTGCACTTTATTTGTCAGCTCGCTGGGAATACGACCAGTCTCCGATTTCCACGATGCAGTCCATAATTTTGTACTCTCATCAAATGTTACAATAAAGTCGGGTTCGTCGATAAAAACGGCTGCACACTTGTTCAGGTTCCCGAATCGCACTTTACCAGATTTAGTCAGGTGTACGCCGCCAAGCTCTCTAATCGCATCAATTCCAAGAAAGAGATCGAATCCTAATAACTGCCCGTCCACAACTAAAACCTCAATATCCACAGGCTAAACTTGCTCAACTCCCAACTTGATTTTTCCGTAACCCAAACACTTCAGGATCTTTCCGTCGGTGGTCAATACACCCACCTTCTTATCCCTCCAGCAACAATATACGACCTTGCTCACCAGCGTCTGTGAGCATCCGGAATACACCAGAGCCGCGCACTCTTGTCAATCCACGTAGATTTTACAGTAGGTAAGGTGCAGGTTTTTACTTGGTCGGGAAGAAAGCTGGCGCTGATGTCTCCCCCCCCCCTCTTGGGCGTTTCCCTTGCACTCTGATGAAATGTGCCCAAGTCCGTTGCACCGTAAACACCGTTTCTCGCTGTCAAATCTCCGAAATTTACAATCTGCCCTCTTCGAGGGTCCTTGTGTACAATTTCTAGCCATATGGTTAGGCCCAGAGCACTTGTAGCCGATGATTACTCTGTTGTATCGTTTGGCGGGGGAAAGTTCTGCATCCAGACACGGTCGTCTTACAGACGTGGCGGCTGATACTTTGTGCCCGTTGTCATCCGTCATGATTACTCTTGCTCGATTCAGCAGTTGTTCCATGCTCATTACGTCCATCCTGGACGAGGCTCTAAGAAGCTGCCTGACATACTGTGGCAACCTCGCCACGAATGCATAAGCCATCCATCGATCGGGCAAAGGTTCGCCAATCAGCCGAGTGAAACGATACATTTCAGCCAGAAATTCGTCTACTGTTTCCTCTGGGCGGAGACGCCTCGCCACAAATTGGTCGAATGCGTTGAATCTATTCGTTGCATACGCAGTCATAAGGGCCTGTTTAATTTGTTCCGCGTCTGCCTTTTCTCTTGACTCAACTGTCTTACTCGACACACTCTTTTCTCTTTTTTTCCCAATTCTCCTTTTCTTTTCTTTTTATTAGCAGATTTCCCCTCAGTTAATTCCGTTTAACCAATCAGAAAAAAAACAATCCGCTGGCTCACTATTTGTCATTATAATTAAATCCATTATTATTGTGAAGCAACCAGTAAATTTGTTACTTTGAGGTTGTGAGTTCAATCCTCACTAGAAAACTAGTAAGCCAAACTTATTTCCCTTTCCATCTGCAAGCCAGGCCAAGGCGGACCCTCTTACTGCGAGGTTGAACTAAGTCCGGGCTACCTCCATCACTCGATTCTTGCTCAAGATCATCAATTCCGCCACAAAAACTCATTTTTATCAATAACTACAAAAAAACTTTCAACCACCGATTGTCATGTCAAATAACACCCTACTTGAGAGATCATCATTCAAACTCCTCGGCTTAAACTTTACAGGTAACATGTATTTCAATAACTATATTGAAGACATTGCGAAGCCTGCAACAAAGAAAGTGGGATCCCTCTACCGTGCTAGTAAACTACTCACACCTGACATTATCCTGTATCTCTCCAAAGCTACCATCCGCCTGTGCATGTAGCAGTGTTGTCACACTAGCGCTGGTGCATCACCCACTAATCTCCCGAAGGTCCCAAAAAGAGTCGCCAACGTAAGAGGTCCTTCACTATTAACCAAGCTCCAGCCCCTGTCCTATCGCCGCAATGTTGTAACCTTGTGCTTGTTTTACAAATACTTCAATGGATTGTGCTCCGTGCACTGGCTACTCTGGTTTCCCCTTTACGTAAATAACCAAGACCAACTCGACAATCAGCTAAATGGAAACCCCCAGATGCCGAAGAACCTCCTACTCTAATAGCTTTGTTCTTCTTGCTGCCGGCATCTGAAACTCTATCCCTTCTCCCTGTTTCCCAGACAGCTCGCTACACATCTCCCAACTTCAAATTACACCTAAAACCTACACCCTAATTCTCAGTAACCACTTTACGTCTACAGTGGTGGCCTGCCTTGTTTAGGTAGAACATGTTTTTAAAAATTGCCTTAATATATACTTAGAGCATATTCTAAAAGTAGTCTAATATCAGCATTGGAATCAGCCATTGCCTCTTCAGTAAGATACAAATTATCGAAAACATACGAATTTCAGGAAATTCTACTTTACGCGAATCCTGGAATTAATTTCGGAAGAGTTTCTCAAAATTACCGGTATTTTGGAGTTTCATGAATTTTCTTAAATATTTTTATAAAGTTTATGAAGTGAAACACCATTGGTGTGCAATTTACTTCGGTATTATTTAACATCAGCTACAATCATCTATACTTAACAAACAGAGTTTGACTGGTATTGCTCAGCAAAACTTTCTACGATAGTATTTATGAAATGAACAGTATTAGTGAAACAGTGGTTATAGTGTATGGTCTGTATCACATCAGACAAATATTTGCAACTAAGGTAAATAGAATTCGCGCGTATCCTCTCCGTTAGATGAGTGTTGGTGTTTATTGTAGTAAGAGAGACATGGTAACATAGTGTATCTTTCCCCAGTAGTTGTAGGTTTTATTTCTTATCAGAAAAGTGTCTCTTTATATATACGTCTTTATTGCTGAACATTCGACGTTGTCAATACTCGTTATGCTAACTTTGACACGTCAAAACGGCGCGACTCCTAATGTGTTTCACTTGTGGACCTGAATGATTACTGCTACACTTTCCACTAATGTCTGGATCCCACATACTGTTAGGTAGTTGATGGCTGTTGCTTCGTGCGCTCCTCCGGAATGAGACATGCACCTCAGATGTGCCTTCTGAATCGACGGACGAGTTTCTGCTCCTAAATGATCCGATATATTTTGCGCTTCTTGATTCGCGGCTATGTGGGAAGCACTGGCACTACATATTAATAACTCAAATTCGACGATTCATTACTTTTGTCATACCTTTCCCGATTGTTGAATGATTACTATCAAAATCAATGCAAAGATCGCATATGTGGAGTGACATTATATAAACTAAAACAGATTTCTGAATTACCACGGACGTCATTCACCGTCGTGTGTGTTTAGTGATACATCGCAGTCTGGCGGATTCACCAAGACGTAATCTCCCACATCATATGGTCCGCCCATCTTATCGTTGTCAAGTTGCTGCAGAATGTCGATTCTTTTACTCAAATCTAGTACTTGTAGATGGCATTCGCAGATGGAGTTGCTGGGTATACGCTATTCTTCGGCATTACATTGTACCAATGTCTTTTTTCCGCAATGGATCACTTCTTTCTCGCAGCAATATTATTTATACTGCGGTGGCTTATCTCGATGATGGCATTATCTGAGGTTACGTATGCGCATAGCAGTCGTAGTTAAACTTTCTTATTCACATAAACAAGCGTCTGACTTGCTGTCTGCTAAAAACTAGTTTGTTATTTACCAACATCTCATGTACTGCCCGCCGTTCGTAACAGACAGACAATAGTTGTCGAATAACGCTTGCCTAGTCTTTTCCTACAATTGGTCGTCAAACCGCAAAACGGTCGGTCACCAGTCGATGAGAAAAATAACGTAGTTGCCATTATAATTGGTAATATGCATTCCAACCATTTCCCATGCGTCGCTTGCTTCTAGTTGTCCTTTTTGGCGCCGCGCTAGTGCTGGCTCAATTGACTTACACATCTCACAGAGTTAGATGAGTGGTTAGAACTATGATTTAAGAATGTATGGGTCTACGCTTCTACCGAAATACAGTTCTCTACGGGCGGGCTGTGTGTGAATGATATCTATCTGCTGCTAGCTCATCGCGCTCACTGCAACAGCGCTTGTTTGACCAACGGGTTCGGTGCCCACATTTATGACATCGTATTATTTCTGAGGCACTCGTGTTAGCTGATCGGAAAGATTGCAGTATGACGGAACCAATCATACTCGGAGACTATATAGTCAGGTGTCTAACCATGACCTTATCAACACTTCGCTGTTTGTCTTTGTATTTTGTATCTCCCGATCAGCGTGTCGAGCATCCACTGATAGACGCAAAAATAGTTTGTATACAGGTACAACCTCTTTGCTTGCCATTTTGCTTACCTTCAATGACAACATCTAATTAAGGTAGGTTCATGTGAGTGGCGTTTACTCGTACCGCAACTAACACGGCTCTATCTTTTAACAACACGCTAGTGAACTGGCACCGACCCATAAGTTAATTTGTTCCACGTTAACACATCATTCTCTTTGAGCCGAGTCCTCATGTATCAAACTCTTAACAGTTTCTGGAATCATTCAGGCGAGGAGCGTATCTCTTGTTTTGTCGTTCCACACTCAAGCTACAGTAGCCGATCTCGTTTTATTACGCCCTTGCTACGCGAAGCAAACAACACACTGTCAAGTGTCTCACAAGTTTTCCGCACATGACATGTCGTCGAGCACCGCCGATGTCGCCTTTTTTACAGTCTCCTCTTAGGATATGACATCACCGACGATTTAACTGCATGATCACATTCGAACCCCAAACACTGTTTTGTTAGGCAGTATCTCTTGCCGCGAAAGACTACTGTTTTAAATAATCCTGAAATCTTGTCGTCCCACACCTGTAGATAGGCTTCTTCAGATCGAGCAATGATACGTTCAGTCCTTTCTAGTGAAACTCCATCAACTTCCTCGCACATGCATCGGTATCAGTTGTGTAAGTTTTTTTATATTGATTTATCTCACGGTAGTCTAAGATTGTTTCCACGTTTCAGTCGACCTATTGGAGGTCCACCCTTTTGGTTTGGGTACGAGATAAACCAACCCTACTTTATCCAGATAGAACTCATGTACATATGACACAATTCTGTACCTTGGTTAGTGCTTTATTTTCTGTCCAGTTCCAAGACGCAGTCTAGATTTGTTGTCGTTGATCGAATTATACTTTGAAGTCTTGGCGATCGACGCAAAGTGCGGCACACATCGGTGCTTAGGGAATTTTACAGTCCGAGCTACTGTAATGAGACTCCCATTTAGTGCTTTTATAACGTTATATCCTAGTAGCAAGTCAGAGCCCAGTATATTCTTCCGCGTACCCGGGAGGTTGACTGTACAGCACGTCTGTGTCTCGCTATTTATCGTCATTATTTAATCGCTGTCAAGTACGACATAATATGTGATCACTATGGTACGGTATCAGCCTGAATCAAGAAGCGCTAAGCAATGTGTTGGCTGGATATGCGTTCAGACAATTAACTGCGCCTCGTTTTAATCTAGTCCGGGGAGAAGAGCAGCGCTGCCATATTGTTCCCTTCTAGTTTCCCGGACAGCTTGATGTAATGTGTCTGATGCCGCCACACTGGATGCAGCGTATGTACCCCCGTCTACTGTCTTAGAGGAAGCAATTCACTTTGATACGTTTGGTCTACCTCAGCGGATCTCTTAAGTTCTGCTTCATTCCTAATAATTACCAGTGTTCGCTAAAGTCAATCGGCGTCACTTATATTCTCATGGGTGCCCTCAGGAGTTATTACAAACGAACTGTGATTTCGGCCACTAATGCGTATACGGAAATCTCTTTAGGCAATCAATACAGAACGGCCAGCCTCTTCAATACGGCATACAATACACCCACTCTCTGGCTTGTCAATATTGTCAACATTAGATTGTTTTACAAGTTTCCATCGCAAATGTTTTTACAGTGCAGCTTTCGTCAGCTTAACATTAGCCTTATCACTTTCGCTTAACTGCTAGGAAATATCAAAAACGAGTACGGTTAGTTATAGGTGAATACCCATCGTGACATTCTTGATGCCACACAAGCGAAGTTAGCACTACTCTCTCAACCCAGTCTACCACAGACGTGAATTCGCCAAACTCAGGTATGAGTTTCATGTATAACTTTTCATTCGCTATTATTTAAAAGAATAAACACTACGGAAAATCTCAAAATAGGTTTTCATTTTGTATCAAAAACGTATTTATCTATCTTGCTCTCGCTGAACACTCGTCGCGATACCAACTCATCATGTCAACTTTTCACACTACACACTGAAAGAAATATCCTACTTTTTTATTTCAACGTGAATTCGCCTATACAAAACAATGGACATTTAGATAAGTAAACACTAGTAATCGCCCAAAATAACAAGATTATTTCTTGTAAACGAATTGCACTGGGTTCAAACGACACATGGCGCGACCGTAACTCTTTTTCATCGTTTACCCGCATGATAGGCGCTACAGTAGTGAGTAATGTTAACGCATAACTGTCGTAAAAATCAGTCATAATACTCGTTTACAGTTTGTCTAGTAGTCTGTTTCTGCTCGTATTTTTATTCAAAAAGTACACGAGACCTTTACATGACTAATTCCCCTCTCCAGAACCACCTTCGAGTGAGGACGAAATAGTTGAGACCAGATTATTCTAAAACATTTAAGCCACGTCTCGAAAATGACACTGGACATACTGACTTGTTTTAGTTGTTTCTATCTCCACTGTATACAAAGCAACTTTCAGATTTTAAACAGCGTCACAGACAGTATATTGCAGGCTGTAATGTTAGATGTCTGACTAAGTTACCAGACATGCCAACTTGTCGTAAGAAGTTAAACTCGGTTGATTGACACCTACACATACCTGGTTGTAAGAAATACAACCATACTGATTAACACAGACACCTACCTCGCCTGAAAATATAATATCCGGATTATTGACACAGACATCTCCCTTGCTGGAAAATATGTATCCCTTGATTTGATGGAGATACACTTGAAAATGTAATCTGCCAAGGTCTACTGTAGAAGGTAATGCACATATCTCTAAATAAACAGAAAAATGGATCTAAGCCATTCCTGTAGGCAGCGGCTCTACATTGAGTGAGTAGTGGAAATACCGGGATAGCTGTTTCAGTTGTAGACGCGATTGTATTCAAAATGATATATTCAGTGGCCATATTATTATATTTTTATACATAAGCATTTACATAGGCATATCAGTTCTATATAACATAAACTCCCATAGACGGCCTCGTGGCTAAAAGTAAACTTAATTGTTAGCTTTATCTGCAGAAATATCATATATATAAAAACAGCAGATGCACCATTTTCTATGTCTTCAAATGTAATCTCTCTGCTTCAGGTAGATTTCATTTGTAGTTTTAGACAATATGTTTTTTCCGTCTTGTTTTCTACGCTGACCATTAAAATATTCCTTCTTGTTTGTGGGAAGTAACAATTTCAAAAATATCATGAATATCGAATATTAAGAAATATATAATTAATTTACTGACTAGAAAATAAAATATCATCAGAATAAATATTTTTCAATTTATTATAATTTCAAAAATCGATATATCAACGGGGTTTAATTATATAACGCCACAATCGATCAATAATATATGATTACGTTATTGTTATGAGGATAAGTAGAGGCTATATGCGGAGTTTGGCAACGTTTTCGTATTTTACATTGCAGCAAACTATTCATGTTGGGTGCAGAATCCTAGTGTCAGCAAAACAAATGGAAAAGAAAAAGGGATATTTCTTAATTACCCGTAAGACAGATAAATGTTGCCAATGAGACTACTATTCCCACTATTACTTGAAATAGTCTGCATTGTATGGCTTTGTCACACGAGTGCGAATTTTGTAGGCAAATATCAACTACCTAAAACATGGATTTAATGTTGTTGTTTTAAAGTTACATAATGACAAAAATATAAACACACTACTAATATTTGATCTCATTAATTTCTCATAAACATTTTCAGATTGTTTTCAGAATTCAAACAATATTTGTGACAGAGACACATTTCGATGTTCAGCCCCTATATAATCCTATAGTATGGAAATGTAATGTTCAGACGTGCAGCCGATCGCTCAATATACAATACAAAAAGTGATTTTCTAAACGTCATCTAATGACGCTCTTAAATGAAACTTGAAACTCGAACTTTATAAACTTTCTAGGCGTTCAGGCTAGGATCTAGGTGTAGTATATCTCCTGTTGAAAAATGATGCTATAATACACGAAGCCCGCGTCCGAGCCGAATGTCCAAAAAATTTTAATCTGTCACAAACTCTTACAGCTTGTTTAGTGATAGAATCAATTAACCAGCTATAGTCTGAAACTATATTAACAAGATTATTCAGATAAGTATGTTTCTGTAAAAAAAATGTCGTACAATAATATGGTGGTGTTTGGGGTTGCATTGAACGTCTACAGAATAGAAATAGTTTTACTACACAACAGAAAATAATACAATACGTTTGTTGAATGCCCGCGGGTTTATCTAATTTGTGTTTTTACACTTAATTCACCCTGAACATAACACAACGCTACTGATACGTAGCGGGTTACTGTGAAATACAGGAAATATTTATAAGGGAATAATAAGTTTGGAGTTACATTTAATGAATATGGTTTAAATAGTTTAGAGAAAATACAATTCTTTATTTCGTTACGTTTAACACTAAACTGAAAATTAAACGCATATCAAAATAATAATTATTCCTCTTATTTATTAATAGTATGAATAAGTCTCCGATTAATAAAAATACGGGAGTATTATCTAAAAACATTCGACAATACATTCATTTATACTGACCATAAACATCTGCATTCATAAAAACAAAAGTATCATTTTAAATTAGAGAATAGTTCAATTAACAGTTGTAGTAATACGGATCTATTAACAATAATGTGTTTGTGTAATAGTAAAAGATTTCAATAAATATATCGAATAGTAGTGGAACCATTTCAAATTCCTGCGAGTAAATATCCTATTACATTACATGTAGGTATTTTTAAAGTGTTGTTTGCTTCATCCAAATTGATTTATATTATTCTGAAATCTTTTTAAAATAGTTTTAGTGTGATTACTTTAGTGTTATACAAATTTTCAAGTTTGTTTTATATTTGAAAGTAATAATATATTTATCTATACACTCTTACATTGTTATTGTGTTTTAGGGTTTGCTTGAGAGGTGACGATGTCTAAGTAGTTAAGGACACGGACTGAAACCCTAGGTGTGCCAAGTTCGAACCCAGTTCGTTCCACAGAATCACTTCCACTTAGGATGTTGGACATCTTCAAGTGGTTCCGTCCATAAGTACTTGATGTATTTCTAGAAAAGTGTCTAATCTAGAAAGATATCGGGGAAACAAATGCCAACAATAGAATCTTCTTATTCATATGAAATGAATCAACTAATGAGGAGTTTCTTGTTTAAACGATGATAGAAATATCAAACAAATAAAAAGAGGAAATAATGTTTTCGATGTTAATAGGCGAGTTCGAAAATGTCATTGGTCTAAAAATGTTTCAAACTAGTGATGTGTTCTATAAATTTAATGAAATTAACATCACATAATAACACACACAAATAGTAAGATGAATAATTTTTAACTGCAAAATATAGACATAAACTGTATTCGAAACAATTCTTACTTGAAACCATAATTCAATCGTCTGTCGTGTCATACTAGACAAAGATGGTACTTCATGACTTTTCCGAAACACTCAGCATTATTAAGTGAAGATCAAATGTAAGTTTACTAATCGTGGAAAAGAAGTGGGGCCCTCCTGTAAATTCCAGACATTAGTCAATGAAAGTGAAGACTTCGGATTACTACTATCAACCACTTGTCTTCATGCATGACATGGAAATAATCTAAAAACAGCTACGATGCATTCGTAAAATACACATAGAGATAACATACCATAATAAAAGTATCGAATTTTTGTAAAAAGTGTCGGGCAGCAAAAAACAAATATAACTTGGAAGGAGTGTGGGCAGGTCAGAAATAGATTTGACATTAAAAATAAGTATAAAACATGTTATTATATATAACAAACTGTTGCTGGAGAATGCGTGCGTTGGAATAGATTTCAGTGACGTAAATAAGATGATGGAAGTAAGAAGAAGAAACACCCCACAAAGAATTGGTGAAAATTAAAAACAAAAAATAGTACACCAATGATTGTATAGGAGCTGAACATCGAAATGTGTTTTAAGAGAACGTTGTTATAGAAATCATATACATAATTGTAATGAAATGTAGTGTTTTTTTTATTGTTGTTCAAATATGCAACTAGAGGTGCTTCGCTAAAGCGTCTACGTTGGTAATTCCAGATATTTCTTTTAGTGCGACTTCGAAAAATCAGTTTTATTCATACTTACACACATACATTGACTTTCTTGTCTACCCCCCTCTCTCTCTCTCTCTCTCTCTCTATATATATATATATATATATATATATACATATATATATATATATATATATATATATATATATATATATCTTTGCATCTTTCTATATATTGATGAATTCCCCTTTGTACATACATCTTATATATAAAGTAAAGACGTTTTTTCCCCTGTACCTTCGCGTCGAATAGGAAAATAAACTCGAACTCAATAGGTTCCTACACGCACTACAACAGCAAGCTTATTCGCTCGACCGTGTTCTTAGAAAACTCTACACTCTTACATCCACCTCGGGCAAATTACTACTTTCGCTCCTCCATCAGTCACTCTCCCCAAAACAGACACCATACAGGTAGTAGCAAGAACATTTCCCTCTAACATTTTACTCCTCCCACGCTACCAGTCGACACCGGTCACAACTACACAAAGGATACTTTACACATTTTACACCCTTATTATTTATGCTACGTTCGTCTTCACATTACAACACAGTAACATACGTTGTCCATAAAACATAACAGACGCTCCCTTCAATACATGTGCCTACGTCACTTCCGTTAAGTACGCTTACGCAATCTCATACTCTCAGCCCCGATCAGCGTATACAGTTCAGGAAACACCTTCCTCATTCAATACGCTTAACAAGTTATGCCGATTTACCTTAACGATCTACGACTAATTCAGATAATACGCCGTTCCTGTTCTGATATTTACATTATAGATCTAACATAAACAACATTACGTTTTCCTTACTTAAAAACAAACACTTCTACAGAATTTGAACCAACGGAATCCGTTAAGAAAATAAAAACGATTACAGAATAACCGAATAACATTCCTAATTCTTGCTTCGCACGGATTCGTCCCATTCTTTTAATGTCTATTAATTTAAATGATAACTTTTCATTTCCAAAAATAACTGTTGACTATTTGGAGAAACTTTTAATTCGTACAATAAAAAACAAACAAATATTATTTTTATAACTTATTACTAACTAAAATACAATAACAATTGCTTCTTTGAGAAAAGTTCCCTATTCGTTAAATACTTTGAGAAAATAAACAAAACATAAACAAACCGAATAGATACATTTTTAAAACATAAACAAACCGATTACATTTATTATTTACGTTTTTCACATTACCTTACATAACAAATACATAGCATTTCATCTCTAAAAAATAAAATAAAAAACTTACGTTTTCCTTACTAAAACAAAACAAATATATTTACTTCTACAGATTTTGGCCCACCGTAATACTTTACGAAAAAAAAAAATCCAACGGATTACGTTAAGAAAAAAAAAACGGTTACAGAATAACCGAATAACCGAATAACATTCCCTTCTCTAACAGTGTTTTTTTTCTTAACGTAATCCGTTGGAGTTTTTTTTTCCCGTAAAGTATTACGGTGGGCCAAAATCTGTAGAAGTAAATTTATTTGTTTTGTTTTAGTAAGGAAAACGTAAGTTTTTTATTTTATTTTTTAGAGATGAATTGCTATGTATTTGTTATGTAAGGTAATGTGAAAAACGTAAATAATAAATGTAATCGGTTTGTTTATGTTTTAAAAATGTATCTATTCGGTTTGTTTATGTTTTGTTTATTTTCTCAAAGTATCTAACGATTAGGGAACTTCTCCCAAAGAAGCAATTGTTATTGTATTTTCATTAGTAATAAGTTATAAAAATAATATTTGTTTGTTTTTTATTGTACGAATTAAAAGTTTCTCCAAATAGTCACTAATGTATTTATGTACTATTTCTATACAAATGCAGAGTCACTGTAAACATCCCATAATCCCTTGTCAGATGTACCCGGTCTTGCCCTAAATTGTGTCCGGTTCTATCAGATCATCCAATAACTTCTGTCCGGATGCATCAATAACAACATAGGAATCCTACGTTAAGAGTGTGTAGTGAAACAAGGGTTGCTCAATCACATCCCCACCTGTCCCATAATCCCTTGCCGGATGTACCCGGTCGTGACCTAAATTGTGTCCGGTTATATCAGGTCATCATGACGTCACAGAGTGGCAGTTTTCCTTTCTGTCTTTTTTCCATCTAACACTTTCTTTCTTAATTATTAATAGACGCTAATATTCCCCCCCCCCTTCATCCCTGTGGCCGTTCTGTTATCATGATAGGAATTACCTCCTCCTTTCATGCAACATTGGGGGGTGGGGGTTACGGTATTCGCCGGTGTGAGCATTACCTCCTCCTTTTTTGAGAGTGTTGACGTAGGGTCGTATCGGTTCCGTGGTCATGATGTACTGATCCCATGAATTACCTCCTCCTTTTTTGAGAAGTGTTGAGGTAGGGTCGTATCGGTTCCGTTGTCATGATGCCCTCATCCCATGCATTATCTCCTCCTTTTTGGAGAAGTGTTGAGGTAGGGTCGTATCGGTTCCGTTATCATGATGCCCTCACCCCATGCATTATCTCCTCCTTTTTTGAGAAGTGTTGAGGTAGGGTCGTATCGGTTCCGTTGTCATGATGCCCTCATCCCTTGCCTTATCTCCTCCTTTCTTGAGAAGTGTAGAGGAATGGTAGTATAGGTTCCGTTGTCATGATGAACTTATTCCATGCATTACCTCCTCCTTTTTTTAGAAGTATGTGTGGGTACCCTTCGACCTGACGAAGTATGTGTGAGTACCCTGCGACAGGACAAAGTATGTGTGTGTACCCTGCGACCGCAATAAGTATGTGTGGGTACCCTGCGACCGCAAGAAGTATGTGTGGGTGCCCTGCGACCGCAAGAAGTATGTGTGGGTGCCCTGCGCCCGGAAAAAGTATGTGTGGGTACCCTGCACCCGGAAAAGGTATGTGTGGGTACCCTGCGTCCGGAAAAAGTATGTGTGGGTACCCTTCGACCTGACGAAGTATGTGTGGGTACCCTGCGACCAGCCAAAGTATGTGTGGGTACCCTTCGACCTGACGAAGTATGTGTGGGTACCCTGCGACCAGCCAAAGTATGTGTGGGTACCCTGCGACCGGACGAAGTATGTGTGGGTACCCTGCGCCGGGAAAAGGTATGTGTGTGGTACCCTGCGCCGGGAAAAGGTATGTGTGGGTACCCTGCGCCGGGAAAAGGTATGTGTGGGTACCCTGCGCCGGGAAAAGGTATGTGTGGGTACCCTGCGCCGGGAAAAGGTATATGTGGCTACCCTGCGACCAGCCAAAGTATGTGTGGGTAACCTGCGACCGGACGAAGTATGTGTGGGTACCCTGCGACCGGACGAAGTATGTGTGGGTACCCTGCGACCGGACGAAGTATGTGTGGGTACCCTGCGCCGGGAAAAGGTATGTGTGGGTACCCTGCGCCGGGAAAAGGTATGTGTGGGTACCCTGCGCCGGGAAAAGGTATGTGTGGGTACCCTGCGCCCGGAAAAAGGTATGTGTGGGTACCTTGCGACTTGACGAAGTATGTGTGGGTACCTTGCGACTTGACGAAGTATGTGTGGGTACCCTGCGACCTAACAAAGTATGTGTTGGTACCCTGCGACATGACGAAGTTATGTGTGGGTACCCTGCGCCGGGAAAAGGTATGTGTGGGTACCCTGCGACCGGACGAAGTATGTGTGGGTACCATTTCGACCTGACGAAATATGTGTGGGTACCCTTTCGACCTGACGAAATATGTGTGGGTACCCTTTCGACCTGACGAAATATGTGTGGGTACCCTTCGACCTGACGAAATATGTGTAGGTTATTTTATCTAACATACACAGACATGAAGAAGTAAATAAACACCCTTATTAACATTAAAAATGAAGACAAATATGGCACTTTAAATAGAAATGTTACATTTTTTCTCCAGGGAATGGAGAAGTTATGCAGAGTTTAGGGGAGGCCGGATGTAGTGTAGCCAGGGTTAATTGGCAACCAGGTACGTGACATCTTTTGACCCTGGCAAATGTAGAAGAGGTGAACCTGACGAGGGAAACACAGACGAGACAGCTTTGGCTGAGGGCAACGGGTGTAGTGTCCAATGGGGTGAAGGAGGGCGACTGGAGAAGAGTGATCCCCTTGCAACACCGATTGGTACGTATATAGTATGCGCACCGGGCCGGTGATAGGTACATATACAGCACGCAGCCCGGGGCGGCGATAGGTACGTATATAGTATGCGAACCGGGGCGGCGATAGGTACATATATAGCACGCGACCCGGGGCGGCGATAGGTACATATATAGCACGCGACCCGGGGCGGCGATAGGTACATATATAGCACGCAACCCGGGGCGGCGATAGGTACATATATAGCACGCGACCCGGGGCGGCGATAGGTACCTATATAGTATGTGCGCTAGGGCGGCAACTGGTACGTATATATTATGCGAACCGAGGCGGAATATGTACCTATATAGAAGGCGCATATAGAGGCAGTACTTTTTATAGAAATGTCATACTTTTGCCCTGGTCTACGGAGGAGGAATGGTGAGGAAGTGACAGCTTTCGCAAAAGGCAAAGGGAGAAAGCTGTGAAATGGGGCGACCAGGAAAGAGAAAAATAGAAAGATAAAGAGACGGCTATAGAGAGTAGGGAGAGAAATAGAAGTTTGAATATAAAGATCTTACACAAGCGATTTTTCTACAATTCTGTGTTTTTTTACCCCGAGCAACGCCGGGTAGCCACGCTAGTTATATATAAAGTAATATAATATCTCTATATATGCTATATGTAGTTTAATTAAGTGTTATGCCAAGGCGGTTAAAAGAGGGTGGACACCCATAGTAGAACATTCAGATTCTTCCTATTTTTTATGAAATATTACAATGGATATGAGACATCAAATTATAAATATTTTAAAAATTGTAATTACTTTCGAGAATTTAAACATTTAGTGCCTTTGCCCAATGTATCGTGTACTTTTTCAAATGCTTGTAAATCGTAAATCTGAAGCAATAAAAAGACTGGATGCCACTATTTCAAACGCGTTATATCAGAGAAAAGCCGTTGTCTGGCAGATGACATTGAGGAAGGTGAATAAAGTTCTCAATTAAAATAACCGTAATTATAAACCGTAACTGAAGGGATAAGCAGTTTTTAGAGATCAATAATATGGGTACATTTTCTAATTTAAACATTCATGAGATTATCATGGAATCTAACCTAAAGTTATGAGGCCCCAATTAAAAAGAACCCCTGAAATGTTATTTCTTTTGAATACACGTTAGGTTTGAGACATAAATCTTAGACATTTTCTGAAATCAAAATCTTGTAATTTTGATCACAATTAAAAAGGTTGACTCGTTTCGTAGCAGTATATCTTAATTTTAATCTTCATAACGTGATATCTTAATTTTAATCTTCATAACGTGATATCTTAATTTTAATCTGCATAACGTGATATCTTAATTTTAATCTTCATAACGTGATATATTAATTTTAATCTTCATAACGTGATATCTTAATTTTAATCTTCATAACGTGATATCTTGATGTTAATCTTCATAATGTGATATCTTAATTTTAATCTTCATAACGTGATATCTTAATTTTAATCTTCATAACGTGATCTCTTAATTTTAATCTTCATAACGTGATATCTTGATGTTAATCTTCATAACGTGATATCTTAAATTGAATCTTCATAACGTGATATCTTAATTTTAATCTTCATAACGTGATATACGCCTGTTGAAAAACTCTTGTGTTCGGGGAAAATTTTATCCGTCGTGCAACGAAAATTTTCCTAATATCTTTATAAATTTCAGCTTGTTTATATATTTATATATATATATATATATATATATATATATATATATATATATATATATATATATATATATATATATATATATATTTGTATGCACATAATTTACTGCTAAAGTAATTAGTAATTTAAGAACAAACATGCGAGGCGTTTCTAGTCAAATTGTTGACAATATATAGGTAAATTTAGTTTGATGTGAAGAAGATAAATCGGGAGTAGAGGCCTATCTTTATTGAGATACGACCGATTGTCGTTAAATTTTAACAATACCTATTAGAAAAGAAATCATAATTATGGGTCAACATTCAGTAACTTTGTGGCGTTTAAAATATTTTAGGCGATAGAGTAAAACCTCACATTTAAAAATTAAATCTCATAGATTTGAATCGAATTTGATCCATAGTAAATTAGAGTTTTCTGTTGTTGTCAAGTAATTTCACTATTTACCGAATTTATAAGTGAGTTTAACAAACCTTCCTGAGAGATTTAAAACATACTCATATTCCTATTCGAATTATATAACCCGTTCAACGTTGAAAAGATCTATTCACATGTATCCCTTTTGCGGTAAATAAAAACACATTCATATATTTTACGGAACCTGATATAATCACTAATCTTACATCGAAGTTTCGCAAAATTAACGAGCAATTTTTGTAAACTATATACTTTTGAAAATTTGTAATGTCTTATATTTACATTCCGGAATATCGTTAGAGTTGTCGAAGTAATAGCCAACATCCATGATTGAAAGACTATTCTAAATATCATAAAATTTAGTTAAAGAAGATGACTCCCTCAGACACCGAAATTTAAACAATATTAACAATATTACTAATTTAAAATATACATTGCAAAACCCTTCGTCACGTTCGGGGTTTGAGAGTAAGAGGTGCTTTTATATTTATTCTGCTGGACAAATCATAACTTTCATATGAAGCTTAATTCTTGAATACTTTTCACCATTAAATTTTATTTTTAAAAGTTTGAGTAAAATGTTTCGTTTCGACAGAATCCTCATATTACATATATCTTCAGTTTATAAGAGTGTTTGCTCATCAGGAACCTCAACCATTTAACTCATGCAAACGTTTAAAAATCACAACACCTGAACCCTCATGGGCTTCCTGATAACGATCATTTTGTTTTATTAGTTAGATCTTATAACTCGAAAGGCGTCTCTTATACGTATCTTATGTCAATTAGGATGCCACAGTAAGAATGTGAAAAGTCACCTTTAAGAGTCTTAAAGTAGGTAAACAGATATCTATCTATTTTCTTAATCCATTATCATGAAAAAATGTAAAATGTTTAGTAATGAAGTAGCTTTTTGTGATATTGTATAATTCTTACAATTAATCAATTTTTGAATCAATACAGTACAGACCACAATTATAAGTATGTACGGCCACTGGAAAAATATACTATAGTTTTATTGTAAAACAGGTTACAAACTTACATTTATAAAAAGTAACTTCTACCTTTTTAAGTTGAACGGCATTGGTGTGCAATTTACTTGTTTATTATTTCACGGCAGCTCAAAACATTTATACTTAACAAACAGTGTTCTACTGGTATTTCTCAGCCAACATTAATGAAACAATATTTATTTTATATTGTCTGTTTCACAGATGACACATCTTCGCAACGAAGGTAAATTTAAATCGCGCATCTTCTCTCCGTTAGATGAGCCTTGGTGTTGACTGTAGTAGGAAAGAATTGGTACTATCATATCTCTCCTTAGTAGTTGTCGATATTAATTTCTCATGTGAAAACGTATATGCATCTTTTTCTCTGTTATTTTGTTTCTCGTTGAACATTCGATGTGGTCAAAACTAGTAATGCGAAATGACCATAACGCGTAGGGAGGAGTAATCCTACCGTTTTCTCTGAACGTTATTTCACCTATACAAATACAATGTGTGTGGAGGTATTATATCTGCTTCTTGCTTATCGAGCTCACTGCAGCAGCGCATGTTTGAGCAACCTGTTCAGTACCCACATTTATAGCATCGTTCTATTTGCGATGCACTAGTGTCAGATGGTCGGCACGTTTTCAGTATGACGGAAGCAGTGTTATGATAAAGCTTACGACCAGGTCATATTTAGAGACTAAACATTTAAGAAATTTAACCATCGTCTTCTAAGCACTTCGTTTCTGCTTTGTGCGTATTCTTGCTTTCCCGGTCAGCGTGTCGAATACCCAGTTATAGATGTAAATTTAGTCAATATGCAAGTGCAATCTCTTTGCTTGCCACTGTAGTGCTAGCTTCATGCCTTTAATCACAACGTCTAACTCGGCCAGTTTTATTTGATGGGCGTTCTTAGCGGGTCGCTACTCACCAGCGCACTCTAACACGCCTATATCTGTCTCAAACAGGACTACTAATGCTAGTTAACTGGCGTCAAGCCATACGTTAATTTCTTCTCTGTTAACACTTCACTCTCCTCGAGCCGGGTCCTATGTATCGCACTCTCAATATTTTCTGTAATCATAAAGGCGAGGAGGGTATCACTTGTTTGATCGTCCCACCCTTATCTGACCGCATTCGCCCTGCTTTTAATTACGCTCATTGCCACGCGAAACAAAACAATGCTCATTTGCATAAGTAAACTCTCGCAATCACACAAAATAACATCATTAAATCTTGTAAGCGGAATGCTCTGAGTTCAATACCCGATAAACAACACACGGCGCGACCCTCACTTATTTTCCTTATGGGCGTGCATGGTGGCTTCTACAGTAGTCGGTGATTGTGATACATAATTGTCGAAGTAATGACTGTAATAATACTCACTTACGGTTGATCTAGTTGTCTATTCTTTAATATAATTTAGCGAAAAGGTACATGAGATTGTTTGATTTGGATGTATCCTCTCCTAAACTACCTTCGAAAGGGGAATAAATGTTTGGCACAGAATCTGTCTGAATATGTATGCCCCGTTTAGCAAATGACACTGAAGATAGTGGCTTGTTTTAGTTTTTTGCTACATTAACAATGCACGTCACAATCGAAAAACAACTTTCAGAGTTTAAACACCGTCCCCCAGCACATGGTAAGTTTACACATGTATACTGTTCAGGAACAGCAGCAACATCCACTGCTAGATGAACAGAATTTGCATCAAAGCTGGGTAACATGCTGTAGGTGACACAGCCACTATTTTTAGTGACGTTACCGTCATCTGATTTTCTTCTATCTTTTTCACCTTTTCTCTTCATAAACCTCATTTTATTTTGAATACATCCTTCACTAAAATATATTACGAATAGATGATTTTGCTCATAGACATGTTTCTAATAGTTAGGTATGTTAATTCTTGTATTTTACTGTATCTATTACTGCCAGATTATCCTAATATATTTTAAATTCATGCTTGGTTACACAATACCTATATATTGTAGTTGTTCTCGAAAGGGTTACACGTGGTAATCCCACAATTGTAGGATACATCTCCACAGATAATATCTCAGGAAGTCGATAAAACTCTAATTGTTGGATGTCCTGTCTGAGTTACCGGGCATGCTAACTTGAAGTTAACCTCAGTTTATTGGCACATACAACTACCTCGCCTGAAAAATAAAATCCGGCTTATTGACACAGACATCTATATTGCTGGAAAATTATTATCTCGTGTTTTGATCGAAAGACAGCTGACAACTTCACTCGCTGAGGGCATTGACAGAAAGTTATACACACATCTGAATATTAACAATAACATGAAAGGAAGCGATGTCCCGTAAGAAGCATTGATACATTAAGTCGTTTCAGTTGTAAACTGTTTGTTATCCGAAATATTATATTAAGTTGCCACGAATATATATTATTATATTTGTATCTATACTCGTTCGTTGGCATTTTTATATGCATATCAGTCTTATACTACATAAACTCCCAGGGACGAAAAATGTAATCGGTTATTTCTTCCGTGGAAGATTTAACAGCAAAAATATCATATATATAAAAGCAGGAAATGCACTATTTTTCATAATTTAACTTCAAATTTTCTGCTTAAGGTAGATTTCATGTGTAGTTTAAACATAGTTTTTATCGATAATTCTAGGTTTAAACTGTGTTCCTGTATTGTTTTCTAACTCTGACTATTAAATATTTGCTTCTCGTAAATGGGAACCCACAATATAAAAATAGCATGCATGGCAAATATTAAGGAGTATATCAGCATTTTTCTACTAGGTATAAAGATTATCAAGGCTATTTAAAAAAGAATATTTTAACACCATAGATGTAACATAGTTATTAGAATAATTAGAGTCGATATGCTTTATCTTGCAATGTTTGCATTGCACATTGCAGCTAAATGTTCTTTTTGGGTGCAAAACCTTCGTGTCGGCAAAACGAACGGAAAAGAAAAATAGATATTGATTTATCCGTAAGACAGCTAAATGTTACCATTGAAACTGCTATAGCTACTATTACGTGAAATAATCGGCATTTCCATGGCTTTGTTTGACGTGTCAAACTATTGTAGGTAAATATCATCCCCCACAACATCAGTATACCTTTTTGTTTTAAAGTCACATAATAAGTCAAATATAAGCACACTGATAGGATTCGATCTCATTACTTTCTCATCAATATTTTGAAATGTTAAAACAGTTAGAAATCCAATAAAATTCGTGAGAGAGACACATTTTTATTTCTAGCTCTGATAAACAATGATCTATACAATAATATGGAATTTAAATGTAATGTTCGGACGTAGATGACCGAATATGCAATGTAAATAGTGATTTTAAAAACGTCCTCTCATGTCTTTGTAACTTTAACTAAATAGACTTTCTCGGATGGTATGCTAAAATCTGGGTGCAATATCGTTTGTCCAGAAATGTTGCTATGATATGGAGGAGTCTGCGTTCGCGCCGAATTCCCATATAATGGAAATATGCAACACACTTTTACAAGTATTTGAGAGATAGAACTACTTAAAAAGCTAAATTTTGAAACTTCATGCACCAGATTAATTACGTATGTCCTGGTAACAGCAAACAATGGTGTTTTTAATTACGTGGAAATATATTTTAAGCACGACAGAAATTTTATGTTCGATTGTTCAATGCAAGGTGTACTCGATAAAAAAAAACATGTTTATTTTTCTTTCCTTAAGCCAGAATGTTCAAAGGAATTACATAGATAGATAAGTTAGCAGCGGCCAAAATTCAAAATTTGAAGTAAAAAAACAAAACAATATAAGTAATGGAAAGTAAGTTTGTGTGCATAAAAGGTTATAAAAATATAGAGTATGTCCAGTTGGTGAATGTCCGTTGACAAAATGTCCGCTGACGAAAGATTGAAATGTGGAAAAAGCGATTTCGTGGAGACCGCGTTACGAATGTTTAAAATGTGGTCAATCCAATACAATGATGTCCAGTTCAACCGTAGATTAAAAAAAAAACGCTTATTACGGTGTAATTTTGAGAATTAGTGCGATTTTAAAATACTTCCGTCGACCGCAACTGATAATAGTTTTCAAGGAGTTGAGTTTAAAATTGTGTATACATTTCAAGTAGGCCAGATTATTAGTGAAAGTTGTTAGTTACTTCGATCGAACCTTTTTATGCGCACACTCTTAATTTCCATTACTTTATATTGTTTCTTTAATCTTTTCAAATTTTGAAGTTAGCCTATTCTCCTGCCAACTTATCCATCTATGCAAGTCCTCTGATGATAAGATTTTAATCTTTGAAAAGCCTGGCTTAATGAACGAACAATAGTTTTATCGAATACACCTTGCATTGAACAATCTTTATCTTTATAATTACTTTATCTTGTATATTGAGATTAAATCATTTTACTATAGGTTCAATTCTCCAAAAGTATAATTTCAGTCTCATATATATATATATATATACATATATATATATATATATATATATATATATATATATATATATATATATATATATATATATATGCATATACAATAAAAGAGAAATCATGTGAGTGTGTGGGTTCGTTTATAGTAGGCCAGGCTGTTCCTAAAATATAAAAATGTATACACATGTGGAAGTTTTCTACGAAGATGACATGGACAATCCTGACACTTTACCTGTCCGTTTAAAGACATTATGGTTACTTTTCTAGTAATTTGCAAAATAAATAGAAATGTAATTAGGCGTGTTATTGTAAAGACGGCTTAGCAAATATTTCAAATATTTAGTTGATAGATATTCAGACTGACAACTTCAATTCTGCCCTTAATTTATATGTTATGCAACGAAAGATTAGCTTTTGTTCTTTTTTTATTAACATAATAAATCAAAGTAATGAATATCGTCGATTTTTCTATCTTTAGTACCAAATGTCTCTCACCATTTTCTCTGCCATTCTGAACCAGTATCTTTACTCTCCATCTCTCTCTTTGTCTCTCTCTTGTCTATGTTCTTTCTATATATGTATGTAATAAAAGTGAACGCCCGTGAGAAAAAACAGACAAGAAGTTGTCCCTAAAATACAGAATTCATACGGGATTAGTTTTTTTAGAAATATAATGTGTGTAGCTTTTACAGTACACCTTCTTTTAAGGAGGTTACGGGCATTTTTAGATTTTACAAAATTACTTTTTGAATAGTTACAAATATGTTTTTCTTTTTTGATATAATTAAATGTAGGTGAGAAAGCTCTTAAATGTTGGTATATTTATTACCTTCCGCCTCTTCGTTTATCCGGCAACTCCCCCTCTATCTCTGCTATTCTCTCGTCATCTCTCTCTCTCATATATATATATATATATATATATATATATATATATATATATATTATCTAGTTAGGTAATAAATATACTACAATTTAAGATATTCTTCACTCCCATTTTATCATATAAAAATGAAAATGGGTGTTCTTTGTTATTAAAAAAGTAATCTGACAGCAGGATCGAAACAGCGCACTCAAGGTGGTATGTCGGTGTCATTCCCAACTGAGCAATAGGGGGTATTTATTAAGTCATCTTGTAAAAGTAAAAATTTAAATTGCATTTCTAGTTTTGTGCAAAATGTTGTAAAAATGTCTGTAGGCCGTTTACGAATCACAATGTTGAGATATCAAAAATATTTGCCAAATATTTATACCATAAAATAGACATTAATTATGGAGTCAAAAACGTAAAAAATAATCATTTTAGTGAAATAATGTAAATAAATATATCTTAATATAAATAAGTAGTTCAAATTTTACAGAGTTTTCAAATGAAAACAAAGTATAGGCCTTACCCCTGCATATTGATTCGGTCAATGAATACATCAGTCTTATTGAGCGAAGGCATACGGTGACCAAAGCTACCCTTCATTTTTAGGTTCCTTGCTTTAAAAGACAGGGTCACTCCATAGTTTTTCCACCCTGATAATCAGTCAAATGTAGCAGTAGTTCTGTGTTGCCCCTTAAATTTCAAACGCTTAATCGTTCTAGACATATTTACGTTGACTTTAATATTAGCTTTTCTTGTCCAGTATCTTTATAGAATAATACTAATATTTTTATTTTTAAGATAACGTCAGCTCTTACAGCTAAGTACCTTTTTTAACAAAAAGTAATGCATAGCTTCGTTTTAACAGAAATATATTCGTTATTTCTCTTGTATATCTTGCAGTAACATTCCATACTCCATGTGGTCTCGAGAAATAATGTTTTGCGTCAAATTTATCTGGTGTCGTTATCATATCTATTACTTCCAACCTTATTTTTTTTGTTATTTATTTCTAAATATTATGCCTTTTTCATCCCTATGTACATTTTCCTTTGTATTCATGTTAATCTTTACATTTGTTTTTTATTGAATTGCAGTTTTGACAGCTTCATATGTGTATTGGAAAGTAAAATATCCTATAAACATAATTCACGCAGCGTGTCTGTTTTCTCGCGCAAAACAAGGAGGCTAACTAAATGAAAATATATGCAGATTCTCTTATAATATGTGTGATTCTTGTCAGATAAACTTTGTAACCCCTTTCGAAATTAAAAAAAAGTAAAACAAAATGTAAAAAATCAACATTTATTTCTCTGCAAGTTATATCTAATTACAATCTGTTTTGCTTTCGGGCAATGTGTATTTCTAAAAAATTCATTCGTTGTTCTGCCAGTAAATAAATCCACTACTAACGGTACTCACATCAAAGTACTGTATCCAGGTCAAAACATTCACTAACCGTGATTTGACAGCGAGGCGACCTACATTTAGAAGCCAATAGATTCTGACTTCCGAACCACATAGCGTTAGTTAATACTAGACATATTTATTAATTAAATATTTGTACAATTTGTTTTAATGTAACCATCTCCTCCTTCCAGCCACTTAATACTGTCCTCATCAGGCTCGTACACGTCTGCCACAGTTCCGAGCTAATGCGTTCGGCGTTGTTAGATATGGCGTCAGCGACTTTTGGCCGACTTCACGAGAGGCCAGTGTTGATGAAATTCCAATCCCTAGAAGAAGAATGTTGTGGTCAAAACATCTTCGTAAACTGACCCGTACTTATCTCAAGTTTTATTATAGATAAAGAGATACAGTTGTTGGTCGATCAGGGGCGGGCCATTAACATAGACATGATAAGTGCACGTGGAGAAAAAACAAACAATGAACGAAATATACAATTCTAAAAATTGACGACACAAAAAATATTCCTAATTTAAAATAAATATAAGAATATATATATATATATATATATATATATATATATATATATATGTTTGTAACTTGAATTTACAGGAACACGAAGCTTTTAATACGTTAGGGTGTTAATGCCTCCGGTTCATGATGGGACTTTGGGGGTTCAACTCGGCCTCGCTAGGTTTATGCGTTTATCTTGTGTGTAAACTCGTTAAACGATGTGCTTAAAAATCTCAATTCAGAAGCTATATGACATTTAGAATTCAACCCATAAGTTTGGGCGAAACAGATAGTCCTGAACTGATGGAGCATCTATACCAAAACCATTCTTAATGGACCAGATGTGATCTCATCAGCATCTGATGAAGCCAAAATGTTCGGAAAGAACCTTGCAGTAAATTCTACCCATTTGCAATCAAAGCCACTTACTCAAAGATTACCGCTATGCCATTAAAACTCTAAACAGCATCAGTAGAACTTTGCGTCGCTAAACCTATCAAGAAAATCGGTACCAGCCAGGAATGTGCAGCCGACAATATTCCGGTCCTAGTACTCAAGAATAGCAACGCTATTCTTAAAAAAAACAATTCAATCGTTATGTAAAGCACAAAAGCTGTCACTCACCTTAGTATACTTTGTTTGTCTGCTAGGTATTTATAACTACTGAACATCAATCATCTGCATCCAAGTATAGATCAATCAGTTTCCTTTGCCTCGTGTGTAAGTTGCTTAAAGCTGGAATAAATCAAGAAGTTGTCAATCACCTTGGCTAAAACAATATTATAAGTGACACACAATATAGATTTCGTGCAATATCTACCACTTACGTGCATACTGTGATATCGCACATGATAAGTGAATTTATCAACAATGCTTCGTTTCTAGAGCGGTAGCTCTCGATATATCACATGCCTGCATAGGGTTTGGCACAAATATTTGCTCCGCCAACTTGTTAGTTATGAAATATCAGGAAATGCTCCTCCAACTTTTAAATCGTTGTTATCATATAAGTTTATAAAAGTTATTGTTTACTAGTAAAAGTACGAAGCATCTATTATCAATGCTTGCGTGCCTAATGAACCATCTTCTTGATCCTTATAAATAATCTTCCAAATCATAATCCGAGATCAATTTTTGACATCTATACAGAATACTAAATTATTTAGTTCAGCAATTAAACGAGCATTGATGATGAGATTATTCTGATTATCTCTTTCTCTCTTTCTCGCACTCTCTCTTTCTTTGACTTCGAGCACGTTGTGCAATTGGAAGAAAGTGAATTGTTACTTTTAACGCCGTTAAAACCAAGCTTCCCTTTTCACGACAAACGCTCGGATTCTCAGTCGAAATGAATCACTCCCCTTGAAGAAGGCCTTCTTTGATAAGCTTCTAACACTGAGTTTCACCCCAGACCTGAAATAGAAGACTTACACTAAATATGTTGCTATGGTTGGTATAAAATAGTATGATTATTCTACGTCTCCAGTAAGTACCTAGCTCTTTACGCAAGACTCTACCTGTATAAGAACCAGATACGTCCTACGATTGCGGCATTGCTGTCTAATCTAGGGAATATACGACTAGGATTACAACGATTTTATGAAAAACGTTTTACATTCAATTTTTTTAAAATTCGAATAATAACTTCCAGTCACTTTTAAGCACACATATGTTTACACAAAAAAACTTACATTACCTGAGGTGATTTATTTTTTTAAATACATTCGCATTGAACACTATGACTTGCAATGTTTTGTTTTTGATATATAATTTATACTTAAAACATAATTTGTTTAGACGACGAAGACGCCTATTGAATATAATTATATTTGCCATGATTTACAAAAAATCCCCACTTTACTTCAGTTTTTTAAATAAAAGAAAAGATTCATATTTTTAAAATTTTTATTCATTTATTTCTGTCAGCTAAATTAATAAATGTAAAAGTTATTTTCTCATTTACCTAAACTATATTTATATTAACACACCAATGAATTAGTGGGGGTATATTTAAAACAACGTTTTTTATTGAAATAATTCATTAATGTTAACAACAAACCTCGGTAAATTTGTAGAATAACACCCTCGGCTAAATTATCCGTCTCATTTGAAAAGATGAGATTGTACTTTCAGGGTTAGTCTTACTTTATAAGACAGTTAACTAATATATTTTAACACTAACCCGGAGTCCGACTTAGAAGGTCGTAAAACTAAACGTAATCACCTAAAAGAGTAGACCCCTAGTCCCCTAAATAACAAACATAATTTATCTTTTAGTAGGGAGATCATTTTCACATATATATTTAACGTAACATGATAATCCGTATCTTAGCAAATATAGGGTGTTATGGCAGTAAAGCATTTATTTCCATTGGTTTGGTTTGGTAGTTTTGTTTTACGGCATATCAACCCTTTTGGGGTTATTTAATGCCGAATCTGGTCATTATAGTGAAAGTTTTTATGCTTCAAGTTCTTTATATCTTCAAATGTTTAATCAGGGTTTTTGGTTTGGTAGTTTTGTTTTACGACATATCAACCCTTTTTGGGTTATTTAATGCCGAATCTGGTCTTGTTTTCTTCTCTTTTTTGTTTCCTTCCCCTTTTAATATCTGTTTCTATTTAACCCATAGTTGGGACCCTAACAGGTACTACCACTCCGGGTCAGGGTGGACCTGGGAGCAATGGTAATTAAGAGGAGGCTCCACATTCCCCAAAGTCCGTAAGCCGGATCTCACCATCGGATGTAGTTTAAGGTCATATCCAGGACCGGGAGTAGGGTAGGAAAAATAAAAATAAAAAAGGGGAGGGAGAAAGGGAGAGGGGGCTGTTGTTTTTGTTTTTGGTTTTGTAGAACATAATTAAGTTTTACAAAAAAAAAAAAAAAAAGTCAATGTAGGTGAATTTCGTCTCAGGGAGCCACAGGGCAGCCTGATCTGGTATCACCAGTATTTCCATTGGAGATAAATGATGTGCGTTATTTATTTGATCTACTATTTAAGGTGATTATGTGTATTTTTACGACTTTGGTTTAGTATTTAAAATATATTAGTTCACTCTACCCACCCAATTAACTGTGCCCGGAGGGAGGGTAGGTTTTTTATAGTTTACTATAAAATCGATGAAGTCGATTGTGAATGTAATCCATGAGTTCGGATGTTCATGTAGAATGCGGTGTTTTTAGCTATGTCTTAATAAATCTGTTTGCTTTTCAGACAATGTACATTCTATAAAGATTCGTTCTTTTTTCTGTCAGTCTGGAAACCAACGATTTACGACAGTAACATCACTGTTCTATATTCGGATGAAACCATTCACTAATCAAAGGTTGACAGAGAGGTCCACCACCATTTTACAGATTCATCAACAATATGGCTGCAGTTAATTTTCCTTAATTTATACTAGCATAGCTACCCGGTGTTGCCCGGGAACATGAAAACAAGATAGAAGAAGTTAAAAAGCATTTGTAACATTTTTATATTAAAATTTCTGCCTGTTTCCTTCTCTCTCTCAAGCAGTCTCTTTATCATTTTCAATTTCTCTTGTAATACTGTAATGTTAGTATAGGTACCTTCACAGAACACCCAAAAGTACCGTTAAAATCAAAGCAGCGACCATATATGGCAAAGTGAAGGTTTTGTAGAATTTGTAACATGTTGGTATGAAAAGCATTCATCCATTATGTCTAAAAGCAAGTTAACAAAAACGTCATTGGAAGTGCACATATTAAACTGCCAATCATTCTGGCATTTGGAAACAGTTTCACAACATTAGTGAGACTTTGGTCATCGGCATCAGTAGAACCTGAACTGCGATATATAGAAAAAATATATAGAACGGGGTAAGGACTTTCTCTCTCGCTGAATAGGAGAAAATAGTGTTCATTCACTGTTCTAGAATCTGCGTCTTTGTTTAATGCGGCTCCGTGGGGTGTACGATAGGAGCCTTATGTGAGAAAATCAAATAGTAAAACATCAACGCATGTGACTTGTTGAGCATGACGGCTGTTTCAGTGATTTACTTTAATGTTGTGCACAATTACTGCAACCATGTTAGCGAGGAAGATAGACGTTTCGGTTGCCACATTACCACTGCGACTACAGTAAGACAACCAACTGATATTGCTGACGGGTTGAACTACAGAAAAATAATGGAGATAAAATAACACTCCACTTAACGGATAAGATTTAGAATAAATCTCAGATGAGATGAAACAAAACTAAATGTCAAGCAGTCTGCGATGAAACAACGGTAATGACAATTCGACGAAGTACCACAGGACGGAATCCATCACTAAGCATTTACCACAAAATTGACTGAACAGCATTTATCCGAAATTATAATCCTATTAAAAGACACCATTTAACAGCTTATTGATAATTCAATATATTGCACGGATATAACCTATTTACTCATAACTCATGAATATATTATACGATATATATATTTTCTTTTCCTTAATGAAACTAACATCAACTATTTAGCTAAATAAATTTAGAAAAGAACAATATAAAAGTAAGCATCAGATATTGATGAAAAACATAGTGCGATAAACATTATTTGAAAAGGAAACATCTTAATGAAATTATATATATATAAATTGATATCTGTCCACGGGTATTAGTTGCGTATTATTGACAACAGTAACTGTATGTAAAAGCAGTGAATGCACGAGTCCGGCTTCCTTTAATAATCACGCATGCAAATTTAATGTTATAAGCAAAGAAAGATAGGGATATTCTTAGGAATAATAGATAATAATTTACGAGGAACGGGAAATTTTTCTTTCACGTTTGATATAGATTAAATATATTAACTTTTATGTAATTTGAAACACAGAACGAAAAAAAAACGAGATGGACTTTTCTCTACTTTTTCTTATCGATTAGTTTTCCTTCTAATATGATTAGTTTTGTATTCTTTTCTTATCGAAAGAGAGGCGGAAAGAGGGTTTTATATTATTTTCTCATCGATTAGTTTCGTTTCCATAATTTCAAGAAATAAGTACGACTTAAGTAGCGAAGTAATACCGAGCGGTATATGTTTTCTAGTTATATAACTACATTTATTTATCATATATTGTGTAAATGGAGAGAATACATTTTAGATCATTATAAAGTCAATAGATTTCCATTGTCAATTAATACCCCATAAGGGGATATTAAGACCTTTTCGCTAAGGTTTCTTATTTTACAGATCGATGAACCCTATAGAACGTGATTATAGAAAATTAAGATAGTACTTCAGATTCGAACAAAACTTTTCACTCATTTTTAAACTTTGGATAGCTTCAAGCTACTTCACGCGAACTGCCGATGAAGTAGATGATACTTGATCATGTATCATATACAATTGACGCTAAAATAATGAACTATACACATTAATTCAATTATTAATCTGAATTACAAATGTAACATGATGAAACTACTACAAAAATTGTACACATAGATACTTAAGTAAAATAGTCGGAGTGTAATATATGTTGCGTCGTCATGATACAATCTGTTTAGACATTGCCCTTTTTTGTTCTTGGAGGTTGTGTACTATCTATTCTGTTGCCGAGAGACAACTCAATTAAGCATAATCTCCTTCTTTCTGGTGTAGTGTAGTATATGTACTGTAATAACGAGATCATCTCCCCAAAAGTTATACTCTCATTAAGGGGGCAGTGTAGTATATATTAGTTCGTCGAGATACTATAATACAAAGCATGACTTTCTCCTTCAGAGGTGCAGTGTAATATACATATTATTATTTAGATGATATCAGCCTAGGTTAGCAAAAATATACGACAGAACGGATTATATATCTGCTTTGTAATAATAGACTATATGTAACTAAATTTCTTCGCGTAAAATTAGCGTGTATATATATATATATATATATATATATATATATATATATATATACTTGTCTATCTAGTCCATCAGGTACTTAAGCTTTTTTTTTTCAATGCAACTTTTATACCTATATAATTTTATTGCTAGCTACCATATCGCAGAATGGTTCTTGACTGTAGCGTTTGGATAGTATTATTATTATTATTATTATTATTATTATTATTATTATTATTATTATTATTATTATTATTAGTTAACACTAATAATAATAATAATAATAATAATAATAATAATAATAATAATAATTAATGTTATTTGATATGCAAATTACCATATCACATGGTAGTCTAAAAGGTAATATATTATTAGTAGTAGTATTGTTAGTATTGTTATTATTTATGTATATATTAGTGAAATTTAAAGTGAATTATTTCTACACTTGATGATTGGGGAAATGGTCGTTTGATTAGTACCATTGGAGAGTCATGAATATTATAACTGTAGTGTGTTTAAATCTCCGAAACAGTTACATGGTAAAAATCTGTTGATATCTCGGATTTAGTAAGTTTTTCTGGGAATTTAAACGGCATTTTACTTTTTTTTCTTCTTTTGTTTAAAACGACCCAAAGCTTTTTAAGAATATATATATATATATATATATATATATATATATATATATATATATATATACATTTGGTAAAGTCTATTTTTTAAGCATCTTTACAATTTAAAACTTAAGCAAAGAGGCAAAATGACCTGAAAACCATGTGTTAGATGCATATATTATTATTAAGATAATATATATATATATATATATATATATATATATATATATATATATTATCTTTAACTATTTTGCTAATGATTTCGCTCTGGGCATCGAGCCTTATCAGAGCTTTAAACAAATAAAAATGTATTGACCTTTTTCTTTTGTAAGAGTCTTGTTGAAGTAGCGTCCGATGTTGGGTGAACTGACGAAGTAATACCTCTTTTAAAGTTGTACTTACATCGCCCATAAAATAATATAAAATTAAATTAGTTGTTTTAATTTAAAAGTCCTAGTCGCAAAAAAAATATTTCAATATTTCATGTTGCTTTTTTGCCAAGATCAAACTGTAGTATCTATTTTCAATATATCAGCGATAGTTACTTAAGCTGGAAGTAAATTATCTCCCTTAAAAATAAAATTCTAAAAAAGTTTTTCAAACGCGATTATTATTTAATTCGATAAATGATTGTAATAATAGTACTATAGGTAAAACGCTTGCGTATGTAGAAGACATTTTACAAGACAAATAAGAAATGTATATTACATAATATTAATTTATTAGGAACTTAAGAATAAATATGCAATTGAGCAATATCGAGATTTGTTTTAGTGAGTTGAGATGCCTATATATACGATATTTCAATATATTCTTATAAAATTAAATAAGCCTCACCGCTTTTGATGGTTTAACATCAAAAGCATCCATCTTAACTGTTTTTACAGTTAAGATAGACGGGAAAAATATATAGTCATTCATTAGTTAGGAAGGTTTACTTGTATATATATATGTGTCGTAATTTTCTAAAATAATGAACGGATTATTAAGTATATTCTACAAATTACGTTACGGCATATTTATTTTGTTAATGTTAACATTTAGGAGTATATATATATATATATATATATATATATATATATATATATATATATATATATATTATATTTATTTATTTATTTATATATATATATATATATATATATATATATATATATATATATATATATATATATATATATATAGGGAAAATAAAAAAGGAACATCCAAAAAGTATATTATTTATGTATTCATCACTGTTTTGTCTTTATTGTAGACTTTTCATGATGAATAAAAATGCAGAAAAATCATACAGTCATTCATTTTGATTTGCATAAACACGCCCGACTTTTAGCATGTCTTTGAATTGAATATATATATATATGTATATATAGATATACTCGTGAATGTTAATAGTAACAACATTTGATATTTGAGAAGACATTTCCATATGTTACATAGCTAGCACGCTTATGAAGGAAATTATTTTTCTAAACTTATTTAAATGCTTTCGATATATCAAAAACTAATTCCCTGAGACAAGGTCTGTATAGATCTATTCACTTACCCTGTGTAATCGTACATTCAGTAAGTCTGCTGTTAAACTTGCAAGATGAAATCCATATTGCTGGTCACTAAGTAGATTACTTTTGCTGAGCTGATTGAAAACTTCGTGATCTATCACAGATACAAACAGCTTACTCGTGACACCCATGTACTGTTCTACAGAGAAGTGATCTTTAATACATTTTAATACTAGGTGGACTAACGATGTTTTCTGGGGAGATAGAAAGTATTTTACCGTTAAAATGGCAGCGGCACACAAAGGAATAAACATTTTTTGTATGTTTCGTTTCCGTTGGAGTCTTAGAGAGTTAGGGTTAGGGTTAGGGTCAGGTTAAGCAATCAACTAATGAGATATCTGTTTACAGGAAATCGAATGCAGATGCATTTCTGAGATAAAGGATCTGCAAGTGTCTTAATTAAGATAAAATATATAAGTTCAGGAAAAATGTGTATGTCTATTTTTATCGAAGAGTGTGCTAATATAAAAGGGTTAATTCAGACAACTAATTGATCGGAGAATTTAAACGGAAACATGACTTTAGATGTGTACTGTTCAAGCCAAGTTTTTGGATAAAGATCAAGACGACTTTCAAAATGTATATTAGCATCGGGTACGCGAAAGTTTTTAGGATTATATATAATGTATAATCGGATGTATATGTTTACGTCAATTCGTATGCTTTTACCGGTAGATATGATAGATCGTTTTTATTCCTCGACTGAAAATGAAAGACATATCCCGTTTTGCCGTTTTTATTTGATATTATATCTTCATTTCGATTGTTTTTCTCCAACGCATTATAAGCAGGTCTCAGATGGAACTTTCCATGAAAAAGCTAGATGCACCAGCATGACCGATCTGCTGAAAACGTGCGCGTAGACGGTGGACAGATCCATAAAGATATCTATAAAAGAGTATGTGTGAAGGGGAAAATTTCCGCAGGCTGACCAAAACTATGATACAATGGTGTGTGTGAGACAGAGCTAAAAGCCTTGCAAAAAACGGAAACACTGAGAATCACTCTACAACATTAGGAAAAGAGAATGAATAGAAAGGTAGCAAGCCAGGCGGATTAACGAGCGCCAGTTCCATATGTGCTTTTTCTGATAGGAACTGCCATTCCCTCGTAGACTATTTAGTCTGACCTGACGTTGTACTAGAATAAAGACTGGGGTGCATTTAAAGATTAAAGAACGTCTATTTTTATAGGTTATTCGCTAAGTAATTCTTAGTGATTGCTCACGTACAATAACAAGTGATGTTCACTGGAATCCAAGTAATAAAAACTCTTCCTAAATCTGGCAATACGCCACCTAAACTTTCCAGTATTCCTCACCCCTTTCTAGTGCAGGTCCAGTCGGTGACCTCCCACCAAAGCCTTTTCTATTTGTTTCTCTAACCGGCAATTTTCTGTATTACCAGTCGAGACTGGTGTCACCATATGTATGCGTGTATGTCTGTAAATTTGTGGCTGTGGACAGAATTCATGTTATTAGTTTTCTCTCAGTTTTCAGTTCTATTTAGTTTGTTTTATGTTCTTCTATCACTTCTGTTTCCTTATGTTTAAATTTATCTGTTATAGGTTAGTGTTCGTTGGTTATTTTGGTTGCTTTCCGCATTCATGGCTTTTCTGAAGATCTCCAATATTTTCATAGTTGTCATCCCTTGTTTAGTCTCTATGTTCCCTTTTCATCTCAATTTGTTGTAGTCGTTTTTCTATTTTTCATGACTTTTCCTAGTTTCCCTTGAGTTATTGGTGATATAGTGATTTTCTTCAAGTTCATTATACTTCTCAGTAATCTAGCAAATTTCATGTATTTGATTTTCACGCTTTGAAATGCTAAGACGACAAAATCTACACTATTGGTATTTTTGCCTGTTGAATAATAATAATAATAATAATAATAATAATAATAATAATAATAATAATAATAATAATAATAATAATAATAATAATAATAATAATAATAATAATAATAATAACTAGCGGGACCCGTGTAAATTACACGGAATTTTAACATTTTTATTTTTATTTACACCGTGTTGTGTACGTTTTTTTTTTTTTAATCATTTCTTGAACATAAAACTGAAAAAAGTGACGAAGTTATCGTCTGCCTCACTGACCCTAACTCTAACGACGGGGTCAAAGTTAGCGCGGGTCCTAATGTAACAAAGCACCCTCTATTTGTTAGTTACACTTCCTTTATTATGAGCCCCCCCCCTTCTAGATAAGAGTGAAATAATTTTTTTAAATGGTAACTCGTGTACAATCTACTAAAAAAAGGTTGATATGCCATCCGTTAAAAAAAAAAAAAATAATAATAATGGCCCTCTCTACAACAAGAAAACGTAATTAAATAGACAATGCCCTTAAAAACGCCAAAATAAAAAACAAAAAATAGTTTTAAGTTTAAAGCAACACAAAAAAGTACTTTTTAACCAGGTGAGTAGGATACAAAGATTCGGAAGGTCGTTGCTTTCGATGTAAGCATGACACACAAAATCACACACGCTATTGTATTAATATGTCTTTTCGGTCGTCCCCTCCCTACCTCTCTTCCCCTTCCCGTTAAAATGTAGAAAAAAAAATCTTAAAGGTTGGTTGGGATCGAATTATAAACCAGTAGGGCCGAAGTCAAAATATACTACGTCGGTAACCGTTACGCCAGAGGGAAAAACCTCAAAATGCTTTGAAAATAAAGCGACTTGACTGTTTTTTAAATCTAGGTGCGGCACGCATGCGCAGAGCTTTTGCCGGAAGCGTGACACACGAACACACACGCTATCGTATTAATATATAGATAATAATAATAATAATAATAATAATAATAATAATAATAATAATAATAATAATAATAATAATAATAATAATTCTTATTATTATTCTTAGGAGCTGATGGTCATTTAAAATTATGAGCGTGCCGATTGAAGACGTATTTTGAGGTTATATACAAATATTATATTTATTAGGAATGTTAATGTTAACTAATAACTAGCGCCTGAGATTCTTTTTCAGGGGAGGAAATATTACTCTAGTTGTTTCTTTGAGTAGAAAGTGATTGAAATAAAAAATAAGAAATTAGTCACGTGAGAGAAAAAAGTGTCCGTTATTTTTTAAGGAACTGATTGATACTTAAAATCTTGACCGAGAGTTTGAAAACTAGGAATCAATTAATCAGACAAACATGGAAAGGGAATATATCGTCTTAAATTAAGCAATTTCGTTACGTATATATATATATATATATATATATATATATATATATATATATATATATATATATATATATATATATACATATATATATATATATATATATATATATATATATATATATATATATATATAGTCTCGGAAGTTTCTCAACCATTAAAACTATATGAAATAAAATTTAAAAAAAAAAAAAAATTATATAAAAAAAACAAAAAAAAAAAACTTATAGTCTCAAGTCTTCCAGTGGAAAATCACTCATGTAAGTCAATTTATTTTTTACAGTTATTATATTAGTTAGTTTCTAACACTATTTTAAGGGATCATCAGTTGTTTACCATGAAAAACTGTTTCGGGAATTTATATATATATATATATATATATATATATATATATATATATATATATATATATATATATATACGTAACAAAATTGCAAGAGATGAAAAGAATATGCCTCAAGGTTGAAATAACTCCTAATATGAAAATAGTAAACTTCCTAGATGTAACTTTTAATCTAACTAAGGAAACATATGAACCATACAATAAAGAAAATTCGAACCCAATCTACGTAACCCCCTCTCCAACCACCCCAAACTATCATGAAGCATATCCCTTAATCTACCCAACAAAGGATAAGCAATAACTCCTCAAACGAAACAATCTTTAACAAACATAAATAATTTTATAATAAAGCACTAAAAACAGTGGATACAAAAATACACAAATTAAATTTATCTAACCTGCAACAACTAATAATAAAAACAATAAAACAAGAAACAGGAGTATAATATGGTTTACACCCCCCTTCAACCACGCAGTTAAAACCAAACTTGGTAAACAATTCTTAGACCTTATCAACACACACTTCCCTCCAAACAACATTTTACATAAAATATTCAACACAAATACACTTAAACTAAGTTACAGTTGCAGTGAAAATTTAGAAATGATAATTAAAAAACGTAATAATAAAATCATAAACAGAAACCTAAACCCTGAATCAAACAACAAAAAAACAACTAGTGTAAAGTCCTGTAACTGCATAAATAAAAATGAATGTCCCTTGCAACAACATTTTTTAAATAACAAAAACTATCTACCAAGCAACAATTTCGACTAAGGAAAACCCAACTATAAAAAATACTACATAGGTATGGCGGGTGACACTTTCAAAGAAAGATACACCGGCTATAAATTTTCTTTGAACAACCCAAGCTACCAAAATAGAACTTCACTTTCAGGTTACCACTGGGAATAACTAATAAAAATAAATCACCAACTGTAATCTGGAACACTATCGGAAAAACTAGCACCTGTAACTCCCTAAACTCAACATGCTATTTATGTCTTGGCGAAAAAACTTGAAATAATTAAATTAACCGATAGACGAAAACTTTTAAACAAAAAACACGAAACATCGATCAATTGTAAGCATAACAGATCACATCTCCTTAGTAATTTGTACAATACCCCCTAATCAACTCCATTAAAACAAAAAAATCCTTAATATTTACCAACCTCCTTAAATTAACACTTATAAACATATAAAAATCAGACAGCTTTAACACTTAATTACAAGTATAATATAATTACCCCCACCTTTTTGGAATACATATTATAACACCCTTAGGTGGAACATCTAGATGTGTATGTGTAGGTATGTTTTGTGGATATATGTGTATGTATGTGTTTGTGTGAAAATATTAAATTTGTAAGTATATGTATGTATATGTATGTGCATGTATGTATATATGTGTGTATGTATGTGTATGTATGTATATGTATCTGTGCGTTTATGTATATGTATATTCATATGTTAGCATTTGTGAATATTTATGTATGCATATGCATATATATATGTATATGTATGTTCGCGTATGTGTATGTGTGTGTGTATAGATGTTCCCCATATACTTAATCTTGGCCTGAAATAATCAAGTCAAATATTTAATTTACAAAATCCCACAAAAGTTAACCACATATTACCAAACTCATCTTTAAAATTATATATTGCTTACATTGCTCTAAATTACTGACTCCTACTATCCATAGCCCCCCTCTCCTGGACCATAATTTCTTTTTAACAGCTTTAACTAAAAAATATTACCACTAATATTATCTTTAATCTTCTGACAAGTATTGACCTCACAATTCTTAATACAATTACAACTAATAATTAAATTTATTAATACCACTTCCATGAATTCATATATGAGTTTTACTAAACATAAAAAAATACCATTATATTAATTCATTACTAAATATTAATTAGAATTAAAATACATTTATTCATCACCCAAAATAATTTAAACTAATCAAAACTATTAATAGGTCAAGATATAATGATAATTTATTAATATTACTGTTTTAAATCTATATACGAGTTTTACTAAAAATAATTACCACTATATTTTATTAACTCATTATTAAATATTATCTAGAACTAAAATACATTTATTTATCACCAATAATAATTTAAACTAAATATTACTTTAAGTTTTATCGTTGAAATAAGCCGTCCATATTAAATAGGTCGAAATACATTTATTCTTTTGACACGCGACAAAATCCTATTTGCAAAATATCCGTCTCGTCTCGTGTCATGACGTCGGGCTAGGCAATAACCCCCTCCCACCATCAACCACTTTTAAATGGATATAGACACCCGTCCCCAAGATCCCCCTTACCTCCCTTCCTTTCTCTTCTCCTTTCCCTTCTTTTTCTTTTGACTCACCACCCCCTCAGCGTAGAATAAAAATTAAAATATGAATTATTGTAAAATTAAACTTTTCCAACGGCAATTTGTTTTTTTTTAAATTGGTCACATGACTATTATTCCTCTTTCTTTTCGCTAAGCTCCATTCTTCCTGGATTTCATCGACCGGGTTGGATCACACAAAAAAACCTTCTCCCTGATGAGACCTCAGCTCTTGATAGCTGTAGATCGATAACATCGACATGCCAGTGTAGCAGACTTTGTACATGTTTGAATAAAAAAACATTCATAATACAGCTCTATATTTTTTATTGACCACTCTTTTATAAGCCCGGTTTGATTCCCTTTGGATTTCTACCCTGTGGATTTTTATACTACCTGGATTACTATATATATATATATATATATATATATATATATATATATATATATATATATATATATATATATATATATATATATACTTTGTGTATTCATTTATTTACTATTTTTAACTTTATTTATCTTTATTCATTTTTTTATTCATTTTATTTTCGTAAATGTGTCTTCATGTATGTGTGATAGTGAAACTTGACCTTTCTTGAAAATAGAAGAAACACTATCCCTGTGACAGTATCACAGGTAAAATAAGCCTAGAACTTGAACCATGAAAAATGTCTACACATACAAATAAACGGCGTGAGACTCAGAAGAAACATTTGAGTGTCATGATGGGCAAGTGCTCCTTCAATGGGCAATATAAGGAACTGGGTCCGCATCCTGTGAATGTTTGCTCCTTTAATTTTTGGAACAAGCTCAGGGACAACAAACGGGTAACCCATCTAATTCCAGGTATGACAATGACACGGATCAAACACAAAAAAGCATAAATGAAAAAACAAACCAAAAAGCCATAGAAAGAAATGGACGACAAAAGAGAACAGACTGGTAATGGAATGCTACCACAAAAGCCGCTACCCCACAGAAAAAGGATACCGGAAACGAATGAAAGATCTATGGGGTATTTCTACTGACTACTATACAACGGAACAAAGAATAACAGATCAAGCAAAACAGATATCCATGACAGGGTGATACGCAGGGATGGAATAAACGGAAATGAAACTAAAGATTAACGACGTGACAGAACAATACACACCACTTGACGAAACCCCACAGGAAGAAGACGAGCAAAACATAAACACAGAAACTGAAAAGGGCGAAGACTACGAAACACCAGAACTCACTGAGGAAAAAGCAACAGAAGTTGAAAACATGAAAGGTTTCATGTAAGTGAAAAGTTGAAACAGAGAAAATTTGCCAAGTACTCGCGTACATCTCAACAGTCATCATCAGATACCTAAACAACTTGATATATGCCGGGGCAAAATCAATAAGTATGAAACTCAAAAGAGAATTAAAGACTGGCGAAAATAATGGATAGACTAAATCTGGATGGTAGATCAGCCTGGAAAACCAGATCACCAAACTTCAATAAGAAGCTAAAACTGTAAACAGGATCAAGGTGAACAGGAAACAATGGAAGAGCAGAAATCTGAATCGCAAGGACAAACTAAATAAGACATTTGAAGAAGTAAAACAAAAGATAGCAGCAAAAGTAGGAAGATTCAACCGATAAAGACACAAATCGGAACACAACAACCAGAACAGGACCTTTGAAAACAATGAAAACCAGTTTTACAAAAACGTAAACGGAGAACGGGCAAGAACAGAATAACCATACGCGTCAGAAACTACACATTTCTGAAGCAAGATATGGGAAACGGCTAAAAATCACAACACAAATGCTGAAAGACTGAAATACATTAAAGATTAACTAAATGAAATTGAAGATGGAAAAAACAATAATTAATTCAGAATCTATTTAGACAACACTAAAGAAAATGACAAACTGGAATCATGCAAGGATGAAATACATGCGTACTGGGTCAAAAAACCAACGACCCTATATAAAAGACTAGATGATGTATCCATAAAACAGACGTACCAGAGTGGGTGTCAAAAGGAAGGGCAACGCTCATACACAAAGGCGCCAAGACGAGAACTACTCTAAGCAATTACAGACCAATAACATGCTTACCAACAATGTGGAAATTCCTAACGGCACAACTGAGAAAGCAAATTTATATACCCTTAATAGTTGTGGGCTACTCCTAATGCAAGAAAAGGAGAAAAGGGATGCATCTGTTATACATAGATCTAAAGATCATGAAGGAAGTCAAAAGCAAGAAAAATAACATATCTATAGCATGGATTGACTACAAGAAATTATACGATAAAATCCCTCATTAATGGATAATACAATACTTACAAATGTACAAAATAGACAGGATTATTAATCTTATAAATACAGCAATGGGGACATGAAGCTTAAAACTGGCAGCTGGAGGACAACATCCGACGGAGATCAAAATAACGAGAGCCCCTCCTCCCCCCCCCCCCCCCAAAAAAAATTCCCTATTACGACTACTGTTTATCATAGCCATTATACTACTCAACTACATACTCAGGAAATTTGATGGCGGGTATAAGTCCACAGCCACAAAACAAAGAATACACCACCTCATGTATATGGACGAACTGAAGCTATTTGCAAAAAGCAAAACTGAACTGAAAAAGCTAATGAATACGACCAAAATCATTAGCCAGGACATTCAAATGGATTTCGGAATAGAAAAGTGTGTGCTGCTAAATATAAAAAGGGTAGGCTAGATACGACTGATGGCATGGAACTACCCAGCCAAGAGGAGCAGAGGGCTCTAGGCGAACAAGGCAGTTATAAATAGTGGGATTTCTGGAAGAAGACACAATCAAATCAACAGAAATAAAAAAGAAGATTGGGAAATATCTTAGAAGAACGAAGACAGTTCTTAGAAACAAAATTATATAGCAGAAACCTAATAAAAGGAATATATACCTGGGCAGTATCACTAATAAGATACTTTAAATTATTTATAAGCATGACAAAAGACGTTCCTTGACTAGATGACTAGAAAATTGATGACCATGCACAACGCACTACATCTAAAAGAGTATAATACAAACTTTAGGTGAACAGAAACGAAGGGGGCATAGGACTGGTAAGTATAGAGGACTGTGTAGACTATACTTAAAAAAAGACTGGATAAAAACATAAAGCAAAACACAGAAAAGCTGATAACCACAGCAAATTACTCCAAAAGCACCGAAACCGGAAACAAACATACATGAAAATAAAAGTGGGGAGAAAAACAACTACATTGAAGTTTCATCAGAATGACAAAAGAAAATCCGCGCGAAAATAGTTGGGCATGATTTAGAAAAGGGCACCTGGACAGAGAAACGTAATCTCTACTGATGGCTGCACAAAACAATGCGATTAAGACCAACTACACTAAAAATAAATGCAGATTGTGCGAACAAAGAGACGAAACAGTAAATCATATAATAAGTGAATGCCCTAAACTAGCCCCCAAAAATGCAAAAATAGGCATGACTGCGTGGGGAAAGCAGTACACTGGAAACTATGCAAACAAATGCATTACGAACACTCGGACAAAGAGTACTAACGTAACCCAGATACAGTACTCGAAACTAAAAACACAAACTCCTCTAGGATATAGAGGTACAAACAGATAAACTCATACAAACAAGGAGACCGGATATCATAATAGTCAACAAGAAAGAAAAATCCTGCCAAATCGCAGATTTTGCCGCTCCAGCCGACAACAGAGTGAAGACCAAAGAGACAAAAAAACGAAGCAAACACACTGAACTTATCAGAGGATTAACAGAGATATGGAGTATGTAGAAAGTAATTATAATAGAAATAATCGTAGGAGCACAGGGACAGTTCCAACGAACATGGAAATAAAATTGCTAGAAATTAGTATTCCCGAATCTATAAACCCACGCCTTAAGGGTCCATGGGACAGATTTTATCAGTTATTTTTCATTATATTTTATAGTAATTTTAAATTGCTGAGTCATATTGTAATTTAATTACGTAACACCTCAAGTTCATAAAATAATTCATGGTTTTTAATGAAATTTATTTGTTAGAGGATAGCTAAGGAAGAACGATAACTCACGTTTAAAAACACAATTTAGGTTTTTCAAACAAGGTTAGAGAATATACATAACATATAAAAGTGTATTCTTATGTAAAGTTCACATGGGGCATATTTTATCGAGGGGGAAGGGCTTTTCAGTTATGTTTCATCATATTTTATAGTAATTTTAAATTGCTGAGTCACATTGTAATTTAATTACGTAATACTTTGAGATAACTTTTAATTTTATTGAACGTTTCTTAGCGTCAATTCTAAGTGGGGGGGGGGTAAGAAACTATGCGATGATCCGCCACTAGCCGCCACTGCCAGCCACTCTGTACGTGCACAAATACATGTACATGTACATTTTTTTAATATCTTATATAAGAACAGTATTTTATTTAACGTTTCTTAGCGCCAGGAACGCGCCTCTAAATTTTATTTTTTGGTATTGTTTTTTAAATAAGCGACAAACGCTAATCAAATTATTGCTACTATTTTACGAAAGCAAATTATAGGAAATTACAACATGGCCGCCAGCGAGTAAGTCATTGCATTCAACTTTGATTTTAAAGTCTTTAAAAAATAAAATATAATTTTATGTCGGGATCAAAAATACAATGTTAGAATAATTAATAACTTTCATCGTAAATGTTTGTTTGTTTACATAACATATTTCTTTGAGAAAATCCACAGTTACATAAAATACATATTTAGTAAAGAGAATTTACGTGAATTACATTATTATTAGTTTGAACACATTTAAACAAGAGATGAATCATATGGGGAAAAGGGAAATAAAAGGTTGAAGCAGGGGGGGAATAATAAGGACCAGGGAAAGAGAGACAGACGAATAGAGAAATAAGAGAGATTGAAGATTTTATATAAAGATGTTACACACATTCTTTCATTCCTACTACTTTGTTTTTTATCACCCCGGGCAACGCCGGGTAGCCCTGCTAGTCTATACTAATACAACTACATGTTCGTGCTTACATTATTATGCTCCACATATCTTCTAAAAATGGGATCGTCTGATCGCCGAAGTTCAATAAAAAAAATGTTTCAAATTCTTATATGATGTGTCGAACAAACAACTCTTACTAAAATACACTGTCTTGACCTACCGGATTAGATCAAAGTGCAGTTTCTGTTTAGTGCAAAGGTTGTACACTAATAGTGTGCGCTCCTCATTCACGTAGGAAGTCTATAGAATAGAAATATATTACAAACTCCTTAAAGCGTTATGGAGATAAACGTTCATGCCCAGACATTACATAAACCAGAGTACTTTGACACGTATCTTTCAGCTTAAACAAAGGTGGTTAATAATAGTGTGTGCATACAGACTGCACGCCCATATAATTGATATATTTCACAAACCCTTACAAGAATATACTTTTAGAATTTTCAAGAGCCCCGCTTGTTTTTATATAATAATATTAGAAATGTCGAAAATATTTTATTGCTTTCTATTCTGTTAATACGCCATGGTTATTCATCTCAGGAAATGTAATCTCTTATAATGATACACATAAATAAAAGATATTATTGAAACTATGATACGTTAACATCATATACACACTGAGGTAATAGCATTAGAAATAAGTATTTAGTTCCCCAATATATCAAATAAAAGTGATGGGTAACACACAAACAGAGACAGGCCAATAATTTTTACTTAGTCGACAGCAAAGACACGCAAAGTAACATTTAGATTAAATGGTGTTCATCAGAACATATATTGAATCGTCGTGTTAAAGGTTTTTTACAAAGAAAACACAGTCAATAATTGTCGACACCTGTCGTTATGCTGAAAAATAATAGTATTGAATGTATTTTCATCTTCATGAGTAATTACTTGCTATCTACGTAAAATATGTTTCATGATTTCTATCAACTGTACGTGATCTGTCGCTTTAAGGAACATTTTCAGAGATGTGTCTGGTCAGGGAATCACGCTTATAAAGTTTACAAAAACAGATGTTTTGAAGAATTGCATTTTTTACTTGTATTCACTCCAAACACGGCACATTCCCTGTTTGACGTAAGAGGGTTTTGTGAATGATGTTTCATACCTACAAATGGTATCCTATATAATGAGTTGTACTGTGATATGTTTGTTAACATTACATCTACATTTCTACATGTTGCTACAGTCAGGGGAGCAGGGGGCAGGAGCTGGGAGGTAATCCATACGGCTAGCACGATTATAGTAATTAACATGTCTTTCCAAGAGAGGTATGGATGTTGTTTTGTACCTTTCAATATCTTCCTGGGCAATTTATTCTTTTCCCAAACGATGTTTGTGCCACTGTGTCGTATTTTGTAATGGAGTCAATATCTACCCTGAGAGTCCCGCTAAAACTGCTCTCATCTTAATAAGTGTCATTTTGATCTTTCGTTGTTTTATAATTATGACTATTATTGATTATTGATAAGTTCTCACGATACTATTTTTTGTTCTTTTGAGATTTCCAGTACATTGTACTTTTTTGTATCCTCATTGCCAATCACTTTGCGTTCATGCCACCGTAGTTTTCCATTGAGTGCTGGCTTATTATCTGTTCGCTTGTTCCTGAATATGTGTGACAAATAAACCTCCCTAAGATTCTAGTGATCTGAATGCATTTATGGTAGAGGCTGGATAGTACTTCGGTGTACTGGTAATTGTAACGCCGTGTGGGACTCTGGTTTCATGTACTATTATGACAATTTAGTAGAGTTATCCTGAAGTATTAAACAATAATTCTATTTGAGGACTGATAGATGTTTTACAGGGCATAATGATGACGTTATATATGAAAATAACTTTTCTTTCTCAGAACAAAGTCAAGTTACATACTATTTTAAAGCTCTTCACATGTTGATTAATTTTAGAGAATAATTACTGATGAACAAAAGGATACTAAAATATAAGTTACGGACAAAATCTACTTGTTCCAGCCACGTTTCTGATCTTTTAGTGTCAATAAAAAAATGTTTTTATTGTCAATACATATCATTTCTACTTTATATTGTGTCGGAATATACAGAAAGTGTGCTGAAGTTTAACCCATATAATGTTACTATTCTGTGAGTCTCTCATACATTGTGGCTAAGCACAAAATATTGATATAGTTCAGAATGTGACCATTATTCAAATGAAAAAGAAAAGACAAACATTTTGATTTACGCTCGCAAATGAGTGTGCTTTAAGCCCACTTAAATGGAGTCTAAATCTTAAATCACAAAGGTACAGTAATGCTCGATGATTGTGCCTCTTCATCATAATTAGTTATCCTCTCGATTCCTCTTGATTTGACCTTTTATCGCTTTCATCACAGAATCAACTACATAATCACGTCATTTATTTTTTTCAATATTTGCATCATAGTGTAGGGCACTCCCCTTTGCAACAGTTCGGAAACAGAATTCGTGGCAAAGCTGTAGTCATGAGCTCGTATGTATCATTCGTAAAAAAGGAAATTTAGGTCCACGTGAACGTTATTGGATTCTTTTAACATTCGCATCGCTGTGTGACTAAAAAAGGCATCTTAGTACATAGTTTGACTTAATAATTTTCATTAGTAAGCTACTATTAAATATTTTCAATGTGTTTCGTTTAAAAAAAAAAATTATAAATTGTAAAAATCAATGATTGCGCTCATAAGCTTAATTCTGGAATCTATCTACATATATCAAAATGTGTATGTATTTATATATTTGTATGTACATCAATCAGGCCTAAACAAATAAGTGAGCATTAAGAATAAATCATTTTGTAATACAACTGATAGGTATAAAGGGTGATAATATGGATTATATTCAGTTTTATATATTTTCATACAAATTCAAGCACGACCGTTTTTTTGTGTAAATTGTACAGGAAGTATCATACACCAATTAACAAATACTCTCTAAATGTTAGTTTCATTTGAGTATTTTACATATATTCACGCCATGATATGAGCAGCATGTCTTATTTCGAAAGTTTTAGTATATTATTTTACATTGGATTTCATTAACAATTATAAAACAATAATAATAACATTTTCCTGAATTTCATTTTCATTTTAAAATCCTTTAATTTTAAGCCTAAAGTTTCTAGAATAAAACAAATTATGTAATGGATTCTGATCTAAATTATCTTCGAGTGGCTTTCGTCTCAGAATGTAGAAACTCATTAATATTTAATGTAGACTTATTTCATTAACAAGCAGACTGTAATAAAAACACAATGACGAATTTAATACAAAGCAATATACTGTTAATTAATTTATAATAATATATTATAGTTGAAAGCAAACAAGAATACAAACTCTTATTAAATTGTATTAAAACAATACAATAAACTTCGTATTAAATTTAATGCTGTATTAGTTATACATACACTATACAAACATGTAATTAATGAATATAAGGGGTGGCACATTTTTAGAAAACATTTTACTAAGGTTATACGGAAAATTTAAGAATACCAAACGTGTTATCATAAATTCTCCTAATAACCTTTAGAAAAATGTGCGCCAACCACGCAATGAACACATCAGATTTTACTTTCCCAGAAATGTCAACAAGATCGGACATAACATTTGATAGATCCTGTAGGGGAAACTTCTTTGTAACAGGAGAACCTCCTGTAATTAAACATCGAAATTAAAAATACAATAATTTAAATAAAACATTGCAGCTTATTTTCGAATAAATTTTGAAAAATAACAATTTAAAATGTATTTATTAAAAATAATGTATTTTAATCTTTTAACTATTATTTTAAACTTTCTTTTCAATACATATTAATTGTTAAAATGACGTGTTACAAGTATTTGTGTTTGTATGCTAAAACTTTCGCCGCTATAAACAAGAAGTGTCAAATTAGATGTTATTGCCAATTTTAATTAACATTTTTGTTTTACTTATGGTAGTTAATTATTGTTTAGTAATTAAATTCAATAGAAAAATACAATTTATTTTGATAGTCAGTTCATTAAATTTAAATGCGGTAATGCGCTTCAAAGACTCTAGACACGAATAAAGAATATATGAGACCAATAACATTATGGCGCAATACGATCTGAAATAATACTAAACCCAATATAACTGAACACTGACTAACATGTTGGTAAACTTACCGAGAGTAAATCGTCGGTCATTCATGCTGTACTGGTTTGGGGAATTTATTATTAAATAATGTCATATAATACCACTATATTTCTAGATCCCCAACCTATTAAATATAAAATAGTTTATAAGAAGCTAATCTGTACAAAATTCTACAAGGAATCTGTAATAATGTGATATATATGCTAAGAAATTCCTTTTGCATGGCTAAAAAGGTACGTCTCTTCAATTGTGACGAAATTAAATATGTACCCGAAAAAGAAAATGAAAAATAACGACAGAAGATAACTAACTTTAATCGGATTATGATTGGGCCATTAGACATTATGTACTCCACCATATGTTTATATGCTTTTTTAAAAATTCTTTTTTGTTTTGGTTGTACTTTTCTTCCGGGAAGAATCCTAACAATGGGATATAACATCAGGTGCTTATTTTCATTAGGACCCAAGCTAACTTCGACCCCGTCATAAGGGTCAGGGTCAGGGTCATGGTCAGGGTCATGATCAGGGTCAGGCTCAGGGTCAGAATTAAGGTTAGCGTTAGAGTTAGAGTTAGGGTTATGGTTAGTGTAAGGGTTGTGGTCAAGATTAGGGTCAACGGTACCTCGAGTTCTACTCTTATTAAGTACCAAACATTACACAGCTTTAGAATTTCAAAGTGCGGTATTCCGTTTCTTCAAGGGATATTTAAAATTGCAATTAGTAAATATCACTTATAAACAGAAAAATGTAAAATCTATTCTATAATAAAATATTGTTTAATTCTGAAAACTCGATTCATTCAATAATTGTCTTTTGCTTCTATAAATATATATGAGATAAAAATGCATAACACACACAAAGCATAGCATTCTATCAGCACTTCATTTGATTTCATTTAGCAATACAACATATATTATTAAAGCCTTAGATAACGTACGGATCTTTATTTCTATTTATTTGAATTGTTCATTAAATATTTCTCATCAATAAATGCAGCAGATCATTGGAGAACTGGTTGCATGCGTCTGCCAATAGTTACCACCGGGTAAACGCTGGAGGCGACCACCAACTGACCAGTGAAGTAACAATTTGCAAAGTGCTGGTTATCCGTCAGGGATCACTCATTTGTTCCGCAGTGACATGCCGCTGTCTGCATCTCCCAGCGAGTAAGCGTTGGTAGCTACTGCCAGCTTACCGTTGGTGTACCGATTTTCAAAACGCTGTTTGCCCGCTGGTGGCGGCTAATAGATTACATCTGACTTTGACACGTGCGGGCTGATAGTAAACTACTAGAACTTGCTTGCTTGGAGTCAACCCATGACCTCTTATGTTAGCTCTAATATGAGTAATCCATCGCTAAGACTGAAGCATTATCTATTAATTAAACTAGGATATGAGATGGTCTAGTTAAAAGAAGCCCGATTACTAAGTTACGATATATCCTGTGGTAAATGCTGTATATGCTGAGTTCCAATCGAAGGTATTTACCGATTGGTCCTCGCATCACAGATTGATGTAAATAACTGCATATAACTACACACAACTACACAGCAATATCTTATTCCACGGACTCATTCTGACTCACATTTTTTAGTCAACTAGTATTCGTGATTAGTTTAAATATGTCCACATTATATTTATTTCAATTTCTGGATTTCTGAATTTTGTAGGAATATTAAAAAATGATTACATGCGTTCTGTAAGATTCAAAAAATATGTTGGGAAACACAAATGCTGCTGAACTATTCAATACACACACATCATCACACACACACACATAGCTCAACACACACCTATGTATGTATAGTAAGAAAGAAAGGAACAGCAGGACACATGGAGAAAGAAAATAAAGATAAAAACGCGTGTCCAATTTGAATCTTTATTATTGTATAATGTACCTTGTTAGATTTTGAAAGGCGCTTTACAATTGGTCATGGGTTCAATGTAACGAACTCTGATCAAATTGTATCGTGATTGTGAATTGAAGTTTCATATTAGAAGAGAGAATTCGTATAAATGCACGGAGCAGAAAAGAAGTGCATCCTGTTAGGAGCTGTCTGGACAATGAAAAGTGTCACGAGAACAGAAATTGAAAGAAATTCCACTTGAAAAGTATGATATAGATAGGTGTGTGTCGTGATACATCAGCTTAATATATAAAGCTAAGCATAATTACTCATAAATCATGTCTATATTTAACTGATGTAACTGATGTAAAAGTTGAGATTTTAAATCCACATGAATTTAAAAAATAATGTTTTCGTATATTAATTATATTTCAATATCTAAACTCTGGGAAAATGTGTGTGTAAATATTTTTATATTGACGAAATCTCTATTAAGTATTTTGAAAAAATACACTGAGTTCCTTTTTTCGAAGAAATTATTTTCTTCTTTCATGCAATTTTTTATTTAATTCTGCTCGAGTTTTTATTTTTTATTTTCCTTTTCACTCTACAAAGAAGAATTACATTACTTTCAAAATTCTTCTATATTAATGGCATTTTTAACAATACTGGAACCTCAGCCAACTTCTTTTATAGGTAAATTCAATCGATCTGTATCTCTTTTTCTGAAGATATTTTATAGATTGTAAGTATTTTCTTTGTTTTGTGTATCTAAACACTGTAATTCATTCCAGCCAATTATACTAGCAGCATATCGAAGATAACTACTACTCTATCCTCAATAGTAGGGGTTGTATTCTGTCTGTAGATGTGGTATTTAAGAATTACCTTTAGTGTTATTATGTATTCAGCTGTGACCTAGTTTATAAGTTCCCTGTTTTTAATAGTATCTGCTTTCACTATCCTCAAATATGTTTGCCATTTCCATTGTTAACATTCCTTATCAGATATCTAGTGTTGAGGTCAATACGATCTGAATGAACAGGTTTGCCTCTTGGGATAAGAATATAACATTTGCTGATGTCAAATTGACTTCGTATATCGTCACTATATATTCTGACTCTGATTTTAACGTATGTTGTCTTGTCAAGAGGAGAGTGTTCCGAACATAAACTCCTACCCCGTGCATATGTTTGTCAGAGTTCTGACGGTAGAGTGGAAGGCAATCAGTCATGTTAAAGTGGTTAGTAAAGATTGAGAAGTGAAGGTTTGTCTCACTTAGTGCTAAAATATCCGGGTGTCTACGTAGGAAATGTTTGTCCTAAGAACCCGGAAAGTTGTGAATGCGAACCTCAATAGTGGAGGCGAGGATATTTTTGTTGGGTGTCTGGTTTAGGTTTTTTTTTTAATTTTATAAATTCATGTTTGTTTTAAGATAGAGTGAGGAGGGCAAAGTGGATGCTTGTTTGGTACCAATCAGCTCACACAACCAGTCCATTAGTCGTGACTTGGTCCATGAGGGTTGTGGCCTCGGGAAGTCCTCGGAATAAATGTGGGATTCCTTTTAAAACCACATTAGATAGAGCCTTCATTCCCCACCGATCTTTGTTCTTCAACCTCGAACGCATTGACCCCTCTCAAACATCGCAGACTAGTTAAAAAAAGACAGACAAATAAAGATTCATGCAACAGACAAAGGAAGCAAAAACCTAAAATAAAAAATTATTTAACTAAGTAGTAATCGCAAAGTTAATACTTGGATTATTTAAGACAAAGACAATTTAGAAAAAAAATGATGAACTTAGATTTTTTTTCAATATCACCCATAAAGTTTAGTTTTAATTTTGGTCGCCATTCCGGCCGGTGACAGATATAAATATGTCTTAACTCGTGGCTTTTTTACTACGTTATGCTAATGCGTTTGGTTGGGACTACCTTCTTTTGTAACTACATCCGATAGTTTATTTCTCCGCCACCTCTCTTTTTTATTTTTAAACCTTGAACGCGTTGACCCTTTCAAAACCTTGCAGAATATTAGCAAGACAAAAAACAGACAAATAAACATTTGTGCATCAGGCTAAGGAAACAAAAGCCTGAGAAAGAAAACATGTTTAACTAAGTAGCCATCACAACGTAAATACATGTACTACAGTGTTGCATCGTATCGTCCTTCTCTCAACATTGTGCGAATGTTGGGTCAGTTTTGTAGCTCCACCTAGTCATAGCAACTGTTTATCGCTTTTATTCTCTTCCTCAATCGGTTCAGTCTTTTTCACTCGGCCAAGAATGTTTCTGAAACGGAAGGGAAGTCACATTTCAGTAGTAACATATACATTCTCTAGCCATCTCGTTTACAGCTGTAGTGTTGTATCTTCGTAACATGTTGCTAGGGGTGCAACATGGCTGAGGAAGATTATCATTGAATTCAATCGTTGGATCATTGGTTCTACGTCCATCAAACAGATTTCGTTCATCACTGTGAGCATGTTTGAACTATACTCGGCTTGCACTTCCTAGTTGCACATCTGCAGGGACAATACCAGTGAGGGGATGCAGCTTGTGCTGGGTGGAAGGTTTCAGGCATCAAGTGATCAAGCGGCAAATGTTGTTCAGTACTGAGTTTATTTTCTTGGAATGCATTCATCTCCGCCAAAGGGATATCACATGGACAAAGCATTACATCTTTGTGTGTCTGCTATGGTACCCTACTTGGAAATTATAAGTTTCCGTATTACATTGCCGGAGGTGACTTTCATCTTTGTTTTTATATGTGACTGTAGTGAAAAGTTTCTGTCTATAGAACTATATACTGTAAATTATTTTATAATAATATACTATACTTTAGAACAAACAAGAATTTAAAACATTAAAGAAATAATATAAAATTATATTAAGAAAATACAATAGACATCGAAATAAATGTACTGTTTTATTATCAATACATATATTATATAAACCTGTTATATATATAAAACTGTAATTCATATGTATGTCATAACAACGTCTTAATATGTCTATTGTTTTGTTCCCTGTGAGATCACGCCGATTTTCTGTAATAACACATCGACATTAAACATACCGTTATTCGTATTTATTTTTAACTGTTTATCTTCATAGGAATATAGTAAAACAATAAGTTTAGCCCGTGTAATAATAATACGTTTATATTTTGATATTTTGAATTACTATTTTAAATCTTATCATCCGTACCTATTAACGTTTAATATTTGTTTGATACATATTCTTGTTACATTTAATGTCATCTTCAGTTTGAATTTTCTGATTATTTAAAGAACTGATAGTAATGATAGTAAGTTTACTAATCAAATTACATACTAAATTGTTTATTCATTTTCATAAATTATCTTCATCCATTGTAAAATTAATCAATTTTTAATAGTAAAATATTATTCAATAAAAAACTACCCGTTATTTTGGTGGTTCGTTCATTCCATTACACTTTCAAAATTGTAATGTTTCCTTTCCTATAAACATCTTTAATTATGCAAATACTTTTTTTTGAATTTACTTATTCTAGTAGATAAGGTCATGTTATGTAGAGCCGTTTTATGAAAATAAAAATTGCGTAACAAAATTTAAGAATCAACATGTTTAGCTCTACTAAAATTGTAATTACCTTACAAAACAAGTAAAACGTTATATACAGATGATGCCTTTCATCTGTGCTAAAACAAATAACGAAAAATATTATATATATATATATATATATATATATATATACATATATATATATATATATATATATATATATATATATATATATATATATATATATATATATATATATATAGATATATATATACTATCAACATCTATCGCTCTCCGCGCAGCAAGTAATTGATGATAGAGACGGGGTGTATATTTAAAATATGTAGTCATGTTAATTTTTTTAAATATATGTAAATAAGATTTCCCCCGGTTTCCTTCGGTCGCTCTATCGTCTCTCAGATCGATCACCCCCATTCCCATAACACACTTAAAAAATGTACATCTAACATCCAAACCGTGAACTTTTGAATCCACCCCATCTACTAAGTAGAAGACAAGGGACGAATTCTAAAAAATCATAAAAAAACTAACCAAACTTATATATATATATATATATATATATATATATATATATATATATATATATATATATATATATATATATATATATGGAACCAAGTGGTCGGGAATATAAAAATGGTGCATGCTAATAGTTTTAAGCTAGCCAAGGAAGGAGGCTGGGACGAACCGACACCGAAAACAAGGAAAAGAAGGGTGAGGAAACGGACAAAGAAATGGAAACTGGCAGACACTATTTTCTTATCAGTGTTTATTTAATAAAAATATCAATGTATTTCCCGGTTAATTCATACTAGCGCAATACCCAGTTACTACAGCATGCTGTTCTCCTCAAAATCAATGTTTATTTATTTACTGCTCTTACATTAAGGATAGTATTCGGTGCCTCGCTCCTCCCTTTCGGCAAACTCTATGCAGGTGGGGTATCTGCCTAGAGTTTCGCTAAGAGCGGCAGTTCCTGTAGTAGATCACAATCTTGGCAAAATTTACTAGGTGGTATCGCTTCTTCGCTCATGTACTATGTCGTCAGTGTCCCTGGATAACCTAACCGCTTCCCACGTCTTTAAGGTTCCCATAATTTCTACAAATTCTAACCGTATTTCAATTTAAATGATCACAACCACCGGCTAAGCGATTATCGTACCCATATCCTCTTTCTAACGTGAATGTTCTTTTTCTACAAGGCTTAATTCAAAAGCTATAAAAAAACTTCTACTTTCCACACCCGAGCACATTATAATACTTTCATAACTGTTCAGTGGGGTCCAAAGGAAATCTCCAGAGATTGGGTAAGTCAGTCTGTATCTTTAACAGCACTTCTCTTATCCTTTTCGGTCTCACTATACTCGGTTACATGTGTCCCAGCGACAAAATATCCAACTGTACACATACATGCTCCAACAGCATCATGAACGACTGCAATGGCTGAAACAGTTGGCTTGCGAGTGCTAACAATTGAAATTATCTCTGTACGAAATCGTTTAGTTCACGTACCTCTACTGTCATTGCGTTGATTATATTGGTAACCTCTTCTCTAAATGCTCGTACTTCGGAAACAATTCCCTTAGACTAGTCCTATTCTTTCTAACTCCAACCTAGTGACGTTCGATATGCCTTCTTTGGCTGCATGCCACAGACACCTTTTGTTTTTTCTCTATCGCCTCCAATTTCTTCCTGACTATTCTCACATCGCTGTTTGACACAGTCTCAAAAACACACCGCGTGTCTTAACCCACAATCGGTAAATACTGATTTATTCTGTCTCGTCTACATTAACTCAATCCCTCTTAGATACAGTCTTATATTTCTCCATTCGTGTATCATTACCTCTATATCATTTCCCACGGAGAACCACAATCGGACATATTCCTGGTTGTGCGCATATTTATCGCTTATATATCTTTCAACCTTTTTTAAAGTCAGTACATCCCTGCCGTGTCGTTTCACCAACAACCCGTACGGCTGTAGATCTATCACTAACGTGATTGTCCATTTGGATCAAGCCACGACGACCCCCATAGGTTCCAGCTATGCATCTCTCTCTATCCTTATCTACCTCTCAATCTATGGGCAACATCTAAGAGAATAGTCCGAGCCCACACCACCAGTACCACATAGGCATGGGGGCTTTCTCTGCACATGGTGGAGCCAACATATGCGATATGGCTAAACCCCGGTTTCCCCCCAAATCCCTTTTACTTTGGGTTCCTACTAGTCTGTTGTGAAGCGTTTTGCTCCACTCAATCGTAACTTCAAGGGCAATTATGTGTTACCCTATCCTCTCTCAGTCTTTTCTGAGATTTGGCAAGGGGTATTTTATCAGCATCCTCCCACTCACTAGACTCATGAACCGACTCAGTAGTCGGGTTTAATTCGATCTCTGTTTCCACGGGGGTAAGGTGAGGGTAATTGCGTCTTGCAGTTTTACATACCCTAAAGTGCAAAACCTTAGCTCCTCATCCTTCCATTCAAATTCACTTCCCTTCACTATACTTGTCATTTTTGGGGCCAATCTGCCTTCCAATTCTTGCGGGGTGGCCTCTGTGTGTTTCTCTGGTTCCTGACCCCAGTGTTAGGTGGTACGCTAAGGTTCGGCATCTTAATCTCTAACTTTTTATTCCCGCTACTGTGTACCATCGACTGTCATGTCTGAGCTAGGACGGTAGCGCTTGATATATCTAAAGCTTTTGACAAGGTCTGGAATAAAGGTCGTCTTAGAAAAATGTAATCATATGGTATTACTGGACGAATATTTAATATTTGATCCTTCCTATCCCAAAGCAAGATTCGGGTTGTCCTCGATAGCCGTTCATCCAAAAACATGACATAAATGAATATGTACCCAAGGAATTTATCTTTGGACCTTCATTGTTCCTGATCTTCATAAACAGTATCTCTGCTGACATTGTGTCTGAGGTGGGTTTATTTGCTGACGACACCACGCTCTACTCTCGTCATGTAAGTAAAACGGACGCGCACATATCCGAGGCAATGGGTGACTCTTTAGAAAGTGGTCTTACCTATGTAGTTTAATGGGAGCATTCATGGATAGATACAGTTAATGCAAAGCTTCTTTCCTTCAATAACTACGAGACTTCTTCAACCACAAATTTCCTCTGACAAATGACACCCTAGCTGAGAGTCTAACGTTCAAACTATTTGGCCTAACATTCACAAGTAAAATGAATTGGAACAAATACATAGAAGTCAATGCCAAGACTGCTGCAAACAAAGTGCCCTTTTTCTACCGTGCTAGAAATGTTCTACTACCTGACAGTATCTAATATCTATAGAAGGTCACCATCCGCTCATGCATATTGTATTGTTGTCACATCTGGGTTGGTTCACCATCCACTTGTCTTCCCTCTTAGACAATATCTAAAATGTATCCACTATAATAGACCCACTAAGATCCAGCTTCTGTCCCATCGCCACAATGTTGCATCCTTGTGCTATTTTTACAAGTACTTCAAATGAATGTGCTCCGATTAACTTGCTGCGATGGTGCTAATTCGACCTAAATACAGACGACCGAACCGACAATCAGCTAAATACAGTCCACTTACTTTAGAGATGTCTACTTCAATAGCTTCTTTACTCGAGCTGCCGGCCTTTCGAACTCACTCCATGCTGCCTGGTCCTGCGACTGTACCAACATGCAGACATTTAAAACTAACGTGAACAAGCATCTCGCCGTACAGCTCCATATTTCGGAAGACTCCCTAAACTTTCACCCTCATTCCCAGTATCTCCTTACGTCTACAGTGGAAACTTCTGAATTTTGCGGTTAACTAAGTTTAACAAATGTTTTAATTTTCCCTTATTTTATTTTTCATTTCAATAAATAGTAAACTAAAAAACAATTATTGTAACGTGTAAATACATATAAGCGAGAAACACAGACATATGCTATTTTGTCTGATAATTTTATTAAAAACGTTATGTATGCAAAATTGAAAAATATTAAAGTTAATTTTGGATTAAAATTTGTAAAAAGAATTTTTAGAAAATACTTGTTTTAAAAAAGAAGTATGTGTAATTTATGGGTACAGAAATATGATGTTTGAAGCAATGTTTTAAAATAATAGAGACTTACATAGTTTTGAGTAGTAAAAAATAATTAAAAAATATTATTTACGATTCAATTACATCTAGAAGGAAAGAAAAAAGTAAAATTTATTTCAAATACAGATTGTGTGTGCTTGTTTATTTTTCGTTTGTGTGTTAGAATGGGGTGATTTTTAAAAATCATTTTTTTTTTAATAAAACTAATCTAGAAGATCGCAAAACGTTTAAAAGTAAATCAACTTTTTCTTCATTTTGTAAACTGTATTGTGATAATTCAATTAAGATATGATAAGTATTTCGAACAAAGTGTAGTATCTATTATTACATGTTGTCTATTCTGTCCTTGGTCAGTGAATGGGGAAGTCCTTCTTGACTAAGGCAATTTCTTTTTGTTCAAGTGAGCCCAGGGTGCCTTTTTGGGGAAAGCTTGATTATCCCACACTAAAAATCACTATTGTGTCCAACTTTGTCTTCGTGTGGAAGCAAGTAGTTAGCAATATACGTTGGTGCGTTTTCAGCATTCGAAATTCTCTTTTTAAAAACCGACATTCTATACAATTATTAGATTTGTAGTTTCAAAATTACATTGCAATTTAATATGTAGTAACACATATTAATAACGATTTAATTTAATATCGATTCTTTTTTTAAGGAAATTAGAATTGTGTTTTTCTAACTTGAATATAAAAAAACACACTCAAAAATGACATGCAGGAAAGGAAGATAAAAATGTATCTTTAAAATAGAATCACTATCACCTTTAATCTTTATGGATATTTTTACTTTGTTACTACATCATAGATTGCACTGTAATTTTAAAACTATGAATTAAATGATCGTATAGAATGACGTTGTTAAGATGATTTAGGACGCTGAAAACGTACAGAAATTTAAAAATAAATAAATAAAAACTATAAAAATAATTATAAAAATTAGGCACCCAAAACCTTTGTTTGGTCTTAGATCTCGAGTATATATACAGTATTTTCAAGAAACATGTATTTTTACTTAAAATAAATACGCCCATTTTGTATATAATATAGGTGTGATGAATGAAAACACCTTCGCATTTATTCATTTAGATATATATTGAATATATATATATATATATGACAGGATATATTTTAATTGTCAATCGGGGTGAACGATTGTAGTAAGTGAGAAAGAGGGAGCATGCACAGTAATGTACTGAGTGTTATTTTCGTAATCAATTACTAGTCGACTCGATCTCAATTTTGGGATAGTTTATATAATAACTTAGGTCATCGAGGCGTACACCTGTAAACGCGGATTTTGTTATTTCGCTTTAACTGCCAATGTAGCTACAAGCTTAAAGCGCTGATTTAGAAACGGATAAAGATAAGCTTTGCATGTTATATTTAGTCAACTAAAAGTTGTTTTTTTAATTTTATTTTTTAAGAGTTGTATTTCCATATTCAAGCAAAACTAGTGAGAGAACAGACTCGTCACAAACTGACAAAAAGCACGTTATGATTGAAACAACACTGTCAACCTCTCATGTCTACGGCATTCTTAGAGATTCAAGTGACCCGATTAATTTAGCTAGGTCATTTGTTAGGATGTTATTTTCAGTTATAATAAAGTTACCATTAGTGTAGGGCAATTAGAAATCTAGACCGAAACTGTAGACTTCACTTTCATACAATTCATATTCTGCGAGCAATAAGTTTGCGTAAGAAACAGATGAAAATTAAAAACAATATATGTATTTTTGTATGAATTTCTTCGTCCATTTCTGAAAAAAATCTTTCCAGATGGCTACGATGTTCAAACGTCGGATCACGATAAAGGCGTAAGAAGCTTAAAAAGAATAAATAAAAACAATCGGACCATATCTGAAACAGATTTAAGATATAAGTATATATATTATGAAAGTGAACACTGATTAAAGATTAAGGTAGTTTTGTCGAAGGTAAATCGTCGGTTATTCTGACTGCACTAGGTTGGCAGATTTATATTGAAAAGAATGTTATCTGAGAGCTACATATTTATTTCGAGATTTCCATGGATGATGTCTAGCATATCTACGGAAAATATATCAGGTAGTAAGAAAATAATGTTTACAGAATTGTACCAAGGAAATGTATTATTGTAACGTGTGATATTTTGAAATATTCTCCGGAGTTCAATTTACATCTGTATAACGAAATGAAACTCGCAACACATATTTTATTGATGACTGTAGCTGGTTGGACACATATTCATTTCGTTTCCGTCACCCCAGGATTTGTATAAATTGAGGAAATCATGAAATAAAACAAGACATATAAACAGGAAGTGACTATTATTTATATGGGAGAATTAGAAGCTACTGCTGCTTTCACATGTTGTCTACGTCAATTATATAATATACTAGATGCAAGTTATCAATTTTGTGACAAACACCACACTGATTTGATCTACTGATTTCAGTTGGCAAATCATAAACTGTGACATACATCTTAAAATGACTTCTTGCATGATCCAAATAAATCATTCTAATTCTATGTTATAATGTAATATATATATATATATATATATATATATATAATATTTAAATGTTGAATTATATAACGATATGCAATTATCGTTTAATAATAATAATCTGTCGTGATAGTGTAAAGCTCAATATATTTAATAGAGCAATTTATTTTAGAGGTGAGTAATAAGATGAGAATAAAGAATTGTAAAGATACAATATTTATTAAAACATCAAAAGTTCAGAGAAAGGAGCCTCATATCATTAATCCATGGATTTTCAAAGAAGAGGATGGGGAAGCCGATAATGTGGTTGTAAATATTATCGGAAACATTTAACTATAAAATGTTATATAAAGTAAAACAAAATGCAAATAAAGAACAGAATAAGGGCCAAAGGTAAAAAGTCTTATGTTGAGGTGGGAGCGTAAAATCAAGGTGGATGTTATCTAAAAACACGTCAGGACAAAATAAAATGAAAATAAAAATATAAATAAAAGCATCTGTTATTTGAGAATGAATGCTTGAAAAAGAAAGCAATACTCAAATTGTTCAGGAATCCAAATATTTTTGTAAGATGTTGGTGATCCACGGTAATTGCTAACTTCCATGTTATCCTGTTTGTGTATTAGTATCAGTTTGGTGCTGGATGTGTTCGTTTCGTAGGGTTAGGATTGATTTCTGTCTGTTATGGTTCGGTATATATAAAAAATTGAAGATTTTGAACAACCATCGATTCCTGGTTGAAACAAATATCGGCAGGTTATAGATATATATACAGATCCGATAGTTTAAGTCAGAGCCGAATAAAACGTTGTTATAAACTGAGGTCATGGATAAAGAAAGGACTACTCTTGTTGGGTTGGCTAGGAATATTAGCTGTTTGTGGTGGTGGGGGAGGGTTAATGGTTGCAGTCGATTTTCTCCTATTTGTTATATGTTTGGAACCAAAAGCTTCAAATGTTTACATGTTCCGCATTCTAATTTGCCCAAATTTGCGTGTTTCCAGATATTTTCCTTCGGATAATATTAATTCCCCCTCAAGAATACCTTCTATAGCTGCGATTTTTACTAACTTTTTAATATCTACCCCGACAGAAACATCGGGTATTTTTTTAATAGAAATTACTTTGATTAAATTACCTAACTTATTTTATTTTGTTCTTCGTAATATTTTCTACATAATATACAAGTTTTAAAATGTAAATGGAGCCCCTTTTTTCCGCAGAATAAAGATACACCAGACTTCATTTGTTCGGCTGTTCTGAATCTCTGTTTCTTATAAGATCTGTAAATATTCTGGTTTAAAAGGATTCAGTATAACAGAACACAGCCGCATGCAAATGCCGACATCTGCTTGATGCCTGGACAAGTAAGTACATTTTTGACGTTCGAAAAATGACGCATGTTTTAAATTGTTTTTGAATTGTTTTAGCCTTAGTATAGAAGGATTTCTTCTTCCCTGACCGAGGACAAAACAGATGGGGGTGATTTTGCTTACATTTACAATTCAATGAATCACATAATAATAATCATAAATGTGTCAGTAAAGTTTACGACGAAGCAAAATGATATTGGTTCTTGAAAATTATATTTAAAAAATTAAACGAGCATTTTGCTCTAACTTTTAATTTTGTTCAACTTGTTTTCAATTTTTTCCTTTTTTGCTTGTGAAATCTAGCTAGACACCAAGTGTAGTGTGTGTTCTGATACTACACACATCGTCTATTCTGTCCTCGGTCAGTGAAAGAGAAGTTCTTCGAAACTGAGGCAATTTTTATTTTAGTCCCAATCAGGAGTGTATTATTGAACGGAGCTGGATTTACATTTGCATTTAAAACCGTCATTGTGTCTAAATTTGCTCTCGTGAGAAATCAAGTAAATAGAAACATAATTGGCCACTTTTTCGTGCGACGAAGCCCCCTCCCCAAAAAGCACTGGATGGGTACAAAATCAAATGGCTCAGTCTATAAGAATTTATATTCACCAAACATGACGAAATCCTAATTTAATCGCCTAAATTAGTAACAGTGATATGGGCTATATATCTTTTTTCAAAATTGTAATTCTAATATTTTTTTCAATTAAATAAGTATTTTCTATTTTCCGTGGACAGCGGTATGACACCGGTCCTTTATAAACGTGTGTTAAGAAAAGACAAGAATTATGGTTTTGTGAAAATCCGATTATACACACCGGCAACTTCGAAAGAAAGAAAACAAATTTACAAAATATAACTTCTACCAAACCCACAATATTTTATCTTCTATCGATTTTCGGAGGTTTTCTGTCTGGAAACATTTTCATAAGTGGTTGTGTTTTCAGATTTTCTATCGCTATTTAAAAGTCGGCCACGTAAGATATCGAATAGTTCGATATAGTGCAAAGTATTTGTTCAAAATATCATATTTAAAAAGGGCAAACAATTGTTATAAAAAATTGTGTAACACCTATATTTTTTCGACAACAAAAACATAAGAAATAAGACAACTATTTTCGTTCACTGTTTGCAGATGCTAAATTGGATGGCAAATACACGAATGCCAGGATGCGTTATTACGTTTCACAAATCTTCAAGCATCTTATAAATCATTTTATATTGTTTGAGACACACTTTTCGTTTGCGAATTGCACAAGTTGCGAAAGATTTCTCTTTCCCTGACCGAGAATAAAACAGAGTGCGAATGGATCACAGTTGTTTCTTTTACGCCGCCAATGTTTATGTGACTACACTAAAAAATACGACTGTCGTCATGTATTAAATTTCGTGTTGAAAGTCTTTTAGTGAGTTATTTAAAGATTTTATTAGAAATCTTGTTTTTCATAAAAGTAGATACCTAGATTTCAGAGATATTAAAATGTGACGAAAATTTATTGAAGACTTTAAAATGTTTTCAGTGTTTTCTAAAATAAATTTGTGTTCTGAAAACACAAGAATATTGTTTTTACGAAAATTCGACCGTATTAACCGAGACCGCTAACACTTTTTGGGGGATTTACAACAAAACAAAACAATTTTACAAGATATAATTTTTACCAAACGCAAGATAATTTAATATTTTTACCGATGTGCGTAGGTTTTTAGTCTTATAATTTTTTCAAATATTTGTTCTTTGTTTCAGATTTCAAATCGCTATATACAAGTTGTGTCTATAACAAAAAACATAATGAGCAAGAAATACAGGTTTATTCACATTTGGACATGCATAGATAATGAAAACAACGCTCATTTTTGTGTAAACCTCCGCCCCCGCACACTAGAAAACAAATAAATTTGACAACTTACTTCTGAAAATAAAGATAGCTTTATTTGAATTTCGATAACTTACTCTTTAAGTTTTTTTAAACAACTTCTTATAAATGAAACTTTTGGAGGGTAGGAAAATTTAAAAACACAAAGTAAATAAAATCAATTAATAAGTAATTAACGCAGAAACTGATTACGTAGTAAAAGTATCGTGTCCTGTGTAGATGCTCTTTGAGAAATTCAAAACTTGATCAAATATTTTTAAATGTTTTCGATTTTTATAAATATTTACATGTGCTGCGAAAATACAAATAATTTTTCACAGAATTTTAAAAACCACGAAATTTTATTTTTTCAATAATGAATATAATAGTTTTTTTTTTAACTATATATCTATAATATGTATCTCGGTGATAAAAGGCCCTTTACGAAAATAACTTTTTTTTTCATTTTTTTATTAATCACACAAGGTTGTTACCCCGTAGACATAAGCAAAGTCCCTTCCGGATTTGTTGACGCTTTTGGAAAAGTGAAGTCCGATGTCAGGCGCGTGGTGGCTGCTAGTCTAAATATAAGGGGTGGCACAACTTTTTGAACACATTTTAAAGGTTATTAAGCGAATTTAGAAACTACAAAATGTTATTTTATTCTTATATATTTCATAATTGTTAACTAAATGTGCCAGAAATATTTTTTAAAAAATTTTAAGTGTTGACTGTAATTCAATTTCCAATTGAATTTCGTGCAACCCACTTTCTCTTTACCTTTCTCTCTCTAATCTAAATCGCTTCTGATTTCTTCCCAGCTGTCCTCTTTATTTATATCAGCTGATCTCCACCTATGCAAATCAGAGACAACCATAAAAACCTGCACCTATAAAGAGAACCCCTTTTTAAACCTTTTTTTACTCGCAGATAGAAGCAAAATACCGTCCGGTCTTTTTACGCTTTTTGGAGAGTGAAGAAAACTATGCGTTTGTGTGTATGATCTGACCGTTTGCCGGGGAATGTGATTTAGTGTGCGTGTGAACCTTGTCTTTGGAAGAGCTGTAACATCTTAGGCACAGCACAACACCAGCTCCCAGGACCAAACGATCGTTACATGCCCTTTAACATAAAATAGTTCATACCCGGCTGGGTATTAAATAGGCAAGCATGTAACGTTGATCGCGTCAGTAATTCTTTCCAGCGAATAAATTATCAGCGGGCTGGGACCGGCTGTGCTGCAATAGAGGGTTATGTAATAATGGAACGACAATTTTACTTAATATATAAAAATATATATTTATTTTTGCCAGAGAATTAACATATTTAAAACCCGAATATGAGTTGCGTTTTGCGAGCATGTTAGAATATGCGTCTCTGACGGAGAGAGAGAGAGAGAGAGAGAGAGAGAGAGAGAGAAAGAGTGAGAGAGCGACACACACACATACAAAGTATGTCGCGACATTGTCAGTGTTTAGGGTTCTCAACAAATCTTGGGTGACAACTGTTACGACCTTTCCTAAACGTTGCTGGTGCTTCAGCATTGTAGATATTTAAGCTGACATCAGATCACACCGAACGCCCAGGCCAGAACATGGCTGCTGCATGTGAGTAGACATTTTTAGTGCAGTGTATTTATTTAACTTGTCTCCAAGTTCGTACAATAGATTTCAAACTGTAGTGAAAGCACCAGCTCTCTGAAAAGGGTGTACGTGTTGTGGCACATTCGCCCGCCCCTAATTGTGACTTTTAGCTATGCAATGAGCAAAGGTCAAAACCGTATTTATGGCACAAGGAGATGATGTGTGCATTTTTTTTACAGAACAAATAGTAAAAACGACTTTATAAATTTCATTTTATTTTAATTTTTTATCTCACTTGATATATATATATATATATATATATATATATATATATATATATATATATATATATATATATATATATATATATATATATATGAACTTATTTCATGGGCTTTTGTAATAGTCATGTTTCGCTTAATTTATCTAATTTCAATTTTTTTAATAGTTGTACTATCTTCTCTTAATTTCTGAAACAAGTTTTTTCCATGTGCTTTTTTTGTCTTTTTCTGTGACAAAAACAAATGTTTACTCTTTTTATAGTCATGTTGTGTTGACTTTGTTAAATGTCGTTGATTTTTCTTTTTAATTTTTGTACATTTATTTTTATCATGGTTGATTACCCCGTTGCACTGACGCCCAGAAGAGTTTACAGGTAATTACTCGGTCATTTCAAAAATATGTTTTTATTAAGAAAATTAGTTTTGTGGGCGGATACTTTTGGGAATCTTTTCAATTGCGCTTTTCCCAGATATTCGATCTGAATTTGAGAAGTGTTGACATTCTGTGAAGGGTGATGCATTATTTCACGTCCTGTTTTGACCAAATCCAGTGGGAAGGTGACAGTATTTCTCAGGCTCCTACAAGCGACATACATCTGTGCTGTGGATAAGTAGGCTAACACCTTAATAGCTTCTATCACGGGTTTCCTTTTGGAACTGGTGTCTTGCGACTAGGTGACTTCTTTTTAGTCTGTTTTTTCTCAACAGATCTAACAGTTGCGATGCATGGCGGCTACTTCACTTTTTACCCTTTGAATTAACCACTTTTAGCACTAGTATTAATACAAAGTGGTATATTCACCCCTTTAACCTTAAATCGGTTAGGGTGAAAGATTATTTGGGCTCGGTTTCTTTTCAATCAGTCTGCGCCTAATATTAGCTTTCTATCCAAATCTTGAGTGATGTATGACCTCGACGAAGCGTTCAACTTTAACGGGTAAGTAAGCCTTGTTATCGGGGACCATCTTTTGTCCGTTTGCAAAAGTAAATGTTAGAGTAGAAATCCTGAGTTACAATTTTCCGTTTTTAATTCCTTAACGAAAACTAGTGTTTTAATGAGCGCGACCACTGATACAGAGTCGATCAGAGTCTTTATCGGTCGATCCTTTATTCTCACAATAACACCCATACTGGAGCCGTAGTAGGGCCATATGTGTCTCTGAGATCCGCTACGTCTTCGAGTCTCTTTACTTGTTGTGGTTGTTCTTCGATAGGCATGTTTCGGACCGCTTTCACTACCCCCTCTGACATCCATGCCCTCTGGGGGTTATATTTCCTTGGGGTACTTCTTTCTTTGTAGACTTGACATCGTTACACGTTCGGGTACGCGGCGATTTTCGATGGTAACCTGGTCTTTTTTCATGGGCGAAGTCATTTACATCTCCCTCAGATCACGATGGACAGTTCTTTTATAGCCTCTTATCTTACAGCGTTGCTGGCTCTGCTACACCTGTAGCAAACATAGGCTTTTTTTGACACCTCCCCGCTGAAGACTTCAATCTTGAGTACTCTAAATCCATGAGAGCTCCCCCGGAGTAACTTCATTTAGTGAGCTATCATTTAGGATAGCTTGTTCACTTTTTGGCAACCTTTGGATAAACTCGTAAAGCCGTTAGCTTTGTCTCACAGCAGACAAAGACTCCGATAAGGTTGTCGAGTTATATCTGTGGGAACATCCTTATTAATGAAGGGGTTAATAATATAATCTATGAAAAATACAGTTAAGTGCACTTGCATATATTATCTTTCCCTCATATCTGCGTCCCTGTATGCTAACTTAGCAAGTCAGTCCATCAGATTTTCTAAGTCCGCGAGTTCTACGCCTTCATTTTGCATTTTTTATTATGGCCTTAGCAGCATCCGTACTATTTATAATTTATCCATTCTGTGACGCTAACTGACGGAGCAGGTTGTTACTGGTGGTATTTGGATGGTTGTCGAGATATTCTCCGATACATTCCAAAGTTAGACCCCCTGGTAAGCCATACGCCAGGTTTACCAGCTCTGGGTATGTAATGTTGTAGACCCGCTCTCTCTTTTTCAGAGCAGCCGGCCATGGCCTTATGTAAACCAGTTTCCTGGTAAATATTTTGATCTCCGTCCACCTGTGAGAACTCTATTGAAGGGGGTTGTATAAGTGTTAGTCATTCCGTCTATTTCTTCGTTTTAAGTAGCAGACGTTAAACTGAAAGCTATATACACGAATAATGTTTATCAATTATTTCCCAACAATTTCACAAGGTAATAAGAGGAAAAGAAAATAATTACCTACTTTAGCTTGTAAGGGTTTACGGTGTGTTCTGTCTCTTTTTCCTCCGTTGATCGTTCCGGTTAGAAGTAGCTGGTCTTTGGATTGTTTCCGTTGATTTTCCTTTGGTTCCAAGTGTACTTTATTTGTTGGTTCCGTGGAGTTTTCCGGGTTGTGTCCGTAATAACCCTTGGTCTTATCCTATGTATGATGTGATCCTATGTATGGGACAATCTTTGGAACGTAACTATACGTGATGTTCGTTATCGCCAGTGAACAATCATCTTTTGGTCATTG